>VZRV01008113.1:1438265-1910982 GCA_013398115.1 Falcunculus frontatus | reverse complement strand
CCTTCCCGAACCTTCCCTTCCCGAACCTTCCCGAACCTTCCCCAACCTTCCCGAACCTTCCCTTCCCGAACCTTCCCGAACCTTCCCGAACCTTCCCTTCCCAAACCTTCCCTTCCCGAACCTTCCCTTCCCCTAACCGTTCCCAGCTCCCACACCAAGTTCAATACCACTGCAATACTGCAAATACTGCAGTGGTTGCTCAAAATACTGTCTCTTTAGGTGTTTGTAGTGCTGAGAAATCTATGGCACAGAGAGAGTGAGGAAAGCTGGTAGCCCTGAGTAAATGCACGAAGAATGTGAGTTGCATCAAGGGTGTGGCTAATGGGGGTTTCTTCAGATTCAGCCATCTCCTGCATTTGCAGCCAAAGCGGACACAGATAGGAATGATAAGGCATTGCAACACTGTGATCCTTCCGAAAAACTACAGTAACCAGTCCTTATATAGGCTAGCAAACATAAAATAAGTCAGCCTTCCCTTATATCCACTCCTTGTTTTGCACTTTGGAGGTGTCTCTACCTTAACTGACTTTTCTACATTAATTCCTATATGTTACTCAAGTTAAAACAAAGATGCACAGAGGCTGACTATACAAGTGACTGTGCAGGGCCATTCTCCAGTATGAAATGAATTGTCACAGAGTAGATTGTATCCATCAAAAGTATAAAGTCTCTCAGCCGACAGACTGATGTGGTTGCATCCAAACTAGCACTCTGTGCCTTCTGCTGCCTCTCAAACTGTATGTGGAAGACTACTAGCCAGTCTAGCCTGGGACTGTTTGTATAAATGAATACTGCAGATGATCTAGAGCAATGTGCAGGGAGCACTCCCTGCACAATTGACCAACATGAACGTGGTCATAGCTATTTCCCAATATTTTGAAGTCAGCAGTTCTATTCCTTACTCATCTCAGTGCAAACAGATTCAATAACTAAAGTATCTGAGTAGGTGAATTTTCTTTTCTAGCCAAAAGAAGCAGAGATGATCATCAGTTCTTTTCTCCCAGCCTTGTTAGTAAGTATCCTAATGTTTATAGACACTTCCTTTCTTCTTCCTTCTCTGTGATCCCAGAGATATGCCACTGAAATCATTACTTTGCATTTTTTCCACAGGAAAACTAAGCCAAATAACAAAGCTGTCACTGAAGAGAAGGGGAAAAGCATTTTTCTGTCACATGCTTTGAGGCTTTGTCCCCCAAGGGTTTTAACCACGGAGTAGATGATAATTGTTACTTAAAGCAAAATAAGTCATAATGCTTTAGAAAAAATTCTATCATGTTTTATTCGGCACTGCATAGCTAAATAATAAAGACATATGTGGCAAAGGCTGATCAATTCAATATGATTAATGTAACCTAAATCCCAGAGATACTGCAACTGCCCTGAAACAAATCCCATAGGACATGGATAGGTAACCAGCTGACTTTTTTGCTTTATCATACCTTTAACTTTCAAAAGCTTTCTCAGGTAAAAGTTTCCTGCAGCATGTTGGAGATCATCAACAAATGTGACTGAGCAGAAGAGCAGGTTCTGGAAATCAGAGATGTCACAAAGTGCCCGGCTTTTCACCAATGACGTCTTTCTTTTCCGATGAGGAGGAGCCAGTGTAAATGCCCCTGAGGAAGGCCTTAGGGCAGTTTGGCCAACATAGCAAGGTACAATATTGAAGACTGAGATTTGAGTAAGTCACTTGGCATTGGAGGATTTGATTTGTAAAGTAAAACAGCTGCAACATAGACCGTGTCATCGTCACCGCATGTGTTTCTGGGCATTTTAGTTCAGACTGCCTCTTGTGATCCTGTGGACTCAATGTCCACCAGTCATTGGGGTATGCTACATATGGCCCTGGAGCACATCTTTCAGCTTAGCTGCTTTCGGAAGAAACACAGGTTATGCACCAAAAGCCCATGGCATGAGGAGGATACATCTCAGAAAGGCACTCCCGATGCATACCAAAATGCTTTTACGAAAGCTTGCCCACAATCTGTGGTTTCTAGAAAAAGAGAAACAATAAGATATTTTATCTGTTACAGAAGCAGGAACTTTAATCTTTAGAAGGTAAGACAGGAACTAGAACTTCAGTCTTTTATGTTTCCAAATGGGGCTGACCCCAAACCCGGAACATAAACAGACCCAGTCTTTCACGGGTTACCTAGAAAACCACTCAATATGAAAAAGGCAATGGGATGAGAGTGCAGGCACTTCCCATTACCCAGCAACACTGCAAGATAAACAAGGTGAAGTAAAACCATGGGTAACACAGAAGATACATAGGACCTGTAATGAAAAGAATAGGCTAAAAACAGCCAGGCAGCTTTTCAGGGAGCCATTCCAGTGGTACACACCAGCAGGCAGGCAGGGTGGCAACCAGGGCTGGCCACTGCATCCACAGAAATCAGGCGCTGCTACTCAGTTAGGACAAAGTTAGTCCACAAACCAGATAATCAAGAGCTGACATCACATTTTAGGTGCTGTCAAAACATGGCTACAAAAAGGTTGGGAGGGGCCACCTGAATGCTCTGAGCTTTTTCTTCCTTCCTATTTATAGCATGGTCCGCAACACACCTCAGCATATATATTTGATCTCAGCTCTTTGGTATTTACTTCTTGAGCTCCCAACAGCTTTGATGGCAGTACTCCCTTTCTGTTAAGACAGATGAGCAATTCTTTGAGCATTTCAGTAAACCTTCCAGAGGTAATTAAGATATAGCTGTCTCCATAGCTTCCTCTTCTCCAGACTCGGAGTCAGTCCTTAAAATTCTCATGTGACTTGACAGCAAGAGGATGTGAACCTCTAATCAATTCCATGTGCACTCTCCCACCTCCATCAGACCCCCAGCTACTGGTGTGTGATATCCTGCGCTGCTGGTAAGAACACAATATCCTGGTGTAATAGAAAGCATACCATAAAAGAGCCCAGGGATATATGAGGATAAAGAGACCTGTCTCCTGCCAATTTTTTTCTAAAATGGGTCAGATTGGATAGGTTACTTCACATTCTCCATCATCTCATCTTCATAAGCAGGCCCCAAACTACAAGTTCCTCATCATTTGATTTCATGCATTACTTCCTTTCCCAGCCACTTCTGCAGAACTAGAGACCCAATTCATTTAAAAAATGAGACCCACTGAAAGAGCATTAACTTTTCCAGACCTGCTTCCTTCCTGACCTCACTGCTTATTTGACTGTAAAACAACTGATGCTGCAGTTTTCAAAGAGGCAAGCGTGGACCACAATTTCTATTCCCAGTCTGTGGGAGTGGGAAAGCAACTTCAGCATAAATACATGCAATTTGATACTTTAAATATATTTTAAACCAGTTCCTTTTCCTTTAAGCCTAATTTCCTCTGAAGATAGAAATTTATCACCAATGATTCAAGCTTCCTCAAGGTTTTATCAATTTAAACTTCAATAATATTCTTCCTTCATATGTTCATGCTACATTGCCTAGCCCTTGCTTATCCAGCCAGCACTTGCTCATGCAAGCCAATACTTTGGCTTTTCTGGCTTATTTGCGTGACTGCTTTTTCATTATGTGCCTTGCCCAATCTATTAATTTGAGATAAGGGTCTTGTGGGAATTAATAAGTCTGCAAATGGATGAGCTGTTTAAAATCTTGCCTGTTTTCTATATGGCTGCAGAACACAGAAATGCTTCTTCTATATGGAGCAGGCAACAAATGCCTGGACCTCCCAGCAGCGGAACTACCAGGGATTATTTTTCTACAAATGATTTTTCTTTCTCCCTTTGTTGTCTGTCATCTGCAGTACCCTCCTGTGCCCTCCAACACCAGCTGAATTAGAGACAGCTGGTATGGAGATGTATCCATGGTAATTGGCCACATGGGCTGATGGTGATACAACAGATAGTTGCTGAGGCTGCAGCATCTCCTCTTTACCCGGTTTCACAAAGCTTGAGAAGTCCTCGCTTCCATGGAATTTGGTTAAAATTAGTTAACAAGGATGTTCATTTCATCAACAGATGGAATGAATCTTTCTTCCAAAATAAAAAATCAGGATCTGGCAAGTAGCTTTGATTGTGTGACTTGAAACAGTTGAAATGTGTCCTTGATGTCTTTTCTAGTGCCTCAGGAATAATGACAGGTTTAGAGAGTGCAACTCCATGACCTTATTTGAATTGGAGCACACTGCAGTGTGTCTGAACAGCTTTCTCCAGGCTTTTTTTGTAAGTTTAAAGAGACTATATCAGGACATCAGTGTGGTCCAAGATTACCAGAGTTGTTGTGGCTCATGGCAGAGGCATTTGTGCTCCATGATTCTGATGTTTGTCATTCACAGATCTGCTCCTGACCTTTGGTTTTATCTCTGCATCTTACCCTGAAGCTAACATAAAGTGCAACAGAAGCCAGGTCTACTTGGGCAAGCCCACACAGAAGTCAGAGGGCTTCCTTGGAGAGTCAGATGCCAGCTCACAAGGACTTCCCTCAGGAAAGGAAAACAAGGACGTTGTGTTTCTTGTGCAGTTTCTCAAGAACCAGAAGACTGACCATAAGTGAACACCAGTCTTACCAGAGTATGGAGAAAGAAGTAAGAGGAAATAAGAATTACAATGAAAAAGGCTCAAAACCACAAGTGGGAGCCTGTCACTGCCTTTCAGGGAGACCTATGCAGCTTACTGGTGTAAAAAGGAAAAAAAGTGTCCCAAAGGAGGTAAATTTCTATGTGTGATCTGAAAAATTAGATGCTGAAGTAGGAGCCAGAGCTTCAAAACCTGGAAGTCTATGTAAGACCAACCTTCCCTATGTAAAATGGGGATAAGAAGTAGCACAAATACATAAACAACTTTTAAAAATAACAACTTAATAACCACATGGTGCTTTACATCCAGGGAAGGCTTCAGGAATACTAAATATTCTTAAAATCTTGGCCTTCCACAATGATTTTGGTTTGTTATCTGTAAGGGAGTGTTTTCTGTTTCAGGGACCTGCTGCACTCTTCCCTCTTAACTGAAGGTTCTTCCCTGAAATAGAAAGATGTCCAAGTTGATGAGATACAGTACTGGCATTGCTGCTCTGTTCACTCTTAATAACTGGTGTGACAAGAGCTGTATAAATCAAGCCAGTCCAGCCAGGACATCTTACCACAGGCTGGTTAGCCTCTACATTAATATGAACATCTGACACTTCATTTTCTAGAAAGGATAAAAACATGGGTAAAACCTTGGGGGAGGCCACTTGTTCGTGTGTATGGAGCAACGTGGGGGGAACAGAAGCCATGAGCAGCAAACTCCATGGCTTGAACCAGTATAGATTCTTCAACCCTCCCTTTTGCCTGTGATATGGATCCCACTCAGACTTTCTTGGAGCCCAGTGTGAAAGAGGGCAATGAACTCAGGTGGGGTTTGCTGCATAGTGGTTGCATATGTGCCTTTAGGCAGGTCCAAAGCACAAAAAATTCACTGCTGTTGGTAATCAGAGTGGAATGATGTATTTGCCTTCTTTCCATTTTAAAACAAAAATCCAGCCTGAGTATTTTAAATAGCAGCATTTCTCTAGGAAAGGCATTTGTTTACTTTAGTGCCTGTAAAATTCGTCAGAAGGAGAGTATGGGAAATAGCCTCATGTTATTCACAGAACAAGTATAACAAGTTCTGCAAGCACTCTTCCAATGTTTCACCAATTCACTCTGCTCAAAGCTGGCAGATTAGACTTCGTAGTCAACACAGTATAGAGATTTTCTTTAGTTTAAGAATTAAATACTGCAGCGTCTTTATAAAGCCTAGGCCTAACACATATAACTACCTTCCACCCAAATAGCAATGGCATTGCAAACAGGCACCAGTTTTGCTGGAGACAGGGCCAGGACATTGTGAAACTTGCTCTGCTGACACTTGGCCCAGAAGTGCAGAGGTCACTGGCCATCTCCTGCAGGCCCCAGAGCCCACACTCTGCAAGAACTTTATTTTACCAAAGCTGTGCTTTTTCCCTCAGTGCCCAGCTTTGCTGGGAAGGACATCGCCATGGGATGTGGTGATACATGTGAGCAATTTATAAAAGAGTTTAAGTTCATTGAGGGTTGTTAAATACTGGGACACAAACACAATTGTTGACTCAGGGAAGGTATAACACCACAGCAGCAATTGGGATTGTTTGGGATGGGGAAAGAGAGGAGTTATGGAAGCATTGATTTTAGTTTGACACAGTACAGCCTCTTTCCCCTTAATTAAGCAAGCAGAAATGGAAGTCCTTAGGCACTGTTCTCCAGCTTTTAAAGCATTTACCTGCACAGAACACCTCTTCTCCTTCCCCTGGGGAGCAAGCAGCCTTTATCCACCACCACTGGAGCTATTTTTAAACAGCAGAGGAGGCTTTTCCACAGTGTCAACTCAGGAGCTGCTCTCTTCCTAAGCTCATGGAATAGGACACATATTCTCTCCAGCTACTAAAAATACTTGTGGAGTGTTGGATTTATAGGGACTGAGAGATCTCTGAGATATCCATAAATGTGGGTGATAATTTGGGTTGAGCTCCCCTGATTTGGCTCTGATGCCAGGCTGCTGCCCATGTGTTTCTGGCTGTTGACTTTATTCCCACATGACACAAACCTACCCAGGATCTGCGTGGGATCACGTCGACCCAGAGGTACAGGAGGGGAAGAGACAATATTTGTCCCTAATACTACAGGGAAAGGCTCTAAAGCTTGACCATGTGTTAAGTAATGCTTCATTTCACTAGGAGCTTCCCTGATCTCCAAGGCATTACTCATGGAGGAGGGACCTGCTCACCATGAGTAAAGGCTTTGGAATCCCGCCTCTAGTGTGGAACACTGTGATAGCAATACTGCATATGTAAATCTCTGCTTCGTACCATATGTGCATGACATTAGGAAAACACTGCATAACAAGGAGCAAAATAAGGAAAGCACAGTTCAACACCTCAGTCTACGTTCAAGCTGCTGATTTACGGGACAAAGGGACAAACTCTTGATCTTATGTTCCAACAAATTGCAGGAACAAGATGCTGACAAGTTATCTAAGGAATGTAGACCTCTAAGAACTTATCAAACCTGTCCATAAGTCCATCCATGTGCGGAGGCAGTGCATTTTTGGACAGCACTAAGAAAAGAGACCAGCCTCTACAAGTACAATTATGGCTTCCACAGATTCTAGAGAAGTCTCACAAAAGATGAGGATACTCAGGACCACGAACGTTTGTGGCTTGACCTTCCTTAATCTCAAGCAGTATATTCCTCAGAAAAACTCACAATGACAGAGAAAGAAAGACGACAGTATTTGATCTTTCGCTTTGCTGTGGAAAAGCAGAGCATATGGCAATACAGAAAACATATTTTCTGCTTTGCCTGTCTGCTACTATCACTGTAAGAAATCAAATTAATCAAATTATAGCCTCATTAATCATGTTTTTAACTGATTTTTCAGGGGAGGCAGAAAGGGGAGGAGAAGGAGTGGAATTTGTTTCAAGCTTGTCTGTCATTGTCACATAAGAAAATAAAAAGAGGGAAAAAACCTCTTTTAGTTATTTTTGCTGTAACAGAATGGTGTTCAATGACTACACAACAACAACATGGGTAAGTGTTGAAATTAACTCATGTCATATATCACAAAAATACACATAGGTCCTTTGACTGCTTTAGTTTCATATATGGCTTGCAATCCACAACCTACAATGAGATGTGAGAATGTGATTAAGAGTTGAGAAATGAATTAAAAAACCCCAACGTGTTATTCTAATGAGCAAATTCTGCAGTCTACACCATATTATCTCACTAACTCCACTAGAAATTAAACAACATCCAGTCTGAATATCTGCTCAGTTCCTGTCCTACACAGAGGTGTCAACAAGAGGGCATAAGCTGATTTTTATGATGTGAATCAAGTCTGGTGGAAACTATTACTTCTTAAGTTTCAGCAGTGGGTTGGCTGGATAGATGGTATAAAATAAAGACTATCCCTGCCCTAGGGGGTTGCAGTCTAAAAAAAGACCAAGGAAAGTATTTGTCTCTTGCAAAGTGACTTATTCAATTGGTTCTCTGACTTTATAGTCTACTTTGAAGGTGGGTACATTTGTCATGTAAATTTTAGTTTCTGTGAGAATCACAGAATAGGCCATATTGATGTATGCTGATCCCAGAAATTGTGTTTGGTTAAAAAAAAAAAAATTCCTGTCTGTTCAGACGTTTTGGAGTTGAAACTATTTAATATATTGGTTAAGATTAAGTTTTATTTCTAGACTTCTTTGAATAATGTGGCTAAAGAAAACATCTTATGGACAAAATTTGTCACTTCCAGAAGTGATTTTTTTCTACATTTTTGTTTTAGGGAAAAATTCTGAGGAAAAAACTATTCTGAAGGAAAAATATTCCAAACCTGAAAGCTGCCAAACAACCTGCTGTTCAGTAAACTCCGCCACAATAAACAAGACTAATAATTTCAAGAAAGAGTGATCATTGTGAATAAACCCACAGCAAAACGAAGAGCCGGACTAATTGATGGATCAGGTAATGTGAAGGACTCTGATTTAGTGTTCGAGGTCATAATTGGGTCCCTGACCACCTGCTTTGGTCACTGGAAATGAATGCAGCTGGACTTGGCTGGTCACTCTGTCAGGCATTTGCTAAAGGATGCACTGAGTGCTCTTGTTAGCAGTTTGTTGCTGTTCAGGCTTAAGTCAATGGAAATTGTTGCTGAGCTTGTCTTGCTGTCAGTAACACCAGAAGTAGTAAATGTTCTTAGGTAAAGAAATAGAATTTCCTCTTCTTTGCCACAGGGCTTTCTGAAGCACAACAGCAGGAATGCATGTTAGATAATCTACAATTCAGAATGCTTCCTACACCGAAGAGGCAAAAAAAGTAACATGGCTTAGCAAAGACTGCAGGCTTTGTGTCAGAAACCTGGTGTCCCAGTGCATGTCTCTGCTCTGCATCCTTCAGCAAAGGGCATAACCTCTGACCCTGCACTTTGCTTTACTTTAGGTAATGATATCTACCCCCTTTTTAAAAAATGCTCTTAAATATACATGCAAGATAGGTTGGATCATTACAGAGCAAGCACACAAATATACACACACCCAGACAGCCATAGGGATACATAAAATGCAGACACTCCCATGCAGAGAAATGTACTGATGTCCTTAGGCTAATGACTGGAGTCTGGGTGGTACTGCTGGCATTTGCAGAGCACACACTCAAATAGCTGTGCAGGTCTGTGCAGGCAGCCAGAAAACCCTTTTGCATGAGGCTGGCTAGCGTGGATGTTCCCAGGCACGCTGAGCCATTTCGGGTAGCTGGCAGCTGCTGGGATGCTGCTGGGCAGGCAGCTCTGCTAGCTCTTCTCTAGCTTCAGAGGGCAGAGTTTATAGTCACAAGTAAGCAAAGGGGAGAACAGTTCCCACTTTCTAGAGAGCTGGGATTTTTATTTACTTATTTCTCATAGCTGCTATTTCATTTAAAGCCCGTGTGTACTTAGCAGGAGCCTTGCTATATTAAATGTGGTGCAGGTGGTGGTCAAGTCTCAGAAGTGACTCTCATTCAACGCTTCCCACAGTGGCAAATGGCCTAGCCTCTCCTGCTTAGTTTAAAATTGCTGTGTTTGGAAATGAGGAAAGAAAAAGTCTTGGGAGGAGCAAGGAAAGAAAAGGAAAATCAGTTGTGGAGAATTTCTATTTCCCCAATTTTAAGTGCAATTTTGAAGCAATCAGAAATAGTTCATTCTAGATGGACCCATGCTTTGTAATTTTCAAACTGCCAGAACCCTCCCACAGGATATCAGGTTATTAATATTATTTAACCGGAAACAAATCTCACAGGTATACCATATTTTCAGTACATGGCACTGCAGCTCGCTCTGCTGAGAGGTTAAACCAAGCAACAGCTCCCTCACTGTCTGTCAGCTTCAAGTTGTACAGCAGCTTGTGTGTGGTTCACAAATGAGTCTTTTTTCATGTATTGTTTGCTAGATCATCTACAAACTTGTGAAGTGAAACTGTTGCTCCTTAAAAGAAAAACCTCTAGTGATGCTTTAGCTCTCTGTGAATAGAGCCTTTCCTACAAACTTTGTGCAGGGTTCCTGTCCAGTGTTTCAAACAGGGAGCAGGGTGTTTCAAACTGTCCTTGCCAAGCCCATTAGCATAGGCTGAACAGCATCTGTGAAATTACTGCATCCACAGTGCTCTGGTTAGAGTCATAAGCTGAAACTTACTCACTCCCAGATGGAAGAGGCTTAGCACACATTGCTTCCCTTAATCTAAGATCTTGCCCAGATACAAGTTCAGTCACATGTGAACAGCACTGTTAGTGAGCCGAAAGAGTATGTGATACTTTGGACCCATCCTACCTCATAAACAGGGCTCAAGTTCAGAAGTTATTCAGAAGCTGTTTATGGCAGTTCTGTACAATCAAACCAAAACCAAAAGCACCCAGACAACGATCAGTGCCTGAACTCCAGCATCTTAGCATGTTTTTGGCTGTTCCATAACCAAACAAATGAGTCTAATGTCTCATTGTGTGTATTCAAACAGGAAGCTACTCTGCAAGCTCCCAGGTTGCATTTGACCCCGAATAAAACTGCTGCTTTATCAGGCAAGGCAATCCTAGGTGTACTTACAGGAGACTAAAGTATTTCATATGCAGGCAAATAACTTTACCATCCTTGACTTGCTTTATTACTTTGTCTTTCAACACATCAGACCTTACGGGATCTTCCTAAGTTTCTGCCCCAGCAGCACCTCCTTCCCTGCTACTATTAACCGTTCAGGCATTACTTCTAGTTTGGTGACTGCTAGTTCTCAAAAATAAAAGATCCTTTTAACCTGGCTTCTTTGCACTGAAAGAGATGAAACAGTCTTGTTGGATCCTAGACAGTCCCCTCAGAGACAGATAAATGTTTTGTAGTGAAAGAGATTTCCACTGAACTTCTCATCCTCTTCAAACCAAAGACAAGAATAATAAATAGATCTAAATAATATATTAGATTATCAGGATTTCTACGTATTTCTTTAATGAAACATTTATAGGAAATAAGGTTTCTTTAGTTCATCTTTTCTTGGAACTACTCCTTTTCCCACTCTCAAGATAGTAATGAATTTTATAAATTTTTCAGAATTACTCAACAAATGTTTGTAATAGTTAAGACACATTCCACTTCCAAAAGCTCTTTAAGGCAAAGGCTCCTCTTCATTTTTTGATGCTTGATACTCTGTACTTGGCCAGCATGACTCAGCACATGAACACAATTTCTGTTCCCTGAACGGATGACTCAGTCTGTACATACCAGAACAGTGCCTGAAGAGCACGCAGCACTTTGCACACAGAAAAAGATAAGGGAAAGAGAATCCTCTGAGAGTCTGCTTCAGACATATTAAACATGCTCTGCAGATATTATTGGCTTTTTCTATATAGGGATATAAATAACCATGATTTTAAGGAAAATAAGTAATCAAATTCACCAACAGTTCTTATACTCACCTTGGCACAAAATAATTTCCTGTTCTTTTGGTTTTTTGGGTTGGTTTGGTTTGTTTGGGGTTTTTTGTAAATGCATTTAATGAATAGATTAGCATTTGTGTCTGGAGAAATAAAACTCCCTTTGAATATTCCTAGTTATCACATAACTAGTCAAATTGCTAGATGCAGTATTAGAAGAAATCGGATGGTGACTGTGGTACAAAGAGCATAAGGAGACAGTGCACACACACTCTCTTGTAGGAAGTCAAGTAAAATGGACTTAGCAAACATGCTTGCCAAAAACAAAAGCAAACATTCTCAAATTACATCAGACCCAATGCTAAGACCACAAACTTCAAGAGACGGGATGACTGCAGAAACCCTCAGTGTACAGAGGCTTTCCCCACGAAACATCTTGACAGAGGACTCGCTCTTAAAACAGCTCACACAGGGCTTACTGCCTTTATGGAACACTCAAGAAAACTTAACCATTCCCCAGTTTCTCACTCCAGAAGCAATAGATGGTTACGGAAGCATAGCTTTAAGTCTGTGGAAATGCTTGACCGACATCTGCTGTATTTTAATACTTTGGTTTTATAGATGCTGGAAAATGAAGAGACACAGAAAAAAATGATTAAAGCTGGTATTTTTTCAGTCCAATGTGACTGTTATTAGGAGTTCTTAATTTTACTCTGTTCACTGCCTAGATATAGCCAGAGATCAAGGAAAAAGCCATCTAAGGATGAAAACAAACAAAAGCCAGGCTGCCTTGAGTCAGAGCCCATGTCTCACAAACTTGGAGCAGCCTGCAGCACACCTTGACCACAGCACTCAGACACTCCAGGCAGAAGAGCCCAGTGGCTAAAGAATGTGGCTAACAGGCAAAACATTTGGGCAACGGAGCACCAGTCACCCCACATTCCCACTGTGGGCAAAATATTGCAGCTCATGTTTGCCAAAGTTTATGGATGCCATGAGGTTCTAGTTGCCTGCATGGAATTGGTCTCTTGCCTTCCCAGAGCAAAATGTATCCATCTGTAGAGACAAATATTATTGCTTATCTCACAAGAATTTTGGTAACTTTTAAGGATGCTACTTGAGACTTTTACCTGAAAAGTGAATCATTATAGTTCATTATCAGGCCCGAATTTTTAGATAACAAAATAGAAGTCTCAGTCACTTGATTAAAAGGTGATTAAATACCAGCACAGACTAATAATTTGCTTCCAAGAACCCAAGGCATACGATTTAGGAATAAAGAACGCTTATGACTCTTGCACAGGACTTGCCAATAGCCCTGCTCACCTCATCGAGGAAATTTAGTCCTTACCTGGCTTCTTGCTGAAAGGGTTGTGGTGAGGCAGGCACATTTGTTGAGTGTTGGTGGTCTTGCTCTGAGCTGTACAGTTCCAGGACGACAGAGATACTTGCCTATCATGGCCTCTGCAGCAAGTCCAGCTTGAGAAAGGACAGCAGCCAAATGAGGTGCTGAGGTGTTCTGGGGGCTGAACCACAGCCTGTGAGACCTGAGAGAGTTTTTCTTCTCCATGTCAGGATTCGAGCCCTGCAGAAGCACCCGTCAGTTGCACGGCTATTCAAAAATATTAATTCAAATAGTACAAACTACTAAAAACTTCCACATTCAGTTCAAAACTACAGTTCAACTGAGATAGTGACTCTCAGAGGGTACAAATTACATCTTAAGACAGTCTGTTGCATACGAAGACAGAATCCAGTTCCTAATCAATCTTTTTTTAGGTTGGCTATGCCAAATTTCCTTTGAGGAGTTTTGAACTCTAGAGCATTATTTCCTTACCTTTCTTGCAATCTCAAGGTTTTTCAGGGGTGTTCAGTACTCCAGAGTCATGAAGCTCTTCTCTGAGGGCATCACCTGATAAGGGAATGGTTTGCTTTCTATCCTTCTGTCTTCTGTGAAGCATGTCTGACTGATGCATGCTGTTGAGGTTGTGCTTTTGCCAATAACTGGACTGGTCATATTTTACTTACTACATATTTATAAATAATAGTTTGGACAACAGTTGTTTTAGTGTGAACCCGTGGTATTTCGTATCTTTCTTAAATCCTCTGCCTTGGTTTAACAGAGAATTCCAATCTATATATTTTAAGGAAAATGTCATGCTCGTTGGTGCTGCATGAAAACTCGAAAAATTGGTATTGAAATGACTGGCAAATAAATACATAAATGAGAAAGAAGTAAATCCCTTTCCCCCTGAAATAAAAAAAAAAAACATAAAAGGTGGTTATTCGTAGATGCAACACCAGAAGGCAAAGAAGAAAAATCAGTTATTAAGATGACCTGATTACTAAAACCAATCATGCTATTTCTGAGCGACAGAGTTTTGAATGTGTATGGCTTGCAATACCAGATACAGACATACCTGAGCAGACACAGGGAGAGAGGGGAGGAGAGAAAGGTACTATGGTGCCTCATCCCTGGGATCTGGGGATGCTCCCTGTCATCTTCCACAAAGAGGCTTTTTCACCTCCTGTACAGAGTTCAATTAAGTTGTAGGAAAACTACCAGGAACGTTTCATAGATGGCCCTCGGCTATTTCTTTCTCTAGTTCTCTGGAGTGGCCTGCAGTCTAAAACTCTGGTTTGGAGTACAGGCCATGCCAAGAAAGGTTCCCTGGGGAATATTACTGGATCATTTCTCACTTCAAGCAGTCCCAAGCATGGAGTCAGATTGCCATGCATAGTTCAAAGCAGCTTTTCTACAAGAATAATTGCAATTTCTGGCCATTTAGCCCTTGACAATTTTCTACCACAGTATGGTAAAACTTCTTCTATTAGCAGTTATTTTTACTAAAAGTATTTCTTTTCTCTGTTAGGCATCTTTATACTTGCAGCACTAGGGAAAGCCACCAGAAAAAACACTGCTTTATAAGCCTGTGGGGTTTATGATACAGTTGTGAGCTGGGAAAAATGCTTTGTCTATGCCTTGCCAACTCTGTGGTAGTATAAAGCTGAAGCCAGACATCAAAACATTAACTGAGTGAATGCAAAACAGACTTGACAATATTTCGCATTTATGAGAGGCTTACTCAAATCTGGAGAGGTAAATATATTTATAGCTTTTTTCAGAGGTGTCTAAACTGAATTGAACTGTGCACAAGTACTTAGTGCCTTCAATACTTAAACTTTAAAGGAAAGAAATAGCTCCATAGATATCATTCAGAACTAAACACTGCCATCTTTGCTGTTATGAGTAATTATTTTACTACCTACCGAGTATTGTACATGTCATGATGAATTTAAGTAGCTGATTCTTGCTGTCTATAACCTAACCTCAGTAATTTACAGTTACATCAGACAGGACTGCGGATTTTACCTGACACCTAATTCCTACATCATCGGAGCATATTGAACACTGGGGAGGAATTCTTTATGGAGGAGCAACTCACCCAAAAATAGCCTTATTGTGAGGCAAAACTTGAGCGTTGGGAGCAGCATCTTGCCTTAATCTACCATCCACACAGCGTCTCTCTAGCAGTGGGGAATTCTGTAACCATGTTGTGACCATTATCACCGTGTAGAGGTTAGAGGAGCAGCCACAGCATCTTATTCCAAATGAAACAAGGAGCAGAGACAAACGTAGCTTATAATCATCTGCAAAGGGCTGTTTGGGGCAAACAAAACAAAAAACCTGACCATAGCTTGATGCTTGTGTTTTGAATAGATTTCTTTTCTTTTGAAAGAAAACACTGCAGAGCAACTTTTCGTCCTCTACAGTCAGGACAGTACTTCACTAGGTAGGTATAAAAATGGAATTGCACCATCAACCTTGAATATATTGTGATATATTTCTGCAAGGAGAATAAAAACAATTCTACTTTTTAAAAGAAATATACCTTAAATTACGCCCGCTGCTCAGTACAGCTGTGTGTGTATGCTGTATTACAAGCACACTCACACTCCAAAAATATCTTAGTGACCTGTGTATATTTTCAAGGCGGTTTTCTTTTGTCGCCTTTTGTTCCGCTTATAATTTTCCTCTCTCTGTGTATGTCCATGTTCAGATGTCATTAAACCACTGGGCATCCAAACTTTAGTGACACCCTTGCTATGTGGGGAAAACAACATTTTTTACCTAATCCTACTACACCTCATGCTACTTGCAGCTTGGTTTCCTAAGGCAATGAGGTTACTGTAATTGTGCACTCTGTGCGTATGTTTGTGTGTATGCATAATTTGACTCAGTCTCCTCCCAGTAACCTTCGATCCTGCTGGCCAACCAGTCCAATGTAACAAACACATGGCAGCTTCAGATATTTTTAGTTCCTCCAGCAAGGAAAATAGGCCAGCAGATAGTGAGGAGAAAAGCCCCATCAACTCCCCCACTGAGAAGGCTACAGCATTGATGCCCTAGATGAGTGCAAAGAGTGAAATGTCCAGAACTGTAGTCCTGGGAAAAGAATGGGATTTTGCTTCTAATGAGATAGCAGATAACGCCACTGCCAGACAAAACCACAGGAAACCAGACTCCACCACCTCCACAGCTCTTGCATGAGTTGGGCACCACCTAGACATGGGTTAAGGTTTAGGTTGCCTCTTGAGACATGGCCACCGCCATGTTCCTGATTCAGGGGACCCCTAACTCAATTTTTACATTGCTGAAGTCTACTGAACATTCAAGAAAAGTTCCCTTTATCCCTGAAGATGTGGAGCCCTTCTGTAGGCACAAGGGCCATCATGCTTTACAAATTAACCTCTGAGGGTACATGCCCTTTTCTTTCCTCTTTATTTAAGGTGCTCAGTAATTTGCTACCTATGCAATGACTGACAAGTACAGCACCTTCCAAGCTATGGAGGTAGAGGAGGAGAGCTCCTTGACCCAGTCTGCCTCAGCTATGATAGCTGATAGAGCTTAGATCTAGATGATAGCTATTAATAGCTTAGATCTACAAATATCTCACCTGGGGTGTTCAACTCTTTCTGCAGTCCAGGGAATTGACTACTCTACCAAGGCTACAGACGCCCTGAGTATAAGCCAGTGAAACACCATTTTTCCAATTCTCTAATCAGCTTGCAACAGCACACCTTCTTTTGTGCTGTTGGGCTGCTCCACCCGTGGTCAGAGGCCACATTGGCTGTTCAGCAGCACAGCTGATCCATCAGCAGGCAGACAAAGCTGGGAAAGGAGCATGCAAGTCCTGCCAACTCATCAAGCGGCATTGCTTCCTCATACCCAACTGGCTGCAAATCGCTCTGTCTTTCTAAAATGATGATTAGAATTGAATCAGCAAATGTAGCCTTTCACACTGTTCATTTTCCTTGTGGGAATGCCTTGTTCCTATAATAACAAATCCTTCATAAAGCCAGTAGGAAGTGTTCTGGGCTTTGTAAATCATGAGATATCTCAAAGCGGAAGGGACCCATAAGGATCATTCAGCCCAATTTCCTGCTCCTCATAGGACTACCTAACACTAAAATATATGACAGCATCATCCAGACACTGTTTGAACTCTGGCAGGCTTGGTGCCATAACCACTTCCCTGGGGAGTCTGCTCCAGCACCCAACCATCTTCTCAGTGAAGAACCTTTTCCTAACGTTCAATCTGAACTTCTCCTGATGCACCTTCCTTCCATCTCCTCATGTCCTCTTGCTGATCACCAGAGGGAGGAGATCAGCACCTCCCTCTCCGCTGCCCCCTTGAGAAAGTCATAGACTCCAACGAGGTCTCCACTCAGCCTTCTCTAAGCTGAACAAGCCCAGTGACAGCTGCTCACTTCACCTTGGCAACACCTCCAAACTTGGTGAGCCATCATCTTCATCAGCGTTTGCTTTGACTTCCAGAGGCTCGCACCTATCGTACAAGGGATGAGTGGAGACTAAATATCGTCTTATGATAAGCATAACTTGTGGTTTTTCTGAACAAGAGACAGGAAAACTGGATAACTGAACAGCACACCAAATAATCCCTCACCCAAATTTCAGATAAGCATTTCTGCCAAAGCCTCTGACCATATCAGAAATCAGCAAGAGAAAGGTTGCTTCATGAGAGAGGATAAGCCAGAGGCCAAGGGTGATCCCAGCACAAGCAATGCCGCCACCATTTAGGGTGCTGCCCCACAGGGCAAGAATAACATGGCTCAGTAACAATCCCTTACAGGGCAAGCTAAAGGATCAGGTCCAGAGGACATTTCAGAGTGCAGTCACAAGGAGCAGGAGGCTAGAGGTCCAACCAGGGGAATAGTCGCAGACAGCACTGAGTGCAAGCATACCCACACTGTAGGTCAGACAAGAACCAAAGGCTCAGAACTGCGCCTAAATTGAGCTTCTGGGTCCACGGGCAGAGGGCATGAGAGAGACCCAGGTGAGTCTGATCTGGGCTATTAAGGTCTATTAGTGCCCTAAGGGCACTGAGAATAACTTAAAATTTTATTCATAGTCAGGTATGAGGAAAACTTTAGCTGTTCACGCAGTTTCTTCCCTGTGTGTGTCTGTCTGTCCTTCCAGCCCCTCAGAAGAAGCTTCCACCAAACTTTCTCTGGTCCAAGACTAACAGTATGTGATGGAGTAATCCCAGTGTGTACCTGCACCCAGGAAAAGACACTACCAACACAACGGGTGGAGCCACAGACAGTGACACCAGCTGTGAAAGAATGATTCACAGGCGATGGATCACCACTCAGCACTGGGAACCACCTGCAGGACAAAGGCAAATCTGTGGCTGATAAATGAAATGCTTTTTGGTTTCTAGGTCAGCAAAGCAGGTTTATTGCAAAGAGTACCTGCTAATTGATCAGCTCTTCAACTTGAAGACAAGCCAGCCTGCACACTCAGGTTTTCTTGCAGTGGGAAGCAGTGTGTAGATGTGAGGCATGGGAGAACTGGAGGAAGAATGCATGGAGATATCAGTGTCAGGATCTGTCCAGGGCTCATGCCCACTCCAGAGAGACAGATAATAGTCCCAGGAACTGCAAAACACATGGAACCAGCTTATTCCATGACGGATAGCATAACCAGGGTGGAACAACCAACAAAGAAATAAACCAAATGTGATTGCAGTATTGCCTCCTAAACCATGGGTGCCCAACCACAACATACCCAGTAGTTGTGGTTATCCAATCTCCAAAGTCAATAGGAGGGCAAGAAAAGGCTCATGAAAATGAGTTTACGTATTATACTTTAATACCATACCAACACAGAGTGAGGAATGGCACCTACTGGATACCTCCTACACCCTGAAGCATCACCGCAAGATTCTTCTTAGTGTTTGAACATTAAAGCTATCATAGGGTAAAGTGGTACTGCTGTGAGGTTAAAAGCCAGAGCAGGAATTAACCTTTTGGCAATGTCATGTTCACTGGATGATAAAGGAGTTTTCTAACTCAGAACTTTGATATAAAGTCCATACATTTTCGTGAACTTAATTTTTTTCCCCCAGAATTAGCCTCTGTGTTAGAGCTTTGTTGCCACTATAGCTAATAGTACAAAGATATTTGAGTGAATGCAAACACTGGAAAGGCAGAGAAAAAAACTTTCCCCTTTTATCTATTAGGAAATTTATAAAAAGATGCCACATTAAAAAATTGCATAAGAAATTTACCTTATTTTTTTTTTATGGTGTGACACAGTGTCAGGTCATGCTGGCTTTGGCTGTAATCTTATCAACAGCATCTCATTCTTTAGGAATCTCTGCTACAATCTCAGTTGGAGTACCTTTCTGGAAAAAGAGGACTCTTGAGAAAGAAAAGCAGTTGTACAAGATGACCTAATAGTTGAATAATCTTTTCCCTTTAGGCAAAGCACGAAAAACCATGAAAGCTACCAAACAGGGTGATCAGAAATAACTGGAAATACGTGTCCTGAAGGGTGGTACATGGTAGATCCCAAGAGTCACTCAAAACCTCACTACCAGTTACTTGCCCCTTCTAAAGCTGAGGGTCTTTGGAGATTGACACTTTTTTTCCCCTTTTTTATCTTTTACTCACACACACACACACACACACACACACACACATGCACAAACACACACACACACTCACACTCACATTTACAAACACATAGTGCCAGGATCTACACAGATATGTACTGCTAATGGGAAATAAATGGTAGTATAGGAGCCCTAGAGATCCAAGAACTTTCCTATTCTTATGTGAGGGCATATGACTGAAACAACAGACCGTCCCTTCAGGGTCTGCCATACATATGTTGCACACGTTTTACTCTACTTCGTTGAACATGTATTTCCTCAAGTTTTCTCTGCAGAGCTAATTCAGCATAATGACAGTGGACTGTAGAAACCATTACTTAGGACAATATTAATATGCATTTTGTTTAATGGGGCCTTGTTAGCTCACTGCCAAGTAATACGTAAGCAAATCATCATTCATTAGGGAAGCTTGAGTAACACTGTAAGGACCCAATTTGCTTAAAGAGTCTGAAGTTATCGCTGGGCACATGTCCAGTGTTTCTTCAGATTTGCAGGAGCATAGAAAGAGTATTTTTCCCCTGAAGTTACTTTTGTATTCTTCTGGTTTTTAGATGTGTATTTAAATACAGAAATTCACATGAGCATAATACCTGAGAAGTTACTTTCTTAATAAAAAGCAATTATAGGACGTAGGTCAAATGCTGGTCCGATTTCCAAATGCATTGACTTCTGTGGGGGGTTAGTGACCTGACAAAGACTAAAATTTGACTTTGTGTTCCCAGAAAGTGTTATGGTTTGGAAATCTGAAACCATGTAACCTTTGTGCATTCATTAAATGTGTAAGTAATAGAACTGCTGGTGTACAAAGTACTTTCGGACTATGCCGGTGAGAGTGTCTGTCAGCCTTTTCATAGAACAACCTTGCCTCTTTCCTTTCTTTGAAGTTGAATGCAGAAAAAATACAAAATCCCCCAGAACAGGCTGACTAGAATACAGCATAAGGTTAGGGTAAATGGAGTGAAATTTAGGCTTTTCTGAGACAAATTAGCAGCAACTGATCTTGGTAGTTGGGGTGTCAGATGGCTTGTGCCAGTTATCAGACACATTACAGAGGGAGTCAGAGCATCCTGCAGCTAAACCATATTGCAGCAGGGAGACTGGCTGGCCTTAATGGGAGCAGATGGGTAGGCAGACTGGAGATGTCTGTAGTGGGACACCTGTGCCAGGGGACCACACCTGAGTCAAAGAGACTACAAGGATAGCTCTGGAGAGCAGGACTGCAGGCTGGCTGCTAGTGCCTGCTGGAACATCAGGGAGGGAAGGTATATGGAGCTTTTAGGGAAAAGAGACGATTTGTGACTCTAGGGAAAAGAGCAAGGGAAGACAAAGGATAAATGTCACCTCAGTTGCCAGGATCAGCAGTGAGACTGACAGCTCTCCAGTTTGGAAATAAACAACTGATAACCTGCATTTGTAGCCCAGAAAACCAACCTTATCCTAGTCTGCAGCAACAGAAGTGTGGCTAGTAGATCAAGGGAGGTGATTCTTCTGTTCTGCTCTGGTCTCTTGAGACCCCACTCAGAGTGCTGCATCTGAGGTCATCAGCACAGGAAAGACATGGACCTGTTGGAATGAGTCCAGAGGAGGCCACAAAAATGATCAGAGGGCTGGAGCACCTCTCCTACGAATACAGGCTGAGAGAGTTAGGGTTGTTCAGCCTGGAGAAGTGAAGGCTCCATGAAGACCTATTGCAGCCTTTCAATATCTAAAAGAGGTTTAGAAGAAAGATGGGGACAGATTTTTAGTAATAGGGCCTGTTGTGATAAGACAAGATGTAATGGCTATAAACTAAAAGACCATCTAGATTCAGACTAGATATAAGGAAAAAAAAATTGATGAGTTTGGTGAAATACTTGTACAGGTTGACCAAGAGATTGTAGATGTCCCATGCCTGGAAACATTCAAGATCAAGTTGGACTGGGCTCTGAATGCCTTGCAGGGTAAGAGTTTGGATTTGACAGGTCTTAATGAGTCTACAAAGCTGAACAACTCAAGACTCTCATAAAATAGGTGTTTAAGTAGTCTTGAAGTAATTTTAAAATTTGCCTGACTTATGGTAAGACCTGAAGAGAATGTAAGAGATGAGTTCTACCCCTGCTTTGGCCCACCATGAGATGCTTTAAAGGAGGTTATTCTTTCATGTTTAAAGAGAAAGCTCTCAAAATAAGTCTTTAACTTGTTTCAAAGGTGTTCTAAAAAACCTGAGAACACCAGACCCAAGAGTAGCATGAACAAGGAGACCCCACACACAAGCATAGCACATCCTCATGGAGGGTCAGAAAAAGAACAGTCAATGCTCTGTCTCAGATGCTTTTACACCTGGCTGGCAGAAGGTTATCTTCAGTCTGAGGTGCAGACAGTGATATATTACCCTGGCTTGGGAAACGTCTAAGACAAAGAGGTTTAGACAAGTCCTGAAGTGAATGCTATAGACATGTGTCCTAAGAAACAAGTTCAAGAAGTCCCAGGAGCAAACCTGAGCAGTAGATCCTTAGTATGGCTCTGTTTTGTTCAACTGCAATCAGCTGTCCCCAAGGTTTGGGGTAGGGGTATCCCCCACAAACTGGTATGTATTAAGCTGTGCTAATTTGGATTCCTTTCACTGTGCACTGTGCTCCCAAACTATCCCATCTCATCTTGTACCCTTAACTATTTTAACATGTCCCCATGACATTATGAGGGCATGAAACAAATGCCCTCAGATGGACTACATGGTCTGGAGGAACCCAACGCAGTCCTCACATTAGTTTGTTCACTCTGAACACAGAAAATGACAGCTTGCAGTCAGGAGGGCATTGAATGCTCTGTTGACTCAGAGTGTGGATGTTTCTCTACATCTGCACCTGCAGGCTTGGCCTTAAATAGGCAGAGGTACAAGGGTTTCCCTTTGGAAAGAAGACAGGCAAAGTCGCAGGGAGGTGGTACACCCCTCCACCAGTTCTGACTCCCCCTCCTCTCAGTGGGCAGATGCACTTCCTGCAACTTCAGAGATTCCTCTCCTATGAAAAGACATCAAAGTTGGCAATTCAGCCCCATATTTTCTAAAAATAATTTAAAGGAATTATTTCCCAACTGTCCTTTCTTTTCTACATTCCTCACTCCCTACGTCAAGTGCAACACCTTCAAATGGCAACAAGTCATAGGAGATACTGGCAATCTTCCTGTTCTAAATGAGGAGAACCATTTCTTTAATGATGACCACAGACGGACCAAGACCAGTTCTTTCCTAATTAATTTGTCACTGAGTGCAGCACTCGGAAAATATATGTTGTGATGCCTGGTGCATCCCTGTGAGAGGTATATCAACTCCCAGTCACGTGGCAATAGCTGTACTCAAAGATTGCAGTGTATGTGTTCTGAATTGCATTTTTATGCACATACTCACACATGTAAATATGTTGCATTGTTTTTGTGATCATAATCAAGATATCTATGCAAAGTAGACATTAATCTCACATTCAAGCACTGGGGCAGAACTTCCACTGCAAAAACAGATCAGTCAGGTGTTGCACAGGGCTGCCAGGTTCCCAAAAGGCTGTAGCTCAAACAGCTGGCCCCTCAGAAACATCCTTTTCCTGTGTTTCCTCCACTTTTTGTTCACAGCTGCCTATATGTGTGCTTATATGCACAGAGCATGTCCTTTGTAAGCAAACACTGGGAGAGGGAACATATCTATGACATGGGTACATACTTGTAAGTGCAGAGGAAATCTTATCTCTCTCTTTTTTTTTTTTTTCTTTTTTTTTTTTAGAAAAGCAAGTATCATTAGGGCCACTTGTCTCCTTTGGACTCTAACCAGTAAAGTACATTTATAAAGGAGCAAAAGTGCTGAAGGAACCTCTGCTTGGTGGCATGGGTAGTGACACATTTTAGATCTTTCTATTACTTACGCAAGAAACTCTGATGGTGTGCTCCTAAATACGTGAATTTGAACAAAGGTGAATAATGATTTATGGATCATTCTTTAATTTCTGTTAAGTTTAAAGTTCTGTTAAGTTTAAATGAATATAGCTTTTTTACATGTTGAGGTTTTTACTCCTCAGATATACAGGTTTCTGAAATATTTTACTAAAATCTGTACCCAGTTTTTTGAAGGAGAAACTGACTGTTTTAAATACACCTGCTTGCAAACCTTTAAGAGATGAAAAGTCAGTAATTTTTAAAAAATTACTAGACCTGACTGAAAAATATTCCCTTGAGCCTTTTTTTATTTAATGGAACAACTAAGACCATGCAAACCCACATGAACTTAACCATATGTTTAACACTTTGCAAAAGAAAAGCTGTAAAATTCTGCTTGTGAAAGCATGAGAATCCCATACAGTTCATTTTTATATACATGCATATATACCCACCAGAAGCTTTGGCTCATCCTCCTTACAAGCAATTAGTTATTTGAGCCTTTTGATGAAATGATCTGTGGAAGATCAGTGTTCCAGAGAACTAAAGCATTAATAGATATTTAATTGTATCTTTTGGGTAAGTGACAAAGTGATGGATGGAGTTATCACAAATTACATTCTCTTCAAGTGAAAGCACCATCTTTTGGGTACAGTAAGCAGCACCAATTTGGCCAAGTAATAGTTAAGTGATTTTATAATAAAGAAGCTGATACAAGCAAAGCCCAAAAAAGTACTGAGCTTTCATTTGCCTTTTGGGAGGACAATGCAGACACCAAATGCTTGAGGAGCTAAGCTTTAAATTATAATCAGGTCAGATATACTGTATTGGGTATTACTGGTGCAGATCAAAGGGAATTGTAAAGAGCTCAATTAATTCTTCTGTCCCAGCATGATGCCTGCTTTCACATAAACAGAATCTGGTGGACTGGTGTTTGTTACACTAAGGTGGTATCTTTTTAATGGCCAGTTCACAGCCACTGCTCGGGATGTGCAGGAAAGCCCATGAAACGTGGATTATTTTGTACGACATTGTAGTTAAACTCTTGCAGAAGGTGTATGCTACCCAGAGAACCTGTCCTCTCATCTTTGAGGTTGTGACTGCATGCTTGCTACCACCACAGCTCTGCTAAGCTCTTGAGGCAGGACTGCCCAATGCTGTATTTCAGGAAGGCTCATTTTGCCTTAAAAAGATGCAAATTAGTTAATCAGCGCTGTAAGTTGGACAGCTAGTTATAAACTTCTTTACACACTCTTTGACTGTCTTACACTGTCCATACGAGACAGACAGATCTATGATAAAAAAATACGACCTGATCAAAGACATTGCTGTTGAGTGAACTAAAACTGGAGTGTCAGAAGGAGTCTGGGGTGGGAGGAAGGCTACAAGAGCTGTGTCCTCAGCTGAAGTCATGTCACTGAACCTGAGAAGAAACCCTAGTTCTCATACAGGCTTTTGTATAGGCAAACTATAGCTTCCAGCTTTAAATCCCAAGGATTTGTTTTAACTGCCTCCCCCTTATTATGGGTTCTGCAAAGTAACAGTGTGTAATGGAATCTCTGAAAGAAACTCCAAAGGGAGAAAAATTCCAGCATATTTTTGCTTGTATTCACAGACACAGGCAGAGACCAAGCAGGACTTATGGTCTAACTTTGACACATCTCATCCATCAAACCAGTTAGTCCCTCTAGTACTTCATATACAAATCAGAATAACCACAGGCTGGGCAGACATGAACCTTCCTGCCCAGGAATGTTTGTGCTGCAGAGGAATAAATCCTGGCAAGAAAAAATTAGTACTCAAACAGAAGCCAGAGATGTGGGGCTACACTTGTCATTTTAAGAGTTTGGTGTTTTCAAGAAAGTCAGAGAAGAAACAGTGGTCAAACACCTTTCAGATGTACAACTCTACTGCCAGCCCTGGTTTGCACCACTGTAACCAAGAACAGCCTTCTAATTATACTTGTTAAGGAGTGCAACAAAAGGCTTCTCTCATCCTCACTGAAACTTAGAGAAGACCAGCTGAAAGGTCTGCCTGTTCCCAAATGTGATGCGCTTTCTATGCTACTTGTCATCACACATGGGACTAAATAACAGAATAACTACTAATTTTTGCAATTATGATGTTATCATTTTACCTGGAATTTCTTAGAGGCCTCAAGCTCTCAACTTACTTTCTGGTGTAGAAGAGTTACAGTCAGTCCACATATTTTGATGTAGTTCATCAAGATAGAAACTGCTTTTCTTTTGTTGTGTTCCCAACCTAAGATTATAATCAAACACAGGTGGGAATAAATTCTAATTAATTGGTTTGAGGTGCCTTCATTTAACAGTTTGCATGGTATATCCGAATAACGGGGTACCTGAGTTTTTCCAGGAACTGCAAAATTACAATGAAGTCAGAGTTAAAACTGTACAACAAAATGCTACCCAGACTTTTTTTTTTTAAACTAGATAACCTCCAGAGGTCTGTTCCAATTTAAATCATCCTGTGCTAATGATTTGTTCCATGAGGTTCATTTTGTGCTTCCATGCACATTCAAAACACAGAAGAAGAATCTGTGTTTTAGCTTTACTCGTGAGTTGTAATTCCTTACCCCAAAAGCTCTGTCAAAATTAGCAAGACTCTTGATGGAGTGAAATCCTACTCAACGTGAGTAAGAGTGCCACGGGATTCAAGATCTGCTGTTAAAATGCAGTTATGCATATTTGTGCACCACTCTACACAAACACTCTGTGTTTGGAGGTTGGCAAGATGAAAGCAGGTGTCTTACCTTTCAGTTACTCTGTGACTAAGCACATTCTTTCCCCAAAGAATCCAGTCCAGTTTGCCATGAGTTTGTTATGACTATGAGCCATGACATCAGCAGAGAGACACCTTTTTGGTTTGAACCAAAACATGTGGAAATTGATGGAAAAATGTACTCACTTTCAAAGGTATTCTGTTTTTTGCTCCTATGTGATACAATTAATATTCTATTCTGTTCTATTCAGATATCACACTAAAGGGATACAATCATTAGGACATGCACTGCTTTTTTGGCTTTACAAGAAAGACACAATACTTTGGTATTCATTTAATAAAACATAGCTGGGCTGGGAGAGATATGAAGGGAAGGACACAAGGAAAATACCACATGGAAGAAGTAGTCAAACATGCAGAATTTCTCCAGAGGTGCCACTGGAGCTTCGTTTTGCATATCAAGACAAATGATCATACTATTTTTGCCCTTGTGCTCCAGAAGAAGAATTCCCTTCAAAATTCCCTTCAAATTACTTCACAAGGGAGACATGCTTCTTAGGAAAAAGTCAGGACCAGCATGAAAAGGAAATTAGGTGAGAATGAGCAGGACCAGTTGTTCAGACTTGCAGAGCAAAAAAAAACCCCAAACAAACCCCAAATCAGGCACACAATTAAATATGTGAGAACTGGCTTAGGTCTTTAATGGGTTGTTTGGATTAACACACCCCCAAGAAAGAAAAAGATATCATTTGTGTTTACAGTCCAAGTGCTCAACCTTCCTTAGCTCTGTACTCCTTTCACAGAAAGGACATCTCCAAAGCTGCTGCAGAAGTGGCAAAGAGCTCAGTATGGAGAATGCTGAAGGAGATCTACTGAGATGAAAAGGCCTGAAAAACAAGAATGAGAGGAATTACCTGTCCAGCTGTTACAGCCACTTCCCCCAGATTTCCTCTGCCCAGCAGCAGAGGACCCAGGTCAACTTCTGAGTCAATCAGCACCAAAACAATACAACAGAGCAAGTGGGAAGTTGCCCATTACAGCAACCACTTTAAAAAGGGGTGGGCCTTTAACCCTTCTACTTCAGAAGCATATCTCCCTTTTGTGTAGTTTTGCTGTGACTACACATACTCATAAAATCTGTTGCTCACCACAATCAAAATAGATTTAAAATTTTCCTGTCGTGCCAAAACCCCAGTCTACGCCACCTGAAAAGGCACCCAAGGGAAGCTGGAAGAAGTTGTCCAGCTCTTGGCCATTCAAGCCTCGAAAAAATCAACAGATTAATGAACAGCTGGACCTGCCCTTGGATCAACTTTATCCCATGACTGCCCTCGTCTCTTTGGAGTAGATAAGACTGACCAGGTGCTGCTGAGCATTAATCAGTCATGTCCTTGTTCTACAGGTCCTAGAAAGCAAGTGAAGTTGTAGGTGGTATCTCTCTATCTGCTCTCTTCAATTGAAGAGCAGCAAGGGACCGCTCAAAAGTTGCTGTCTGAGGGAATGTGCTTGTAATTCATTAGCAAATCTATAATTCTTCAGGGGCTAGCCATGAATATCTCAACATATGGTATCAAAGACTGAAGCATTATTACTATGAATCTTCTCATTCTGCAGTCAGAAATACTTTTTCCAGTAACTATAAGGTGTGCTATGTTTTCTTCACAACTTGATGTACAGGAACCCTACACATTCAGATCTTCCACACCCTGCAAAATTCAGAGATACTAAAGAAATTGTATGTAAAACTCTCCCAGAATGCATTACATCTCTGCCATTTCTTCTTCACAGCTCCCAGATCTGTTGCTGAGAGTCCAGCTCTACAACACCAGAGCCTCTCCAACTACCAGCTACAAGTAGCAGTATGTCATTTATTCCCAAAAGTTCTCTTCTCCACTTGCTCCTTTTCCATGGCTGAGCATATCCTTTTTCCCCATCTCTCCTTAAGAGTTAAGGTTTTTCACCTCCTGATCACAATTTCAGAGTTTCTTCACAGCATATTTTCATCAAATTTTTTTCCTGCCGTAGAGTAGTTCATCCACCTTTTCCACTTGGATTTCTCTTTTTCTGGACTGTTGTACCTTTCCTGAGATCAGAACCCAAATGGAAATAAGCACTGAGTTATGTTAGGTCAGCACAAAAGATGACTTTGCTCAGATACAAACCGGCTGTGAGAAGGAAACTTCTCTGTGTGCATGTTTACAATGCTTTCTGACAGTGCCTACAGAGTCACAGATTGTGATCTTCCTTTGCATCAGCAGTCTGCAGAAACAAGCTCCTTAGGCAGTGATGGTACTTTGCCTGTATTGAGGACAAGAGTATGATTAAATATATTCCTGGACCACTGTCAACTGACTTTTTTTCCAGAAAAGCAGCCAACAATTTTGGACATCCCATCTGAGACATCTGACTTCCAGAGAAGAATGTCAGGAATTTCTGAAGAATCAAACTCCCATACCCAGCATATGTTTTGAACTGGGCACTCAAAACAAATGGCCACTTGGAAGGAGGCTCCTGTTTTCTAAACACTCCTGAATAACTCTGAATACTCTGATGAGGAAGTGATGTGTCCACCAGAAAACTGCAAACTATTCAGAAATGCCAAGCACCGGAAAGGAACATTAAGAAAACCCTACTTGGCGTCCAATTGTAAATTAAAAAAATAATTAATAAAAAAGTTAAAATCCCCAAACAAACAAAAAATCCCCACCAAAACAAAACAAAACAAAACAAACAAACCAAACCACAACATTATCAGCACTTAAAATAGTAAAAAATTCTGACTCACATTGCTCAGTAGCATGTCCCTGGCAGAACTGGGGTTAAGAGTGGCCCAGCCAGAGGTACAACACCAGCTTCCAGCAATCAGCCACTTCAGTATTTGCTGCCAAATATCTCCCCTGGGATCACTATTCCTATACATATGCTATCCTGCCTTGAATGCCCCCAGGAAAGGACCGGGACAGTGCACTAGAGAGGGGAGGAAGGGGAAGCATTGCATTGACACTGGGACCAGGACACAATACCTGGGCTCCACCAACTGGTTATGGGCTCTGCGAAGTTTGACCTTTTATTTTGGCTCTCACTGACTCAGACTGCACACTCACAGTTCGGCACTGGGTGAAAGCAGGCTCTGGACTGCGGGAAAGCTAAAACCGGAGCAGGGGAATTCTTGCCCTTGGCATGAACAACTACCACAGCAGCTGGCTGAAAATACTATAATACATGGGAATCTGGCAGGTGGCTCAGGGCTGCATAGCTTTTGTGGAAACATTCTGTAGTGCCCCAGAAAGCGGGAGTCAAGAGAAAATGCAATTTGCATATACTGCAAAGTGATAAATAAAAGATTTAAATAATGCAAAAGATACCATCCATGTTTAATATTAAATGTAAAGCCCAAAGATTACTATGAAATCTTCCTGTGTCCTGAGAGCAAAGCATGCTAATTCTCAGGGAACGGATACCATGTACATACCACAAGTTCTCCAGCTGGCATAGCAGTTCAACATGCGATCATGCTGCTGCAAACACTAGAGGAGGCACGTAGGGATCTGTAGGCTCTGGAGCCCTCTTTAACAAGTGCTGTTTGCTGTGCAGGAATCAAGGAAGGAACTTCTGCACAGGCAGGGTTACCCCATGCCTTTGCAATGTGTACAGCAGTGTTTGGAATCTCACCTGACTTCTCAGGTAAATCTGCTTCTCCAGAACCATTTTGGCACTTGCAGATGTTGATCTAGTTGTAGATAATATAACAAGCAAGATTAAAATTCCCTGAGCTGAAGACAAGGCTCGAGTCCATCATGGAAAGGTTTCACTGTTTTTTTTCCCCATCCTGCTACATATTTCTTCCAGAGAACGGCAAATGCTTCTGAAAGAGAAGAGGAAAAATAACAACGAAAGATTCTGAATATCTGTACAAGTCATCAAGCTCTGAAGAATTCTCTCCAGAACAAGTTCTCAGATATTTTGGGATATTTTGTTGGCTGTGAGGATGTGATGCTCATAATTTAATACAACAGTACTCATGAAATCAGTATGATGTCATAATGTTTTGTGCTGGTATAAGCCCCAAGAAAAGCCAAATTTTTACTGTCCTCATTCTTTTGAACAGAACTTTAAAAGACATTAATTTGATACTGTGAGTTTGTCTGGGATCAGCAATGGGAATAAAAAAGTAAATAGAACAACAAATTTGAACTATATCCTGGAGAAATGTATTCACCAAAAAGATGCATCCTTAAGTTTTTAACTCTTTTTTCTTTTTAAGTCATCTTGTTAGATTTAAATTAATGCCAAACCAAATTCAGTCGTCGTTCTGTGCCCAATCAGTGTACATTTCCTATATATCAGCATATATACACTTTTACACATGCCTTTCAGTAGCTGGTCAGTAACTTCAGGGTTATCTTCTCCAGTGCCTAGATGATGCCTGCAATGCTCGAGTCCCAGACTACCGTAAGTGCTTCTGTATGTACATTTATTGGCATGAGAGGGTTACAGTTAGACACCTTTAGTGAGACTTACAGCTCTCTTTTATGTATATGACCCCATTTCTTGTTTCTGAAAAATGTGAAGCAGGAGTAGAGGGGAGACCAGATCTCCACCCCAAAAGGGGTGGAAGGAAGGCCAGTTCCCAGTGTAAAGGTACATGCCCATCCTCCTTCGCCATGATACCGGCAAGGTGGAGCACACTCAGTCCTGCCACAAGCTCCATTTTTAAATGGTATTTGGATGCCTCATGCTTCTGAGAGTGCTTGCCCATCATGAACACCTAAGGGGCTCTCACACATCATTTAACACTTTGCACATGAATGTGAAAAATTGTACATTATGTTCTAGTTTCATGTACAGGCTCTGTGATTCTTTTTTTAGTTTTCTCCTCCTTTTTATTTTTCTGAAAATATTCCTGTAAAACCAATGCCTTTAATGTTACCATGTGTTTAGCCATGAAAATTGCCAACTTTTGTTGGAAATGCTGCTCATGATTAACTGTTTGCCAATTATTTCCTTTAATGTTTTAATCCTATGGGGTTTCATAAAATAATTCTATGCAAGTTTGATTTTTTTCAGACATTTGATCAGTCCAGCTTGCCTGCTAAAAATGATGCTTGACTCATATCCTGGCAACAGTGTTTATTTGACGTGCACTGGTGAAGCACTCTAAAAAACTGTACTCAGACTATTCCAAATTTAGCCTCCTACATCTGTGTGTGTATTGGTGTTTGGGTGCATCTGAGTTATTGGCTGTGTCTAGTGGGCGACACAAGCTGATCAGTGCACCTTTGTTGTTAAATTAGAAGTTCAATGCTAAAGAAGCCTCGAGACAGAAAATATCTGTGTTCCTTGTGGGCTTTTTTTAGATCTGTTTATCTTGGGTAGCTTTGTGCTATAAGAAAATCCAAGTTGCTTTAGACTGTGTCTATCCTCAGCCAAACTCCAATTACTTTTGTATTTCTGTCCAAATAAAACCACTTGCCGTAAGTTCAAACCTATGAAAAATGTGCAGCTGTGAAGTTACATCCATTCCTGTGCTCAGAAATGCTAAACAATGGGGTCAGAGTTTTTTTCAGAGGGAGGCATACCTGAAGACTAGGTGGCGAGGTGAGAGGCTGTCCACAGGTTGGGTTCATGTGGGAATGCAGGACACCAAAGAGAGGAATGTCTCATTCAAAGTAGCTGTGCTAAGTTGGCTGAGTGGTCTTCCAGTGCATGATGGGTGTCAAACAATGTGAGCACCTTGCCAAGGAGCGTCCTCCAGGATCACAACTGCTGCGGTGGGAGTGGAGGCATCAGGACAAGGCTGCAGCCAAGCTCCAGGCTAGGATTGCCTGCTGCTTACTGAAAGATTCTTGCAGTTTCCATTCAGCGACATATTCCTCTCTCCTGCTCCAAGAGGTGGAAAGATCTGGGGGCTGGTTTGTCCTTCAAAAATGCATATGAAATCCTCCTATTCCTGTTTACAAGAAGAGAGTAAACACGTAACTGCTCAAATGACCAGGCAATAAATTCCCTTCATTGGCACGTCCTCAGCAACTCCACCACTCAACACACACTTTCAGAGCCTGTGGTGCCACATGCCAGTGCTAATGAGGTTTGCTCATCAGTGGGAGCAGCAAGTGCACTGGTGCAGGCAGCAGGAGAGGGCAGGGGCCTTCACCACCACCCTTTCACCATTGCAACTGCCTCAGACACCTCAGAAGGTTCCTGTGTGGCTGCATGAGCTGCAGTCACACCGGGAGTGTGGGGTGCAGAAAAAAAAGCTGAGGACATCTCCTTTCTTACCACGTCTGTGGCAAATTAGGCTATATTTTCACTGAGCAGAGGCACCTCTGCCCCTACAATGAGGACAAGGCAGCGCCCTATCCCAAGGAGCCTGTTGCCTTGCTGCCAGGTTCTCTCTTACGGTGAGATAATACTGCTCCTCCAGGAGACCTGACCGTTCCTGTTTGTAATGTATGCAAAGCCGCGGAGGATGATGGGGCTGCTAAAATTCCCTTCTGCTGACTCATTCCTACCTGAGACAATTTACCTTCAGGGCTCAACATCAATATGATTTTGGAATATATCAGATTGTGCCAAAAAAGAATTGATGGGGAAATGGCAGGATAACAGCAGGAAATTTTAAACCAAGCTACCTGCTGCCAGCCCTGCCTCTGCACATGCTCTCTTGTGTGTTTCACATCACACAAGCAGGGTGACACACAAAAGCCTTAACGCAATCAGAATATTTCTTTTCAGGATGAAAGTGTATTTCCAGCCAGCACAGCAAGCTTGGGTTAGCCTGCTAAGATTTGTTGCATTTTTCTTTAATTACAGCAGCAGCCAATAGGTTTAAATTTGAGAACCAATGAACAGAATCCCTGCCTCTCCTCCCTCTTCACTGATGGTTTGAATCTTAAAGAAACAGCTTCCTAGTGTCCTAGTCAGGAGAGCCTTTAAGCACATGCTTATCTTCAGGTAATGCATTGCACTCAACTGGGTGGTACATGTTTGCCAAGTTTAGAGTGTGCTGAAGTGCTTTCTGGGGTGGAGGCTGGAATACACTTGGTTCACAACTCTGAAAGCATGTGATTGCAATGAATTTGTCTTGCATCAGAGAGGATTTTTTTTGGAAGATGTCCCATTTAAACAACAATCCATTGGTGTTTCTGAGGCTTCTAGAACAAAGTTGCTATAAAAAAATGCAAGTATTTCATGTTGCACAGATGGAACATTATGTGTTGTAAATAGTTTGCAAAGTGTGGGAGACTTCTGATTGAAAAGTACTCTGCACATACATAGTATCACCATCATCGTTATAAATGCATTGAAGGCAGAGAAGCCTAAGCTGATCTATTATGGGCACCTGTCCCTGTGTAATTTTCTAACACTGCCTGCCTGGCTGAACTGATGAGATCTCCACTAAATTGGGGTAGCCTGTCATTTTATTCAGATTGAAATGGATTTTCTTGCCTTGAATTCCTGGCAGAGAGAAAACAATCAAAAAATAATGGCTCACAGATAATAAGGTTTCATGTTGAGCTAGGCATAACAGATACACAGCTGTTAACATTTTCCCTGCATGCGTTTACATAGTTTCATTACGAGATGAGCAAGCCCAGGATGAGAGGCAAAACAGGGCCAGGGTGTTTGCCATTTGACCCCCCAAAACACACCCGGGATCCTCCTAATAAAGCTGGTTCTCATAATTTACAACAGCCAGAGAGATGGGCTCCCTGGCAGAAGGGTAGGCAAATAGTTTGCCTTCCTTCAGATAACCAACACTGATTATGTTCCACTGAAATGATATCTACTATGGGCTTTTGTATATTTTGGCCCTCAGCATGGCACCGCTTCTCCTGCTCTCATCTCTGGAGAGCTCTTAAAGTCCAAGTGACGCATTTTGTAGAGATTTCAAGAAAAATACAGACGTTCCGGACAGCTTTCCTTTTTCAAGGCTACACGGGAAGCTGTAACTCAATACATAATGGCTTGCCTTGGTTGTCAACAGTTACACTGGCCCAGGACAAAACCCTGCTTGAGCCCTGTGACTCCATTATACTACTGTGGCCAAGGCACACCAACTTCACAGCAAGAAGCAGACAGGAGAGGGATGTTGTTGTCACACCAGGCTGACTCTGATTCCCCAGACTGGATAAAACTGTGACACTTTCCAGTGGGATGTGTCTGCAGTGTCTTGGTTCTCTGGTTCCACAGCCAACTACTTCAGCTGCTCTGCCATCCTGTCCCTGTCACGTCCTTTTTGCTTACCTGATTCAGCTTTATAAAATTACTTTTGGAGTATGAAAAGATATTTAAAAGATATGCTTGATTTGTCCCTTCCTTGCCATGTCTGAGTATGTGCTGCAAAACTGGAAGCAGTGGAGTTAGCAGCAGCTGCCTGCAGCTCATCTGTTGGCAAGGCTGGAGCTGAAATCACATTCCCAAAGTGCCAGAAAGATAGACCTTCTGAAAGGAAATATCGGGTGAAAGAGCAGGAAAGCAAGTTTGCTTCCAAACCATAAACATGCAGATCGGAAATAATTGAGGCACTAGAACAAGGAGGAAGGAAAACAAAACAAACCATAACAACAGATCCTCAGATGAACTGTTTTTCCTTGCAGTAGGGAAGGAGGACAATGAGGGAAAGGAAAAAAAGCAAAACCACCCAGCTTTAGGTAGCTCAGAACTGACCAGAATAAGATTTTTCACTTTGCAATAAATCCCAGGGAGCTGCTATGTTCAGTGCCACAGTGATAAACTGGCATCCTGGTGGTTCTGGCAAAACAGACGAAGTCTTTCAGGACCTGTCTGTCTGCTGGCTGACCTGCTGATGAGCCAGGCAACTACTTGCTGTGCCTGGTTTCCTTTAAAACACCAAAAAAATTGACCTGTTCCAACAGACCATTTCAGTTCTATCAACTCACTGTCTTTCCAGTGGACTCCAAACTGCTCCACGATGCCAGACAATTACAGCCATAAATACTTTTATTATGGAATACCACAATATTATTCTGTAGAAAGACATAAAGAACAGAAAAAACCCCAATTTCCTTTACTACTAGACAGCACTTAAATTGTGTGTGAATGACACCTCCAGGCTGCTAAGCAGGCAACCTGTGGGTCGCCTGGGGTCCAAGGAAAGAGGGACAAAGAGTTCTGGAAAGACGAGGAGCACACACACAAAAACTAGAGCCAAGCAGGGTAAATGGACTTTTATTGTAGCTTCATGGGATACAGTGTATGGATGTAAAGGTACGTGACACTGTTTTCTACAGCGCAAGAAGGATTTCTAAAGCACTGAATTTAGGCACCCAGCCTAGCTGGTTTGGTTACCTGGCTTGCCTCCTTGAATTTCCTTAATAGAGAAGCTCTCGGAGAGGCAATTCAGAACAGAAGCCTGACACAGGCTTACTGAATTGCTTCTGAAAGTGAGTCTCACTCCCCCTATTTTTCCATTGACTCCTGGGGGAACCTGGAGGGCCCAGCTGGCTAGCTTAACCAGCCAAATTGGGTGGCTAAATTTGGGTGGTCTGAACTCCTCTGCTTCTGCATGAGGCCTGGATTAGGATTGGAGCTTTGTCCTTAACACCTGCATTGCTAGAAAAATATATTGTTGCTCTTCAACCTTATGTTGCTATGCTTTAGATGAACTATATATTTATGTTAGACATTGGTTTTCACTTGTACACAGGATGTGAAAGTGAAAATCTAGTAGTGTGGTGTATTCAAGGATGGGAGGACTGGAGGAAGTTGGTAAACAACCTGGAAGCCATCAGAAGGTCACATTCACTTTGGGGCATTGCCTCTATCGAAGACAGCATCTTCCTGCTCTCTGAGTGACAGGAGTGAATAACGAATATCAGTGAAAACCCTGGGTGGCTGTATGAGCAACGTGGTATTGTTCACTCCTTGTTCACCAGCTCTACAATGAAATCTCTCTGAATGTGTCTGCTCTCTCTATGGTTTTTGCAGCCTTCCAAACATGAACGTGCCTCGCTAGCTTCAGCCTGCATTATTGCATTCCAGCATACTTGCTTTGCATGACAGACCAGTTACCTTCAAACAAACTTTGGGCTAAGTTTGCACAGACTGATTCAAAGTGTCATTTAAAGAAGCTGAACTCTCACCACACATTTAGTCAGATGTTTCTTTCAGGCCAATTAAATAATATGCAGGCAGCCATCTCCTGCATTTCCAAAGCTGGCCTTCAACAGTGCAGGCTCAGACCAGATCAAGAAGCTGAATTTTAAATTATTCCTTAAAAAATAAGCCAAGTCCCTTGTCTGTGGTCCCAAGAGCCCAATTCTTACCCCAGTAGGATGAGCTGCCTCTCCTGTGGCAGAGTTTACAGTTTGAATGTGGCAGTATCTGCAAGCACTTGGCACACAGGAGGAAAAGCACTGGATAGACCGGGGCCTGTTAGTCCAAGCAGAAGCTTGGGAAAATGACGTGGTCCTGCTCTGGAACATTGTTCCTTCCCCAGGTGATGCAAAATCACCCAAAGGGTCACATTTTGTTGCCCAGACCTCTAGTCCCTTCCTGAACAGACAAGCCTGCAAAAGAGAAATCAATGTTTATTTTCAGAGCAATCCAAGCATGAACCTAATAGGTCAGAGGGTAAATACTGTTGACAAAGATGGAGCTATTGTTACTAATACATTTTTCAAAGCAGAACCGCAAAGATCCTGTGTCATACATCTAACTTTTCCATATGATGGGGAAGAGGACTGGTGTGTTGTGAAGAGAGACGGAAATGTTTTCCAGTCTTGACATTACTGCTACTGCATACTGCTTCTTGTAGTTCCTTCCAGCTGAAAAGGTATAAAAGAATCCATATATGTTTGGATTCATGCAGAGAAACATCAGAGAAGAAAAAAAATTTCCCATGCTCCTGTTGCCTGATTTTCACTATGCAGAGCACAGACTTGGAATTGTGCTATTATAGATTATATATTATATATTCCTCAAATAGGGGTAGGTCTGAAAGCATCTGGCCTGGTCACATCGTGCTTGGCAAGGATTAAAGTTAATATATAAACTCTAATAACCAAGATCTACTGATAGGCAAAAAATGCTGAGATTTTGTTGTGTATACTTTGGGAGAAGTAATTACATTTCGTTATATAATCAGTTATACAACACAGATTCTCCTCAAAGTAAACGGTAGCTCCATCCATGAAGACTTTTGATGTGTGTTCCAAGAATTTGTAATAAATCAAGGCATAAACAGACTTTTTTGGTGGCACAGGTTGGATGGCTTACAAGGAAACAAAAGTTCCCTTGAAAAAACCACTGCTTTTAAACTAATACTTTGTTTTCACTGCATTTTTACCAAATCCAAGACTTTGGGCCACACGTGGGTCTTGGGAGAGCTTGCTTGAGGCCAGTGGTATCCAGGTCCTGGAATCCCTTGGTCTCATAGCAGCTCACACGTGCATCTGGTCTGCAGCCACATCCCCATCCTGCTGCCAGAGCTGCTAACACTGCAGTTCTCCTAACACCTGAGTGCTCCTGGCTCCAAGGCTCACTCATCCAACAGCTCTGCCTTAGGAAAGGGGGGTCTGGAAGCTGCTTGCAACCACCCTGAGAGAGTAATGTTTTTGAATACTCTGAAGCCAGCAGAGCTTCCAGCTTGATTGCAGAAAATTAAATAAAAGTTGGATTCTCATCAGAACCCAGACAAGTTGAATTAAAATAAGAAATTATCCTGCAAGCCTCTGCGTGGTGTGTGGCACTCTCAGTATTAAATGTCTTGGTTTCCTCCAGAACTGGAAGCAGTTTTGTCAGCACACTAGGATGAACTATCAGCTGGTTCTTGCTCAAGTCAGAGGGGACTACGCCTGATCAAATCGGTCAAGGGTATAAGCAGAAAGTTCATTTTTTGGACCCAATAGTGTCATGTAGAAGTAACTTTCCCCTGTCACCACTGAGAAGCTTTAACGTATTTACTGTGGTCAGCACTCAAGATCTCACATTTCAGTGCTGCAATGCAGAAATGAGCAATGTAAGAAAGAGATACCAAATCCTCCTGGTTCAATCCAAAACCTTGTGTCTTCCTTAAAAGAAAATACTAAATAATGAACGAAAAACCTTGAACTATTTAAAAGAGAGTGCAAAGAAGGAAGAAAATGGGGGGACCTTTCTAAACTCTAGAGCTAGTAGCTTGGCCCATCTTGTCTTACATGTCTGCAGTAGCTGGCCACCAATAATCTCAATATTTGGTCCTGGAGGGCAACAGTCAGGCAGTAGCCAGAAATATTAGGCTGAGGGATTGGTGGGAAGATTTAGGCCACCTGACATGACCCCTCAGATTCATGCATAAGATTTTAATTAATTCTGTTGTGGTTATCCTGACATTCTGTTTCCTTTATTACTATGGCCTGAGGTCAGTAATACACTTGAAAGTACATGTATATCTTTACCATAACTTTGAACTTTTGAGAAGCCCCATTATCCTCAATAAACATATGTGAGTTCTTTCCTGGAGACTGGGCATGATTTTATTCACTGGTTCAACAAGGGTGGCCAAAAGAAGAGCCTCAATTTTTTTTTTTAAATTAAGTAGAGCATGACAATAAAGATTCTGTAAATTATGTCCCCCATTAAACCAATAGAAGCAATAATTTTGATGCAGTCATTATTTCTATTTCATGGCTCCAAATTGAAGCAACAAAGGTTTAAAATCACTTTCAGTGTTTTACATAGCTCCACAAGGTGACCTAGTGCAGCTGGAGCTGCAACACAGAGATGTATTTAAGGTGTATTTAAGATATATTTTGCCTTGTTTTGGTTATTTAGCTGTGTCACTGCACAGGTTTAGAAGGCCTTTTATCAGATCTTCTGTCAGGCTATGGTCCATGGCAGTCTGTCAGGACTCGGTAGGACTGAAAATTTTGGTTGTAGCAATCATATAAATTTCTCCCAGTGCCTTTAATGTTTTTTTCAGAGGCAGTATTTTATGGGTTATCCCCTGCAGTCTGGCCATCTTCAAAAAAATGTCAGAAAACCCTATTGTCAGCTTCAAGTTTGGATCCTTATAAATTAATTCAGCAAACTCAAATAGTGTGACAATATTTAATTCAGTAGACATGTTGGTAAACAGGAAATTCTCCTTTCCTACCAAAGCAATAACAAACGCATTTTCTTGCTGAATGACCTCCACAAAATGGGCTACAACTATTTATGCAAAGTTAATTAGTTCATAACATTTATTTTTCCTATTCAGAGATTCACAACTTCTTATAAATCAAAATTGAAACTTTGCCTCATTTCCAGTATGCAATTTTAAAAATACTTCTGGTGACCATCATACTTATTTTTTTTCTGAGATCTTGTTTTTATTACAATACTTGCAATGGGAAATCTAATCAATTAAATCAGACTGTAGCTTTTCAGGCATCACACTTTTCCACATGGCAGGTCTCAACTCTTTTTAACGCTGAAACGTGATCTTGAATTTTTAGTGAACCTATATTAGAGATTTTTCTAAGGATTAAACCCACCAGTTTATAAGTATGTATCCTGTAGTTAAGGTCATACTATTGATTTTCATTTGGATATTAATACATTCATGCAGTTGACTCTAAGTCTACAATAAAAAGATACTTACAAACATGTTTCTTATAACAATTGGAAGCCTGTTCAAGAAAACGCCTTCAAATTCACCAGCTGAATGTATTCACAGATATGTACATTTTTATATATATAAAAATAGATGAACATGTATGTATGTTTATGTGTGTAGCACTGAATAACATTTGAGTAAGTACCAATCTTTATGGGGCTGCTCTCAGTGCCAAGAAAATAATTAATGGACAGTTGCAATAATTCTGTAAATTATACTTACAATAATAATATATGGGCTTGAAAAAGGGCCACAGTAGCATTTTTGGCACAGTGTGAAGCTATTAATTTCTATTTATGTCTCTGCAACAAAGTAATTAAACACATGCATAAATCCCCAATAACCTGAGCTGAACTTCAAAATATTTCCAAGGGCTTTGCATAATGGGCCTGGGACATAAGAGGTGAGAAACGGCACAATTCTACTTCCCAGAAAATACTGATATCTTGACTCTTATCCATTTTGAAATGGGGCAATAGGATGAAAATATTTTGCAAAATGAACACTCCAGAATTAATTTTTATAGCCAAGGCCATCAATTTCAAAGAGATTTGACATGTAAACCATCATAAAACAGTAATACGTTAATTAAAATAAATCCCTGTAAGATCAATAGAAATGGAAAAAACCAGAACAAAATATGCTGATGCCCTCCAAGTAAATAAAAATGAATTCGTCATCTAAAGCAGTTAGAAGAGCCTCAATATAAAATCAAAATAATCCCCAGAAATACTTCCAGTTTCAAAAAAGAAACCAGATTGCAATTGATTTTGTTCTCGAGCTGTTTGTAAACTAACCAACCTGTACTATTTGTAGGTTTAGGCACGTAAAACAAATCTTGATATCTATCATGCCTACAGCATTCCCATTCAGTTTCTACAATGCTGCAGAAATTGACCTTTGTGTTTCTTTTTACAATAACTAGAGCCTGGGTTGCATCTTCCGTGGTTCCAGGTTATGAAGCAGCAGCTGGGTATCTTTGTAATGGAACTTGGGTAAAACCATGCCTAGAAATAATGCACATCATTTTGGGAGTAACTGAATACTGGAAATACATCAGAAAAGATGCACATTTTGAGCTGGGGAATCAAACGTTCTCAAAATTATATATGTTAAAAAATATGACCCACCCGTAAAAAATCTTAATTTAAAACCAACCATGCTTGCTCACAGCAAGATACACATCCTCCTGTTATAATTTATAATGCAGTAGTTCCCAGAAGCCCCAAGTCCCCATCATGTCACACACTGCACAAACACAGAGTGATGACACATTTATTTATTTATTTATTTAGTTAGTTAGTTAGTTAGTTAGTTAGTTATTGGGCATTAGATTTACCTGCTCCTGAGTGAACAGGTAAAGCACTGATTACCGAGGACGCCACATACACCTAGGCAGCCAGCCACAGCAAGTAATTTCAGCCTCAGCCTTTGTTTTAAATAAACACCTGCATTTTCATATGGAGAAAAGCATTTGTTTCACAATGAGCTGTCACAGCATGTTTGCCTGCTAATGAACCAAAAGCTCTTTGAATTCTGTCTCCCATTCTTCCCACACTGCAATTTTGCCAGCCCTGACTATCCCTTTTAGTGCTTTTTGGTTTTCTTTTTCTTTTTTCTCTTTTTCTTTTTTTTTTCTCTTGAACAAAACATTCCTGCTCAGGCCTGCAGTTACTTTGTAATTTCCATTTCATTTACTACAGGGAAAGGCCTTGTTTCCATCCACAGAAGAAAGAAACAGATCATTGTCAATGCTATGTGCAGATGGATAGTCTCTATTTGATGGTATTTCAGTGGAAAAATACATTTGGTGGTCCATACAGGGAGCTCAAGACAAGGCTTCCCATGGCATTGAGGATCATGGCATAGGGTACTGTGCCACATACAACCCAACCTAGTCCCACAAATGGCTGTACACTCCAGTGCATTAAATCTCCAAAGACTTCCATGGATGAGGCCCTCCTCCAGTGTAAGAGTGTCTGGCATGTGTCAAAGCACGCCCTGCTCCCCACACGAGCCAACTCCTGCTTCTAGCACTGTAAAACACAGACTCAGCCTCTGCTTTTCTGTATCGTCTTGAGCAGTGCTCCAGCGGGACTTCACACAGGAAAGTCTGTTTTCTTTGGGCTCCTGGATCAGAGCAAGTCCTTTGGTAATTATGGCATTTAACATTTCTGCTCCCCCAGCTGCTCACTGGGGAGAAGCACATATTGAAGAAGGGATGTTATGCAAGCACAAGGTTTTTTTAACCTAGGAAATTTCTCATGGGGCCCATTATATCATATGAGGAAGAATAACTGAGTCATTTTAAGTATAGGAATTTAAGCATAAAAATAGCCAAGAAATCCTCAGCTTGAGCATCTGTCCCAAACTCACCCCTCCTCCCTTTCCTTCTGCCTTCCCACCATGCGTGGGCTTTCCCCTGAGCTCATTCAGTGTTTTCCTTGCCTGCATTATACTACCGCATCTATCCCAGCTAAACCTTACTTCATGCCAACGTGAAAGGGACTCCAAAGGCACTCCCTTCTTCTCCCAGCTTAGCAGAGGAAAGCCTGCCTGGGCAGCCCACCAGCGTGCTAGGGGTGTGGGGTTAAAGAGGGTCTCTGGCAGCCAGGGCTGGGGCATGGGAGTGAGAGAACAGCCTGGGGATAGGGGAAGGAGCTGTGGAGGCTCTCTGCTGTCCAGAGGTGCAGTGATGTGTGGGCACAGAGGTGTCAATGTCACCATGGGACATCTTCATGGGGTGCTCCCAGTCATCCTCAGCACTTCACTATTGGAAAAGTCTCTTTTAAGCTCCTATTTTCTTCCAAATCCTCCTTCCCTGGGCATCCGACTCCACAAACCACACCTTTTTTTGAGCTACACACACAAATAATGGAGAAATAAAATGTTCAACAACACTGTGGCACTTTCTGCAAAACAAGTACTGAGAGTGGGTAAAGGAAGGAGATGGGATGGCTCATCAAACTTCCCACTCTTCCTGCTCTTTACAGGAGTCAGCTGGGCTGTTCTCAGGGGGCTGGCATGCATGTTCCAGGTGCCTGGGTTTGTTGTCACCAACAAAACTCCCCCGGAGAGAGGACAGAATCCCAGCCCTGCCTTGCCTTTCAGGACTAGGCCAGGAAGGTGAAAGACCTGCTACCTGCTGTCCAAATCCTCTTGCTGTCATGGTGGTGCTTCCTGCAGCATCCCATCTTCCTCCAGTCTAGGGCCACCAGCATCACCTTCCAAGGCAGCCCTCCATGGGCCAGCACACCAAACCAAATATGTTTAACCTGAGGCTGCAGCAAGCATGGACTTTGCTCCTGCAGCAAATGCTTCCTCTCAGCAAAGTCACCCTCAGCTTTGTCAGCTGTGCCTTGAAACTAGAAGTACTTCATAAAATAATAATAAAAGGAATATAGCAAATAAGAATTGCCTAAGTAGTACACATCACATTCCCTATGAGGCTGGACTGCTGTTCCACCATGCTGACTGAGGGACCAGAATAAAACCCGTGTTCATGTCGCAGAGATGGGGAAGAAGGTGCTTTTGGCTGGGAGGCAGAGGATGTGGGGCTGTGATTCAGTGCTCCCACTGCCCCTCTGCCAGCACAGTCACTGAGTTACCCCTGCCCTGTTCTCCCTGGGATCCACTCTCTGCCTTCCCCGCCAAGTCCTTCAGGTGGACCTGACACACAGGGATGCCCAGCATGGCTGAGGCTTTGAAACTCCTCCTCTGCGTAGGTAAGAAATAAAGGAGAATATTTCCTTTAATCCTTGCCATGAGCCAGATAGAATTAAGGCAGTTTACAACAGATGAGTTTTAACACGTAAGAAAGAAAATAAGGCAAAACAGATAGATATCTGATAAAAGTTCTCAGCTGGAGGTCTTTTAGACACTTACTGCCATCTTTACTGTACCACATACCTGCCTTACACTTCCAGGAATATCAAGCAGCTAATACTAACAGAAAATTGTGTACTATTCCCACAGCGGAGTTAAACCAAGAAATTAAACAAGAATCTGCCTTGCTTTGAATTGTGGCTGAATTTAACTCTAGGATGTTGAAGTCAGATTAAATTTAAAAAAAACCCCCAAACAATCAAAAATTCCTTATTTACAACTGCATATGCACACTGAGGCTCACCAGGATTGAAAGGACCAGAGTGGTTTTCTTGCACCTTGATGAAAGGGAATCAGCAGGCCAAAAGACCATTTTCAAGCTGCCTTGAAAGACAAACTTAAAAGAAATACTTTATAACCAGAGGGGAAGGTGGTAGGATGGGATAGGATTTTCTCCTCCTGTTTATTAAAAAAACACCTTGGGCATGATTCTAATCTGATTTAAGCATCATGTTAGGTGTATTTATTATATGGGAAAGTTGCCTCAGTGTGTTCGCTGACACAGTTTGGACCCAGCCTGTAGAAGCTCCTCTGCATGCAGAGGACTCTCCAGTACACAGAGATGAAGTGCGGGGGAGGGAAGAGCAGCCAAGAAATAAAAAGGGACTATCTGGAAGGAAGCCACCTGAAAAATAGCAGAAGGTGGTGTGAGCAAGGATATCCTGCTCCCGAAAGCTGCAGGGCAGTGGCAACCAAGAAGGGTGGGACCACTGGCAGAGGGAAGGGAGAGTATGAGGAGAAACCAGTGTAGTCTGAATGGTCTTGGAGCCACACCATAAAACTGAGCAAATTACAGTCAGCAAAATAATGTGTGAAACAGCCAGCTGTTCCTGAAAATGCTGGAGTCCTGCTGCTGTGAGGTTTCAAAGCTTATAGCCTGGAGGCACAGAAACCCCAGAACAAGGAACAAGTAGCAAGACTCTGGTCTTCCAGATGGATCAAAGATCACCTGTGGGTCCCTGGGAGTATGAGACACCCACTTCACAATAGAGGCAACTAGAAAACAACTTAAGGATGCAGGTGGTGAATAGAAGTGCCTGGCAATGAGATCAATGGGGAACGATGAGCTGAAGCACCTCACCGAGGGTGCAGTGAGCAGAGGAGAGCAGCCTCACACCACAGGGTTAACAGGCATTCGGTGAGGGCTCCCTCCATGCAGCCCAATCCTGGCTCCACCTCAATGGAGCTGTTGGACTTGACATCAACATGCCGTGTGCGTGGGATAAGGGAGGCAGTGAGAGAGAAACAGCCAGGGTCTCATATAATCATGAATCTCTGCTCCAAAAGTACGACTTATTATTCAAAAATAGCCAGTTTTCTGGGCAACAGCCCAGGGCAGTACTTTGCCAGAGGTCTGTAGAAACCAAATCCATCCTTTTCCCTTTGCAGCCAAAGGAATTGCAATAGGCTCCCCATATCACAGTCACTCCTCTCTCCTAGAAACACAGTCGGAGAAATCATCAGAAATGTCTCCAGGGCTAAATCCCAACCTCTCAGAGTAGATCAGCTGGTTACCAAAAGACTTCAGCAGGCCCTGGATATCACTGCAACCTGACCAGGAAGTCTGGAATTACTGTCTTGAAACTGAACTGTACTCCAGATCCTTATAAACAGACACACTTCCTTTGGAAAACTCTCCCTACAAACTTCTGGCTGGGCGGAAAAGCATGTTTAGCCCAGTCTCATCCTTACTCAAAGATGGAAGGACCCTTCTGGACTTTCAGAGTCCTGTCATATGGAAGCTAGAGGTGGAGAGGCTGAGGTTCTGCCTACAGCAGCCCAAGAAGGAGGGGGATGATGCATGTGTGGGGAAAAATATCATAAAAGTATCTTTAATTATTAATATTCACCAAAGCTTCTGAGGGCCCAGTGGGAGTTAGGACCGCAGAGTGCTGAGCACCACACGAGGCTTTTGCCCCTGCAAGGAGATGGGTCACTACACAGAAATCCCTGCGGCAACAGAAACCACTCATGCTCTCAAAGCAACAGCATCTTCTCAGTCAGTCACAGAACAGCTCGATTACTTCGGGCAAGGCACATTGTTATGTGTCTCCTGAAGCCCTGTCTGACGCATCAGTGGCTGAAGCCCTTGCTGGGGGTGCCCAGCCTGGAAAAAAGCTAGCAGGAGCAATATCTTACGCTGCAACATTTGGATTTTACTCCAGTCCCACTCCCTCTGGCCAAGTCTACAGTCCTGCAGCACAGCTGGTGCTGAGGAGCACAGCTGGTGCAGGCAGCCCTGTTTGCAAGCTGCAGTGTGAGATGCAGATTGAGCTCTGGGTGGGAGCCCAGAGAGACAAGAGGCCGTGAATTGCCACCCTTTGCATTAAAAAGGGCACAAAGAGCGGTGGCACGGCCGGTGAATGGGCACTGAGAGACGCGGGGGGAAGAGCCAGGCTTGTGAGCGGGTCGATTGGGAGGGGATAAAAGCCCGGGGTTCCTTGGCTGAGGATCCTCCTCGGAGGCACCAGCTCAGGCTGTTCCTGAGTTACTGCGCCCTGGATAAATGGCATTATGGAACGAGACGTCTGAGACTCAGCCATGGGAAACCAGGGGTGGAACCTGTCAGCCTTATTCAGTGACAGTATTAAGATCAGGCTCGGTGTGATGAGGCCTCTTTTGACATGGCATCATTCTGAAGTTGGCTAAATTGTACTGGAACTTGGTTACAAAGTGCAGATTGTGTTTGATTTATTAATAGTAGCCTTTCTACACCATTATTGTCCATTTTTCAGGATCAAAACTACAAAATGTCAATACACTACAAGAAATGCCTCATCCCAGATCGTGGAAAGCGATTTCAGCAGGTGAGACTATAATGGTAGCAGCACTTTATGTCAGTCACTGACAAAAAATCAACTCCTGTCTACTACCTCCTCAAAGAAACTCTCTGTTTTCCCTAAATTAGGTGTAAAATGTATAGTATATGCTGCATTAGGACATGGGCTTCCTATTTCAGGAACAGAAATGCACAGTCAAGTCTGCAGATGACCAAAGCACCACCTAAACTTTGGCAATCACATGCTGAAGATATAGGTTCCAGTCCTGTTCATAACTTCTAAAGGTGAATTCAGGGCAATTATTTATGCAAAAGCATCATTCTCACTTCAGAAGTCATATAGACAGAGGAAATCATGGCAAAGTCAGTTAGGAAGTGGCCTCAAGAAGATTCTGCTTTACCCCCTGTGCTGAGGAGAACCATAGGTTCCTAGTTAGTGTGATGTTTGGCCCTGTGACTGGGACAAATGAATGTTAGTGTGGGAGAAACCACATACTGACTTTTTATGATACCAGGTTACTTCTTACAAAGCTGCATGGTCCAGGAGGGTAGATTGCGGTTGCAGCAATGGGATTTGTTATTAATTAGATCTTTGGCTGCAGCTTAAAGGCTGCATTGTATCTCTCAGGTCAGACTTTCCTGCTGCCAGTGCCATCAAAGAATTTGTAATTGACTCCATAATTCACTTAAATTTTTCTGGCAGAGCACTATATTGAGCACTACCTGACACTCCTTCCTACATAGGTTCCTTACAGTGTACAGGGTAATAATGACTTCTTTAACCCTCACATATATGTGCTTTATTTCCTAAGCATAGAACATCCATTGAAATTCAGATTTTTTTTTCTTTTATCCATAAAAAGCAACTATCTCATATTTCACATGGACTTCCTTGTGACTGCAAAGACATCCTGGAAGAAAACAAGCAATGCAGGGACACTTGCAACTCAGCTTTTCTTCTCTCTTGCCATACAAAATAATGATTTATTAAGAAATTGGTTCTGGCTCAGCTAATCTGACTGGCAAAGACAGAACAGTGCCTTCCAGTCTGCCTATCCCATCCCTAATTATGTGCTCCAAATAGTTGCATTTCATGGCAAAAGACCTACAGTTCCTGCAGCTACTGTAGTAAACTCACACATGAGCTGTCTACTGCTCTACCAGGAATTGTGGTGGTGTACACTGTGGCATAAATTATGTCTGAGCATTTAATGGCAGTACTGCATGAAAAAGTAAAGAAATGTAATAAAAATAATTAAAGAGAAGGAATAATAATTAAAAAGAACTCCATGCATGGTAGCTTGTTGCATATAGGTAAAACCTTATAAAATGAAGGCCTTGTTGCCTTTGTTAAATCATGGCTCAGGCCTATTTCTTCAGCTAAGTAGAAAAGAACTGTGGGAAAGAGACACAGCTGAATTAGGGGTAGAAAAACATGCTGCATGACCATCGCGTGTCCACATCGTGGTGTATGGTGGTTGGTTGAATTATGTTTGTTATGCTTTAAAACTATGTTAACTGGTAATCGTCTAACTGCTTAAAAAGGCCGGGTTTTTGCAATAAAGCGGCTCTCCTTTGCACCTGCCTGGGGACTCTGCGTTGTTCCTTATCGCAACAGTAGTTCAAATGCACATTACTGTTACTTCCAATCAAAGCTATAAGACTTTTCTTCAGATTTGTCTTCTCAGACATAAATGAGTATTCCCCTTTGACCAGGAGCAAGTACATCTAACATGGTAGCAGGGCTTTATTGTTTCAAAACCAGAAAAGTTATGTGACTATAGAAATAGAAATTACATCTCCACTATGGAAGTACTCACTCTCAAGGCTGCCATTGTCTCTCCACAACCTTGCAGGAAAGTAGTCATGAAATGGGAAGATGAAGTTGTAAACACTATGTCAGATGTGGCTTTGACAAAACCTTAATTCACTGCATCTGATTTGGTTCACTATCTTAGCCTCAGATACCATGTCAGCTTCCAGAATGACAACATGGATCATGAAGAGTTGTCACTCACTGTTAATATTCTAACAAGGAATATTTAAGAGACAGCGCTATGAGTTCCTCCCACTGTCCATGGGATAAATATTTTATTGGTTTCCTGAGCCGGAGAATGTAAGAAGTGTGCTTTGAGGTGACCCTGCTGCACAATATCTCCATATATGAGTTCTGGTTTATAGGGAAGAAATCAAAGAAAAGGTGACTTGTCTGACACGGTGCTAAAAACAAAATCTGGGTGCCCCAAATCCTGGTACAACAGCAACCTTTCCATTTCATACCAACTTATTTCATCTCCAGCTCAGCAATTCCAGGAGCAAGATTCTCTACTTGGGCTTTATTGGCTACTGGCTCCTTACATGAGAAAAAGATGCTATGGTCTAGCCCTGAAAAAACTCAACCTTCCCTACCACCTGCTACTCTCCTACACACTCGTATTAGCATGGAATACACTGGGTTAACAATTTTTAACTAAATTGATTTGCAGCCTCCTAACATATTTTTTTTTGCCTTATGATGAGTGAAATTTCCCTTTATTGACAACAGCTTGCTATCTTATTTACCTGTCATTAATCTCCTCAGAAGCACCTCGTGGGCTGTGAGGGCCCTGGTAAACATAGACTGAAACCACTTCTCTGGAGAACTGCTTGTCAAGTGATTTTGTGCCCTAGTCTTTTACACTGCAGCATAAATCCTACAGGAAACCTAACACAAACTCTGTATACAAGTGGACCTGCTTATTTCCAGAGTTTATTACTTCCTATCTTGTCACATCTTCACCACCTTTGATTTACATAATACTTGTCATCCATAAGGGCTTTAGACGCTTGCTTCAAAATGCTTGTGTCTGCTGCAGGCATTCCTGTTCTCCCAGGACAAAAACCAGAGCCACCCTCTCTCCTCAAACTCCACCACCAGAGAAATAGAGTACTGCTCTCCACTAAGGTCACTGGTTAAAAGCCGTACTTCAAAATGGCAAATGCCACAGACAGATTACATCTGTTACAGGCTCATATGAACTACAAAAGCAGCAACCAGTAAGCAAGATTTCTATGCTGATACCTTAAATGTCTTAAACAAATGCCTTTCTCTCCCTAACACAGGCTGCTGCAGAAAGATGTCTCTGCAGGATTTTACTCAGAGACAGCAAATCTCCTCTGCTTTCACCCATGGCTGAAAAACAACAGACACATTTGGGAGGAACTGAGCTCCTGGTCATGGTTTGCACGATCATCAATCTCAGCCCTGCACCAACTCCTTGCGCAACCCCAAGAAAAACGCACCAAAGAAACCAACAAAAAATGACCCTTCTTGTGCTGCTGTCTGCATTTCATCTGCAGGATTAGAAAAATGGTAACTTCTTATCAATATAAAATGTCTGTCAATCCACAACGAGACCTGCAGCACTACAGATGTTACCACAGACTGCTGAACAGCCATCCCTGGATACCGTCAATAAAGCAAAACTCCTCTGGGAGAAAAGCCAAAAATAATTGTAACAACCAGAAAATATATTTCAATATAAATATACGATGCATGACATTATTACTATTATTATTATTATTATTGTTATTGTTATTGTTATTGTTATTATGCCAAACAAAAGCAAATTGTAGTTATTTGATGTTTGGATTTTGCTCAAGAAATGACGCAAACTTTGAGGAAAATATTTTTTGCTGAAGAAAAAAGGAAAAATTTTGCTGATTTTCCCCTTCTAAAGACATGCTCATTTTGGAAAAGAACAGATAAAACTGACAATCTACTGAATGCTGAGCATAAGTTTCATTCCTTTGACATTTCCTCTTCTTGTATAGTGGTATTCCCTCTTGTGATAAGATATCGTATTCTCTCCAGATTTGAGGCATCAAGTCTGGCTGAGCAGTTGCCAATGAACCAGACACCCCTGGCACGTGGTGACCTCAAGCATGGGTATGGACCTGTCCATAATGGAGCAGTGTGTGCCTTGGAGCAAGGCTCCTCTTAGGAGGCACATGTTCCTAATGGCAGCTCCAGCTGGTGGCTCTCCCACCATAGCATGGCCTTGACAGCTTCTCCCAGAGGCAGATACGGAGAGAGAGGCCTTCCTTCCCTGTTAGAAGGGACTTGCACTTGCACTTGCAACACATGGCATCGATAAAAGGAAACAAGTCTTGAAAACGGTAACTCAAGTCTGAGGTGCAACCTTGCTTGAGATAAGTGCTTGGATGTCTGGGTCTATTCAAACTATGCAGCTCTCTTGGGTTTGTGGCAAATGGGCTGTGAAATTTCCAAGGCAATTGCCTGTTACGAGGTTATCATTACTACAGGGAGTGTAGGAAGCAACCCAAAGTTGTTTTTCCTGACTCCCTACATGCACAGAAATCTAGGAGACAGCTACTATTGGTGCACTGACTGCCATTAAAAAAAAAAGTCTGTCTATCCTTTATTCTCTGCTCCTTTCCCTTTTTTCCCCTCCTCAGTTTGGTGCCTTATGCTGACATTTGAACTCCTGTGCAGTGAAAGTGAATGTGCCCCTGCAATCTGGTAGTGCTGTACATCCACTTTGCACAAGCATAAATTATTTAGCAGTGTTTCAGACAGCAGCAATTGGGTCAACAGCATCCACCCTCTCACAAAGACAGTGCTTTTTGCTCTTGTCTTGTTTGCTTAAATCTGAAAGGTCACTGCAATTGGAAGCATATGTTTATTCTTTTATATGGAAGATATAATAATACTTATTTCCCTCCTGAGAAGCCAGAATTGCTGGAACAACCATTTCTTTAACAGCATTATGGCACTTCTACTTGTCCTGTCTGGAATCTAGAATTTCAAAAGGGCATAGAATAATGGAAAAGTTATGATGAACATTTCTGGAAAGTAAAAAAGGGAAATATTGATTCGAGTTGTCTCTAAAAGTAAAAATTATTATGTATTTAAAATCAGTTCATCCACTTTGCCTGACTTTGTATTCCCAGGGGCTGTCATCCAGAGCAATCGCTAAGGCTTCCCAATCAGCTCTTTTGAAAAGATGCATTTTCTTTTTTTATCATCAGCTTTGGCTTATCACTGCAAAACAATAAAGAAATAAATCTATATTAATGATGTGTACCCACACAGTTAATCCATCCTTTACTTTTAATTTAAGCTGTCAGAATTTTGTGGCAAAGCTGTAAGCAGTTCTATAAATTCTGTATTTCTGCAGTTCTTCCTTATGGATCCCCTTAGTACCTTTGCCAGAACTGAAACTAAGCCCAGCTGCTAAGGCAGAAATTGCACAGGTCTGTGGAACAAAATTTCCTGGTGTGTGTCAAGAAAATACTTTGATTCATTAACAAGGTGAAAAATAAGAAAAAATGGACTTTATTTATATAGTTCTGCAAACTACACTTTCAATTTCTGAAATATTTTCTGCAGAGTTTGAGCTTTAACTTATTTTAGCTCTGAGTCTCCTGTGAGGAATTTCTGGTTATTTTGAGAATTTCTGATGGGCAAGAACTTTGGCATTTCCCTGATTTCTACATTAGTCAGTGACCAGGACTCTCAGTCTTTAAAAGCTCTTTGCTTTCTTGAAAATAGAAGTGATATTTGATGCATGTGATACCTGGAGACCAAGGGTGAAACTCTGCACTTGTGAGTCCTTGTGGAGCTTTGCTCTCAGTGTTATCCATGTGATCAACAACATTCCTACTCAGGAGTGATAGGTGAAAGGAATGAAAGGCACGAGGAAAAGTCTTTATAAAGAATAAAACAAATAGCCTAAGTTTTGCTCTTTCACACAACTTCTAGCACGCCAGGAAAAAAGAAAACAACCAACCTTCTCTGGTTCTTCTGACATACTCATTTTAGTGTAATGATGATAAATGAGAATATGTTTTATTTAGCTTTTTTCTTTTTTTCAATAAAAAGCTCAAGAAGATAAATTCTTCCAGACAAAGAAATAATTCCTCATTAAAGTGCATTAGAACTCTTGCAGTAGTACCTCAGGTATGCCTGCTGTATTCTTACAGAATAGATTCCTCTTTCTTGCACAGCATTTTACTCCACAAGTTATGCCCTGAAAGTGAGCATGAAATGAAGAGCTGGATGCTAGCTGGATGAATGGCAACAGCAAAACTAGAACAAGAAGCTCAGGCACCTACGGTGCATTGTAAGCAGGTTTTCTTTAAATTCTGGCAGCGGCTTGCAGAGCAACTACCTAAATTCAGTCTGAAGAGGAGTGGCAACGTATTTGGCCACCAAATAAAAACCACCAGATAGATCAGTACCTTGCAAAGATGTTGTCCATGATGACCAGACTTTCTTTTTCCTTTTTTTTTTTTTTTTTTAAGCTAGGGATGTCTTTGTGGGAAAAGGGTTTTTTTCCCTCCACTGGAACCATATGTAAAAAAAAAAAATAAAAATCTGTCTTTATTCATTATTTTTACATTTCTCTTAATAAAGAGGTCATCTACAATTTCTTCTTTTATATTTTTCATCCAAAGAAAATCACTTACAAGCCACGAAGAAATGACCTTGGAGGTCCATAAATCAATGTGACAGGTGATTCAATCAGCCACATGCCTTCTCTGATTTAAGCAGCTGCTGACTCTCCGGGAGCATGCTGAGTGCAGGTCCCAGCGGCCCTGCCAGTGATGAAGAAAGCAGCAGGTTTGCACTTTTAAAACCACTGAAGCCTGGCTGAGGAAATCACTGACACAAGTGAAATAAGAGGGACTGAATATTTAATTTGCATGATCTGCTGGCACCGTGCACACCTCCCCACTGCATTTTCTCATCCTGCGTGCGCCGTCAGTGTCGCTGCAGAAACTGCAACTTCCATGGGGATTTTGTTTCTACAAAGTGATACTTCAAGTTCATGACTGCAATTTTTGTGTGCTTCCCAGGCAAGCACTTAATGGACTTTAAGAGAATTGCAACAAGGGTAGGGGAAATACTATTCAAACTCAAATGAGAGACGTAGAACTGGACAGGCTGCTGAGTGCCAGAAGGAGACCTTCACCTTGTGGGCCAAATTATCCTTAAATTCAGAGTGGCTCATTATATCAGAATGACTTACTGCTAAATTTTTATGGCATTGCTTTGGATTTTTTTCAGATAGATAAAATAAGAGGGCTCAACAGAGTTGCTAGGGTCTAATCAAAGATACAGTTTATTCCCGCAACAAAAAAGATGTACTTCATCTACTCTGATAGCCCATACTTTTCTCCTCGCTTAAAATGTATTTGCACATTGCTATCTCAAAATACCCTGTAAATTCAACAGTTCACAGTGCTTTCCCAGGAGTAAAACCTGGCTTCTCAACTTTACTCCTTCAGGACACCGAAGGAAGCACAGGAAAGATTCAGGAAGGTTTTCTATGAATGCTGAAAAGTCTCATCTTTGAAAGCAAGTTGCCAGTATGCTCCTAACTTTGTAAAATCTAATTTGAAGTAGTAACAAGCTTTAGGGACTGGCAGGTTTCATACAGTTATTTAGGATCAAGTCTCTGAGTAGAATCAAGTCTCTAAGTCTCAGTACCATTTTATTTAGTACAAGACATTGTACAGATTAATTCACTGAAAGAAAATGGAAACATGGAAGAAAAAACAGAAAACTGTCAACCTTATTTTTATAAAACTTGGAAAATTCTCCTCTTTCTTGGGGGAAATGCAATGAAAAAGTTCTGAAATGGATGTGGAATAAGTCCTCTAGATACTGGAACATAAGCTCTGTCAGACTGCCTCTACTGAAAGATCCGTCTCGCCCAGTGTCGTGATTTAAAAACACAGACCGTGGAATCTCAAGGTAAAAGACACATGAAAAACAGCAGACACTGATATAAAGCAAAACCATCCCTTACCTTACCACCTCCTGTCTCACTGCCTCAGCGTGCAGCCACCATCCTGATCGAGTGGCAACTGCCTTGACAGGGCTCTGAATTGCATCAAATTTGAACAATAAGATGGGCCACATGCACATTTCACCTAGAAGGAACAGCTGATTTTTCATGGCATGGCTCCTTTTTGTCCTCTCCTCCACACATGGTTTTGATCAAAGCTTAATTTGGGAAAGTTTTGTGGCTAATGTTACAAAGAAATTCAGATTGATTTACTGCAATGGTCCGTTTTGGCCTTGAAATGAAAAAAAATGGTGCACCAAAGTTTTGAAGAATGTACTCCCCCATTCTCAGGAGGGAAAATGAGAAAGGCAAGGAAAGGTCTCTAATCCCATTCTCTTATGAATTACTTTCCTTCTACTCACCATGTTTTCCATCATCATTATTTTTTCATGGATCTGCTTTCTCCAATATCTTACTGTCATCTTTCCTCCCACAAATAAGCCCATTAAGCATGTTCAACTTCAAAAGCTAACAGGCAGAGGTGCAAAAAACCACTGACACAGACATGGTCATTAATAATGAGCAATAGTGAGCATGGTCTTATGCTTTTTCTCTTTAATTGCAATGCATCAACTGTATTAATGTATGTTGCCGAAGCTCTGTCCCACAAAATAATCCTGACTTAGGGGAACAGCTACCCAGTCCTGATTGTTTCAGGCAGGCTTCTTGTCGCCTTCAAAGTTGTAGTTTTCTGCTGAAACCTCAGCCAGCAGTGGGGAACATGCAGGTATAAAGAGTGAAATATTGAAATGAAGATCAGACCTTCCTTTGGCATAAAAGCCTCTCAAGTGCAGTACACAGTATGTGCAAGAAATCCCTGAAACTAATCGATCCTCAGGCAGGTTGCACGGCTACACTATTTTGTGCTATTTTTACTTAGACGAGATGACCAAAAGACATGGGAAATATTTAGGAAGACAACACGGACCATGCCTCTCAGATGGAAAGTTAACTTCCGTGAAGACAAGGTGAATTGGAAGAATAGAGACTGCTGGTTGGATTAGGGAAAAAAAAAGAGAGAGGAAAGATTTATGGTACATTCACACTTAAGTCCATCTGAAATGTAGGCAATAATTCTTGATTATAACATTTAGTAGTTGAAGAACGGATTAAAGGCTACATTCTTAGTTGAAGCAAATTAGTTTAGTTTTATGCATGGGAATAGAGGTTTGCATAGGGAGGAGAAGGCTTTATATTTTTCTAAGTGTGTAGTAGATTTACCTATTTTCAATTTAATGCTAACAATGAAATAATTTGGGGGAGAACCATAAAAGAATTAAAGGAAAAAACATAACATGAGAGCTTGTGCCAAGGCTCCAGCTGCTCAGAAATGACAAGTTCTGAAAGTTCTCTCCGAAGCTACAGTGAAACATTTCTGTCTATCGTTTCACCTGTTTCAGGGATTTCCAAAGAAATACATTACTACATTCCGAAAACTCAGTCCTTTGTCCTGTATTGCTTCACTTCTTGGAATACTTTTGACAAGTCTCCCTCATAAAGCAAGTCTGAGGAAATGAGCAGATGAAAAAGAAAAGTTATTTCTAAGGAGTTAAGTTACCAAATTATTCTTAGAATCACGGAGATGACAAAAATAAGGGTTTTTTGGATAAAATCTGTAAAATATTAGTTGCAAAAAAATTATAGAAACTTTATTGGTATAATGATTGTCCAGGCATGGTATTTTCTCCATCTTTCTCTCTCTCTTTTTTTTTTTTTTTTTTTTTTTTTTTTTTTTTTTTTAAAGTAGTAAAACCTCCACTAAGGGAATGGGCTCTGGGGTACTCTCATGTCACATCGTGGGACCCCAGACCACCCTACGGAGCTGCTCCTCCTCTGCTGATCACTCTAGCTAATCTCCTGCTCCTCTGCTCTGCCTGCTCTCCAGGAGTTGTGGAGTAAAGATTAAGTACAGCCATTTCAAAGACGTAACATTTTGCAAATACTTTCTCGTGTCAAAGATGTGACATTTTACAAAGACTTTCTTTTCTTTCAGGCTCCAATTTTTGCACTCCAAAGGTGCAAAGTATTGCTGTGCATTAAGATGACTCCAGAACTGCTTAGAAGTAGTTTCTTGATGGTCATTTTTACACTTCATAAAATTGCTCTAGTTTAGGATAGGTTTATATTTATTACAGAAATGCTCCAAATGTGATAACACAAACACAAATTAGACACTTAAGGCCAATCCATTATTTATATTCATGCTCACACCTCTCAAAAAGACATCCCTGGACTCTTTCCCCACTCTACACACCAGAAGACCAAACTTAAAGCTACATTTTTTTTGTCTGAAACATGTCTTTCACCAAGATAAAGGCAGCAGATAGAAGTGCAAGATGTGAGCAACATATGCCCCTGTCGCAGCGGTGTGGGGCTAGCTGGATAGTGAGATGCTGCGACCTTCCTGAGCGCGTCTCCGAAATGAAGCCGCTTCTGCTGCAAGGGTGACTACACACACTCAGGCACTCACACACACCGGCTGGCTTCTTCGACAGACCGACAGCAAAGAGACGGGAAGGGCTCCCGTGTAGAGTTCCACGAGTGAGGTTTATTTCAACCACATACAGGAACGTTCCCAGTGATGAAAGGGAAGAACAATGGTGGGGGGGGAGGGGATGTCTAATTTTTGTTAGATGAGGGTGAGGAGAGCATCGGGGACCAATGATCTGAGGGCTTGGGGGCGGTACATAGGCGGGGCTGGGTTAAGGGAAGCAGTAGGGAAACTCTGAGGGAGGGACAAAGGGACAGGGGCCAATGGGAGAATGGGGAGGGGAGAGCTTTCTGGAGTGGAGTCTTACAGGGCAGAAAAAGGGCAGGGAAACTGACGGAACAATTGGGGGAACAGAACTGGGGTACATTAGCGTGGTAGAACAAAGCATCCTGGGTGAGGCCTTTCTGTCACCCTAACCTGGGGAAAACTCTCAGCGTCTGTCCCTGTGGTGGACTTTAGTGTTTCTGAGCTGCTCATGGGCTCTCACAGGCTGCCACATCTGCAAGTGTAAAAGTCTTGTTCTGCTGATTGCTAAATCAAGTAGATTTTTTTTTCTGCTAAGTAAAAAATTAATTAACTCTTTCGTTATGTGAAAGAAAGATGTTTTTGTCTCATTGTCAAAAGGAAGTACTTCCAGACATTTGATCGTGACTCTTTCTATCTAAAATTTCTCAGGCACCTTGAGAATTATGTTTTCCATTCTTGGTCTTTGCTCAAAAGTACAAGCACAGCTCTGCCAGCCCATAAACATTGTGATAAAGATGAAAAAGGGACAATAGTCTTGTAAATTAATCCAACCATGCTGGAAGAAGAAACAACTGAGTTTTAACTTGACTTGTATTTAATCCTCATTAATATCTTACTTGGTTTGGATGCAGTAAGAAGCAGGAGCATGAGAACAAGGAGAGTGCTGCAGAGATTCTGATCACTATTCTCATTAGAGATGGGAAAGTTTGCTTTTGAAGGTGGATATTTTGAGCATCAGTAGACAGCATATAACAAAGCCTGCTTTTCAGAGTTGGATGAAAGATGTTAACAATAATTCCACTCTTGTGCATGACATGACAAAATTTTTATATTTCTCTGAAATTTTAAATACATTCTGCTAACCCATTTGAGGAGGCTTATATTTCTCTGTTTAAAAACTCATGCAGGATACTTTTTTTACTTTTCTTTCATTCCTTTAACAATTTATGAAACAGGGGGGAAATAATGGCAGTAAATGCCATCTCTGAAAGCTCAAATGACCAGGAAATGTAGCAGTTTTTCAATCATGTTGCGGCTTGCGGAAGTGAGCATCAATCTTTGTTTCAATACAATCACCGTCGAACATGCCACACTTCTAAAATTCATAGCATTATTTTGGAACTCTTTAAGTGCTCAGTTCAATTTTATCAGCCTAGTATCGGTTTGAGAAACCTTGGCCTGTAGCAGTATTAGCTTTTTAATCCACCAAACATCTCTGAGAGATGTATGGTCGTGTGCAAGGTCTTCTGGCTTTAGGGAGAAGCAAAGTAGGGACAAAAATATAAAAACATCTGCTTATGGGCAGGTGGCAATTCAGAGCAGTCCAGGGCCCCTGTCTTGTGGTTTTGGTGCCAGCTAAGGGAGTTCCTGGTCTTGTTCTGTAACATCACGTTTCTAAGCTTAAGCATGCATGGGCTTGGATCAGGAACCACATAAATGAACCGTACTGCAAAAGAATTAAAGGAGCTTATTCCAGCCCCTCTTTGAGCTGCAACTGGTTTAGAACTGGGGAAAACAAATGTGTGCATGTGAGGTGAGGAAGGATAATGTGGGAAGAACCAGCTGGGATCATCTACGAGAGAAGGGAACAGTTTAGACCAACATAACTTACAAACAAAAGGTCTGAGCTGGCAGAGCCATGTTTTTTCCTGACATTTATTTCCAGGGGCTTGGGTGATACATGTCATGTCTTGTTTATCCCAGTTTACCACCTGAGTTTCCTACTCAGTTCTTCAGATCACCCTCAAACATTAAAATTTTCCTTCCAGCTTTTCTGCACATTTTCCTCTTTTTCACCAATAGCATCCAAAGGAGTACTAAAAAAAAGGTGACACAGAGCTCAAGAAGGGAGGGAAGAGAAAAAATGCCCCTTCATGTGACAGTTTATATATGGATAATAGTACACAGTGTTTGTCAGCCTCAATTAGAACCATGTCTCCAGAATTTTCGAATTAAGATAGTAAACTGAGGCCAGGTCCTGACCAAATCTGGGCTGAATTTCAGGTGATCTCACTCCCTGTCCACGGGCTTCACACAGTTTATACATTATTTCAGTATGGTTTGGATAGATACCATGAAGAAGTGAGCAGATGGATTTTATTTTGTTTTTATGTTAGAAAACATCTAAATGCATTAAAGTTATGAATGGTCCAAAGTCCATGCTGGCCCATTAGCCTCAAACTCAGGTTTTTATGCAAGAAATGGTGCAACACTTATTACTGTGATATTTGCGTGGCCAGTTTTCTTATGATACAAAACACAAATAGTGCTTAGGATAGTCTTCCATACTAATACATTGACAATCACTAAAAGGTCCCTGTTTCCTAATAGTTATAAGGGTTACCATGAGTCTTTTGTACCTGAATGAATGTGAGATGACACATGAGATGCACACACCTAAGCCCCATGTGCAGACTGAACATTCTAGCGCTGCTTGGGCTAGATGATATAGCAGGCAGAGAGGTATAATAATGTTTTCACTTTTCTGATAGTTGCAAAAGCAGAAACTGAAATAATCCATCCGATGCATTCCAAGGGGGGACACAGCAGAGCTATCTTTGGATGGGACACGTCTGCTATAATCATGACTTCACACAGACTGACTACTGATAATTAATGATTATGATCCTCAGACAGGGACAATTGTTCATCTGCTGAACTTCACTCAGTGTCTTAGTCCCGTGACTGAACACAAAGAGAATAGTGACTCCATATTGTATTGAATCCATCTGCTTTCACCCTTCAGCTTAAAAAGCAGCTAAACCCTAATGCACTATTAGACAGTCATCTGATTTTGGATGTCTGACAAATTAGAAGTTCTACTGCAGAGCAACATCAGTGCACTCTTTTTTCTGTTTTTCTCAGTTTCATCTGGTCCAATAAACGTTCAATGTTCTTGCAGGGATACGAGCAAATGCAGGGGCTGAGAGAAATGAGGGTAGGGTGCAATAGTGCCAGCGTGTGATGCCTGGGATTGTCAAGGCTGAACCATTTGGACTGCAGAGATGGAGCCACTGACATGAGCAAGACAAGCTGCAAGTCCTACCCATACAAAAGGAGTCATGGTATGCTCTTGATTCCCCACCTAATCAAATGACTGTGCTTCCCAGGACTGCCAGGTCAGAGATGCCAGGCTTGCTCTTTCTGCAAGGGCAGCCATGGTTTTGGGGACTCCTTCTGAGCCTGTATGCGTTGGCAAATCCCCCGGTTTTCTCAGAGGCTTCTGTGGGCTCAGAAAGGGAGGCAGAGAAGGTACTCCAAACCTCAGAATGGCCTTCAAGTAACAGCTGGGAAATTGGAGCAGGGACCCAAATCAAACACATTCAGAGATTTGGGGAAGAGAGTCACTCCTTCAACAGCTGGGAAATTTGAGCAGGGACCCAAATCAAACACATTCAGAGATTTGGGGAAGAGAGTCACTCCTTCAACAGCTGGCAAGGAGAAAGCAGAGGGGACTGCTGCACTGAGAGGAAGGTGACCTGCAAGTGTCCCATTCAAAAAATCCTCCAGAATGCACTTAAACCCTTTGAACTGCACTCCTTTGATGGTCACAAACACACTGCTGCACCTCAGTTTTCTATCACATTCCACAAGGTTTAAAAAAATTGTTTCTATAGAAAGCTATTTATTTAATCCTTTTAATCTCTTCAAGTATATTTTCTGTGTTTGTTATTCAGTTCTGATCTTTAGATCTATGGGATTAAATTTATATTGTAGAAGAGCCTGGAGTGTTTCTTTTCAGTTTTATTTTATTGAGGGGGAAAAACCCCCCAAGTTTAAATTACTGAAATAAATATCGAATGACCCAAGCAGCAGTTCATCAAGTTCACACCAATACAAGTCAGAGCAAGCTATGGATTTGCAAAGCATGAACCATGAGAACAATTGCAACATAGATCCAGTGAAAACTTCAGTCCCTAAAGAATTGCACAGCTCTTTTAGGCGGTCTCCATCTATCTTCCCTGGATGCATGCTTTGATCATTTTCCCACAATGACATTTATTTCAGATTTTGTGACCTCTTCCCTAATTCTTTGTTGCCTCACTCCTTGAATGCCTGGTTTCTTCTTGTGCCCTATGCAAAGTGAGTCTGGGGTGGTTGTAAAAAGTCACTGAGTTGAAACAGCTGTACTGCCCATGGGACGTTCACTTTGTATAGGAGTGCGCAACTCTCTCTGTAGTTCTAGGAGGCAAAAAAATAGTGGGTCTTTCTGGGTGGTTTTCTACTCTAGCCCTCCCCTGCCCTTTTTGAAAATCAATTTGTAATATGGTTCATGGCCCAGCCTCACAAATAACTTTACTGCTGCAACTCAAGGAGCAGCATGGGAAAGCTGTGGCCTTAGAAGTTAAAGTACAGAGTGAAGGAATCTGCTGAGTTACACAAAATTTCTTTTTAAACTATGAGGAATAAAAAGATAACTATCCTGGCTGTAGTGTAAGTGTATTCTGTAGGTTCAATTTCATAGATGGCATATATTATATTGGCAAGAACTAAAAAAGTCCCCCATTCAAAAAAGGAATTCCTTGCCATGGGAGAAGAGCAATTTCTCTGTACAAAAGGTCAATTTTTATGAGGCTAAATGCAAGTCTCATTTCGATATCTTGTATCAGTATCAGTCTGTGAGAAAGTTCAGATAACCCATTGGAAGTGTGAGGGGAAAGATGCTTGGTGATGTTTATTCTCAGCCGTTCTGTGTTGCCAGTGGGCAAGTTCCCCTCGGCAAAGCAAGAAGATACAAGGTCATGGATTTCACCCCATATTTTGCAGGTAATAAGTCAGCTGACAGGAGGTAACTCATTTACCCATGAAATACACCTCAGCTGACACACTCCAGTGCCTAATGTCACCAACCAACTCACACCTTGCTCACACTCAAGTCCTGCCAGGACCTTGTACCTATTACCCTCACATTCCTGTCTCTCATGGTTCACTCCAGCTAAGTATAGCTAGAGGGAAAAGAGTACATGGTGGGAGTGGGGGTGATGTTCCCAGGCCCTTGTAAAGCAGTAATTCAACAGTCTGATAATCTGTCATGTGAGAGAACCAGGTTCAGCTTCTTCTCCATCAGAAGAGAGTTGGGAGACTGCACCTTCCCTTATAAAAGGAAATATTTTAGCCCAGACCAGAAAGTTGAGGGGATATCCCTCACTCCCTTTTGATGAAGAAGGTTGGAAATGAATCAGACAGATGAAGTAATTATTGCTATTATTAACAAAAATTACCAAGTCCTTCTAAATCCATAATTACTGCAGTTCTTAAAAAACAAACACACAACTCTTGGCCTCACAATGAAATGATACAACATAAGGATACCTGCTGTAACTGACAGAGTGGCCTCCCACACATGCACTTGTTCAGCAACCACACTTCTCTTTGCTGGAAGGGCTTAGATATTTGCTTTGAAGCTCGGCATGGAGCTAAGGGGAGCAGTTATCACTAACCACTGCATGAGCATGTATTCTTCTCTCATTTTCTTTAAGTCCCTTTTATAAAATATTTCATCCTCTTGTAAGCTGCTGCTCTAGTAAGCTGCAGCAAGGTTTTTGTGGATGTGTGCTGTGCTTTGAATACAGGCTAAGCAGTGAGGTTGCTGTGTCAGTGTTTGCCTCGTGTGAAGCAGCTCTTACTGTGTTTTCAGTTTGCTTCTTCTATTTTCAAAAGCTTAATAACTATGGTAACAAGTGTTGTTTGTTTTGTTTTGTTTTGTTTTGTTTTTATATAAAAAAAGATGCCACCATTAAGCAAGAAAGCAGTATGTAGTGTCCTAAATAGGAATCTCTGAACTACTCAAAGTTTAGTCTAGCTACTCAGTTTAACTTGCTTTCCATCATAGGCTCTGTGAGGGGCACTATTCATCAGCAGTATTTTCATTTAGGACTCTGAATGTATATTGAAATTATCCCTGGCAGCTTGACTGGAAGAAGAGGCCTTTTAAAAACTGCACTAACACATTAAGATACTCAGCAAACACTTGTGTGTTTTGACAGTTGTAGAGCTGTATGATTTAACTTCAAAAGTAGCCATCGTTCAAGAACTTGAAGGAACCCTTTTTTTCCCCCTCAAAAGTACAAGGATGTTGCCAGCAATTGTTAAAATCATAGAGCCTCAAGGCACAGTAGAACACCTCCGTTCTTCTTAAATACGTTCTAGAACAAAACCCATCCTCATCAACAGTATGGATAGGTGAAGAATAGTTCAGAAGCAAGGGAGAGGAAGAACACCTTTCATCAGGATTTAAACCTCACACTAAACACCTGAAAGCCCCGCCAGTGCTAAAAGCCCCTCTGAGAACAAAGCAAGACAGGCAGCGGAGCACAGGACACCTTGCAAATGTCCACAACAGGCAGCTCCACTGCAGTGGAAAGCTGAGTACAGACAGTTTCTCTGATGGATCCCAGCCCACAGACAGCCTGGAAGTCCTGAAACAATGCCTGCAGAGATGTGCAGTGTGAGAAGGACAAGTATATTCGCCTCCATGAAAATTAGAGTGTTTCTTGGCCCAGATGCTCCTTAGAAAGAGATGCAGGGTTCTTTAGCTGCCCAGGGGAAAGAGAAAGAAATGGCAGGACATGGAGATTACGAGCCACCCTGGAAAATCATAAAGACCATAAATCTCAAGAGTTTGAACTCATTGTGTGCAGAAATGTAAGTTAATTTGGGTAACAAACCCTCTGCTGCACTCCCCCCCTCCTCACAGAGTTTAGTGGATATTCACATGCAGAGCAGGGTGCTGGGGCAGGAATGGTAGAAGAGGTGCAAAACTCACAAACCTGGAAGCATTTGCAAGTGGTGCAAGCGCAGGGAGAACCTGGGGTATGTGGAGGGTGTTGCTTGATCTTCAAACACCACTGACTTACTATATGCAATTTATCCTCAGTGAAGCCTTCTCTGGCAACCAGCAATGCTATAGCAAGATGAGATGCAGTAGAAAATGCTGTCTTTTAGAGAGTTTTTTTGAAAAGGGATTGAGAAAGAAATTGTAGTTCACAGACAAATAGCTCAGTCTTTTTTTGGTGAGAATGTGACATGGAGTAGTTTAGCTGAATTAGGGCTGTGGGGTTTGGTCTTCAGTGCTGCCCTGAAAAATTCTTATCAAGAACTAAATCTTACCATTTGTATCAGCCCACCTCCTCCTGCTTTTCAGAAAGCAGTAATTGCACACATCTTGCTTTACTTTGCTTCAGCTCTCCCCCTGGGAACCAATACTTCTCATTTCAGGGAACAGAGCTGAAGCTGAGAAAATGAAGCCTATTGTTACTTGAGCTTAAGAGGCAAAAGATGTTTGGAAGTTTTATAAATTTGGCTTAGAAGATGAGAGTCTTTCCTACCCTCACCATCCAGTGGGACTAGCTGAGCTACAGCCTTATGTTTTGATAATATGGAAAAATATTCTCCCACAACTGCAAGGGCACCACCCTTCTCCAAACACCTTTGTCCATTGAGCAGACCTCTTTGGCAGCTCCCTCAGTGCGATTACAGTCCATCTCAGGCACTGGATACACCATGTATCCTGTTTTCCCCTAGGTGTTCAATTCAGACTGAGCATAAATGAGCCATAACTACATCTCAGATGGGAAATAAGGCTTCTAACAAGCCGAGCAGAGAGGATCTGAAACAGTCATGTCACTGGAGGAGTGAATGCAAAAGGTTTATTTATTTTTAGTACAGAACTTGATCTAGCCTTCTCTAGCATTAGAGTGAATAGCTGTCCACACAACCATGAGGTTACTGCTCATGGCATCACTTCTAGGCCCACGGTGTACTAAAGAACTTGCATGAAGCTAGTAAGCCACTGGGCTAGTGCTCTGTGCTCTGAGCTAACTAGCTCTTACTGCAGCTGCCTCTCCATTTCCTAACAACCAGCTTTGCACATTCTAGAGAGCTGGAATACACAGATCTTCTTAATCCAGTGGAAAGATGAGCATCTCAGAGACTACAGAATTCCACAAGATATACTGGCAAGTCTCTCTTCTGTTTGCCAGAGAGGCATCATATAACTTCTGCTGCAAACCTTCTCGTTTGTATAAGCTAAGCTACCTTGAAGCTGTGGGACATCCTCCTCTTCCCTTCCTGTTAAGAAGACATTAGCTGCAAGAACTGTAGAGTTCAAGAGCCATCTCTCCTTGCAGTCCCTGCCACGCACACCTGTCATTTGCATACAGCTGGTTATGATCCTGTGAGACTTATGGCAGGTGAAGGGCAGTATGGGCCAACCATCTTCAGAGACTAGGCCTTGCTATACTTCATCTAAGTGCAGGTTTGGGGTGGCCTGAAGCCTCCTAAGTCCAGTCCCTCTTTTCCATAACCCTTTCCTACCTGGGAAACTGCAATAAGGTGTTTGCCCAAGAAAAAGCACAATGAGACCAAAGATATTCTTCATTAATGTCTTAGATCCTATGAAGGAAATCCTCTAATCGGAAGCTGATTTAAGATACAGGACTGGTTTTGAAGTATTCCAAATGCTTGATATTTACCTTCCTGGCTTGTTGTGAACCTACCATACAAATAAATAATATTAGCAAAACGTAAAGGTGACCTTGGACATATGGTCTTAAAATTCATAACTGTTTCTCACATTACTGTAGGTCATTCTTCACTCAGGTTATGCTCCTACACAGAATATCCAGCACTTGGGGTCCACCTCTCTAGCAACTGATCCACTGCAGTTTTCAGATGCTGTAATCTACTTCATAAATATTCAGTAAGTTTGACACACAAAAATGTTTAGGAACTTCATGTATCACAGATGAACCAAAGGGATCCACACCTTTATTAGCTCTAGAAATGGCAAGGAAATAGTGATCATACCAGCACAAGAAAAATGTTGAAAATAGGCCCTACCATGGCATTTCTACTTCTGCTGCAGGAAGGCAACATTTTGAAAGCTTTTTACAATTGTAAGGGATTAAATTTTTCAAAAAGCTGCTCAGGAAATACATACTGCCAAGAAAGTCCTAACTTTGGGATTTTACAAAACATTTATCTGCACATGGTGAAGTTTGGATTTCTGACAGCTCATACATCAGGCAATTCTAAGCCTAGAGGTCTGTCTTGTAAGAATTGTTTTTGTTCCCTTTTTTGGCCTTATTATTTGGCTTCTTATTCTAGATCTGTGATTTTAAACAAGCCTTTCTTTCAAAACAAGACATATTTCCTGCTGGAATTTAAACAACAGTCCTACAGCGCTACATGAATTATCCCCTTAGACAAATGTCAAAATATATAGCAACTTAAAACAAAATAGTGTCTACTGTCTTCAGTTCAGGCTTACAAGCAATAAACTCCAAGAAGCTTATGTAAAAGAACATGATTGTGTATTTTATATAAAATAGCAGAAATACTTCGGCACCAGAGCACTAGCATAGAGCGTAAAAGTATACTTCTCTTGTTGTTTGTAGAGATCAGGGAAAGGGGCAAATGTGGATGAAAGCAAAAAGTTTATTTTCTGTGGAAAATTCTGAAAGGCTGAAATAATTCTCCTTAGACATTTTAAACTTACGTGTCTTTAAAACGTATATATGGGGGGTTTTGTTAAAAATTAAAATGTTTGGGTTTTTGAAAAGTTTTTGGTCCTTCCCAAAGAAATAAGACATAAATCTTTAGCAAAACAATTTCTCACTAAAATTTTGCTTTCATCTCTCTTTTTTTTTCCCCCTTCACTTATTTTGTGAGAAGGACACCCATGAGAAAAGTCAAACTTCAGTATCTGGTGATTTGTGTTATTATTCCATGTTTCCTATAGCTTCAAGAGGGTATAAGATATGGGATTAAAATTATGCTACCGAGCAAGCACATTCCCCCTGAAATCATTGAGATTTAGGCTGAAATTCAAGAAAATGTCTTTTGGTATATAAATCAGAGCTGTGTACGTGAGGAAGTAAAAGTACTAAGCTTGCCCACTGGCTTCTGTGCGTGGCTCAACATAGAGTTTTAAATATCCAGGCTTTAATTTCCGTTGTTATAAAAGTTTGTACATTTCATTTTTATTGTGAAGGTTTTGTACAGCTTTACATACACAAACAGAAAATGATATCTTCAATGTCACCACAGAATATTGTAGAAATTGAAGTTATATTTACCTTTTTCAGACAGTGCAAGCTCCGAGTGTCATCACTGAAGATAAAGCTCTTCACAGAGAATTTCAGTGTAGCTACAAGCACAGCTTGGTCCACTCTCTCTTCAGTGGGTTGCAAAACGGCCCTATGCTACATCTTTCCTTCTAGCACACTTGTAATTACTTTCTGGCCCTGATTTGGTCCTTTGAAACTAAGCAGATGGTCCTACCACCCCACTGTCCCCTTCTCTGTGAAAGACTGGTGTTGGCAAGTGAATCCTTTGTAGATGGAACCCAGGAGAGGCACTCACAGTGACAGCTGTGGGACCAGCTAACCCTTGACTAATGGGGCATTTGTGATGGCTGTGGTTTCTGAAGACATTGACAGTCTTGGAACCACACTGACAGCCCTGGAGGGAGGTCTGGTATTTCACACACGCTGTCCAGTACATAATTTTTACATTTGGGGGTTATGCATGGATGCACATGAGCTAGGCTCTCCACAACCATATTTTGAACCTTCCTAGTGCTTGGCAGTGCAGGTGCATTTTCTCTCTACTCCTTAAAAAGAACCAAAACCAAAACACCAGACTTGGGAGGCCAAAAGCAACAAAGCCACAGTTTTGAAAAGTGACTATTAAATTGATGTTCTGGGATACTGTAATTTTGAGACAACAAAGTTTGTGATCATCACTCTTTCTTCTTGCTGCCAGGTCTCTGAACTGACGACCAAGAGCCAGGTCCTTCTGTCTGGCCACCTGTCACAAGGTGCTGCAGACTGAGTGGTGGCCTCAGAAGAACTTGTTCACCATCACTGGTTTTGCAGATTTGCCACATGGAGCTGGTTAGAGTTTGGGAGTCAGTGGTTTGCAAAAGAGCTGCTGGCAATCAGTAGTAGCAAAGTGCACTTCTCATCAGCAGACTCAGCAGGTTGGACAGATGGCACCTCTATCAAATTAGATAATATTGTTTTAAAATAGGCATTACCTCAGAGAAGGACCCATTTTTTAGGCTTTGTGCAAAGGTATTTTGACACATGTGATGGAGAGAAAACCTGGAGGTCTCTCATCTATAACCAACCTATTCCTGCTGTTGCTGAGCCTCATTTCCTGACCTCAGGGACCTAACATTTGACACGTACTAGACCATTTTTAGCCTTGTACCAGAAACTCAGATAATGGCCTTGTTCTAACGGGAAGCATGACCTCTGAAATCCTGCCCATGTATAAACACCATCCTGGCCCAGTCTGTACAAGTGATGCAGCACGGCTGTGCAAAGCAGCCAAATGAAACTTCATTCACTTAAAATACTGTTTCTGTATAGAGTCAATCAGTAGCTGAAGGCAGGCCTGTCTCACCTCTCACCTGCCAGCCACTTTGGCTTGGGGTGCTTGTCAAGTGAGCTCTCCTAATTCATCAGATGCCAAATCACCAAAATAATCTCTTTCCTAACAGGATCTAAGCTTAGAGTAAACATATTTTGCAAGTTATTCTTCAATGCATTATATCTGTTATTTATCAAATGCAATTCTGTTAGCTTACTTTATCTTCATGCTTTTCTGCTGCCCACTCATAACTCTTGGCACTTTAAAATTAGCATCTCCTGCACTTCTCTAAAATAATGGGCGAGCTTTTAGAACAAGTGTTCAGTTAATCATCTTTCCAGTGCTATTCTTTCAGTTTCTATCCTTCCACACAGACCAGTATGCAGCCTATCTAGCTACTACTTAACATTCAAGGGAACAGGGGTAGGGAATTTAAGGGTTTTACTCAGGCTTATTGGATATAAGAGAGGCCATTTTTTTGCTTATATGATGCAATTTTCTGCAATTTTCTGCAATTCAGGGTCCTTCTCTAAAAGCTCTGAAAACTACAATTATCCAGACTGTTCTAAAATCTTCTAGGGTTAGAAGATAAGGATGAGAGGTGTATGCCAAGTGATTTGTTTTTGTGGTCTTTGAGCCACATATACATGTAACTTCCCTTTACCCAAACCAAAGAAGAGCTTTCTTCTAGGTTGTTAGGTTTGAACAGAACTTTCTGAAATCAAATTTCAGCTCTGATCTTCTTTAGACAGCCCTAATGGCTTGGTACCTCTTCTCAAGCTTGTCACATGCTCTACTTTTGGTGAAGGAGAGTTGATAAGTGTAATTAAGTGCTTATAACAGGGAATCCAGAGCATAGGTCCCTAAACAGGCACCTTCTCACTGCTCACAAAAAAGATGGATTACCTGACATACACACAAACTGCACTGCTAACATTTATCCTGCCGGTTTTGCACCATCCTCAAGGGGACACGCGGATGCTCTTGAACCCGGCCTACACCTAACCTGTATCACTCCAGATCTCACTCTTGGCAGGAAGCAGAACAAACAAATTAAAAAAGCACAGTGCTGCCATCTGCCTAATTTTATTTGGAAAAATATGATCTAAGGCTGATGAAAAGGCAGAAAGTTGCTCAACCTATTGTTGAAAAACAAAGTGGATATATGGATGTTTGCTGGAAGGGACAGGAGATCCATGTACATGGGAATCATGAAAGGATTGGGGAGAGCAGATGAGAGAAGAAAAGCACTGAATGAGTGAGATGATTAAGTAAGCAGTACAAATTATGAATGCTGAGGTATTTCCTGAATATTTACATCCTGAGTAACAAGACAACTGAGGCCCCTGGATGGCAAGAGCCATGGCTCAGTAGGTCAGAGCACAGCAGGATGCCTGCGCCTGGAAAACTGCTCAGTTTGATTTACCCGAAAAGGAGATGTACCATCACTTGGACTTGCAGTAGAAGACGCCAAGACATCAACAGCAATTCACTTGTGAATAGTTTAAATGAATAAACTGGCTTAAAGGGAGGGAAAGTGGAAATAGTAGCTGATGGGGAAAGACAGACACACGTCTCCCTCGTTTTTGGTTTCTGTAACTCTGGAATAAAATGGCTAAGACTTTGGGATACAGCCCAAGACTGTGATTCCTCTTGTTTGGTAAGTTACAAGTGACATACACGGAGTACTTCAAAGTACAACAATAATCTCCTTTTAATGTCAAAAGGTAAGGGATGGAGAGGGAGAAGCAGGTAAAGCAATTCTGTTTCTAACTATAGGAGTGTCTTAGGCAGATAAACTAATTTCCCGTTTGGCTGTGAACATTTTCCCAAGAAGTTTGGCTGAAGAGCTAAGAAGCTGGGCAAGAAGTTTGCTGAGAGCTATCACACTTGCCACCTTTGAGAGGAGGCATCCTGGAGCTCCTTCACAGGCACCCAGGGCTATTCGTTCATATGTGGCCAGGTGAGGCAGCAGAGCTCTCCTATCTGGCACAAAAACATGGCCCAGCCACATCTTTTCTTATCATATCTAAACTGTGCTTCCTTATGAGCACAGCTCTCTTATGACTAATACAACAGGTACAAGCCAGCCAGCCAATGCAGCCAGAAAGTTGTCACTGGCTACTCCTGGCTGCAGGGAAAGGGCAGTGGTGGGCTTCAGTATGCTTCAGTTTTGTTATCTATGGGTTTTCAGACAATTGATCCTGAAACATGTAACTCCTCCACCACTCCAGAGGTGAGATGTGTGCTGAATAGCCTGTTTTAGAAGGTAGTGAAACACCATAAGATATCTTTCACTGCTAATGAAGCTGACTGCTAAGGAGCAGAGCTCTGGGGTGGCAAGTTTGAGTTGCAATGGCAGCTAAACTTGAGCCCTCAGGGGAGATACTGTCTCTACCACCTCTTCCTTGGCTTCTACCACTCCAGAGGCCTCACTTTACTAGCAGGAAATCACATTTACTTTGCCAGTTTCCAGAGTCTGTTATTTTTCTCTACTGCACCAGCTGTACCTTCCATGACACCAACATATAGGTGAAAGTTAGCTTCTCTTTCTCTCGTCATTTATTGATTCCATATCCAGTATGATGGAAAGATAAGCACTGCACCTGGGAGGGCTGCCTGAAACCCACAGCAGTGTCTCTCTCACATGCACATGTGGCTGCAGGTTGGCTCACACTCGAGGCTCCTTGTGGTAATTCCTTCCATCATTCTGTTTACAGCTGTTTCTGCATTTTGCGTTACAGGCTGCGTTAGCAACTACTGCTTGGGATTCTCAACACGTGTCTGATTTAAGAAGACTGATACCAATGCAAAGGAAGCCAGAAGCGGCAATATATACTGTTGGCACTACTTGTATATAACAAGAGTGAGAACCACTGCTGCTTCTTCTGCTGTGCAGAAAAAAAATCGCATAGGTAAATTCAAAGTACTAATCAAAGAACAATGAGAGACTGGATTTTCTTCTGGATTGATGAGGAACTACTGGGACAAACTAAAGCTTTTCACTCCCTATATCTCCCTCTGTTTCATGAGACTGCTTAGAGCTTTGCCACATTCAAGTGCTACATGAAGCCTTAGGCCAGCTTATAATTTTCCCACATGGCTCTTTATTAGGGGGCTTGCACTGAAATGCTTGTGATTTCTGGCTTCTCATTTATACCCCACTTGAAAGCTTCTTAATTACAAAATTCTTCTCTCTGAAGACTTGAATTTTGCTGCATTTGAAAAGAATGCAAAATAATTATGTATAAAGTAATGAAGGATTGGTGCTTAGACTCTTGGCCCCTGAAGAAGAACATGGTATTCATTCTGTCCAAGGTATTTTATATTGTTTTGAGTTTGGTGTAAGCAGCTGTCTCAGAAATCTTAGTGGGAAGAAATAATAAGGGAGGCAGTCAGCATGAGATGCTGTTGACGAAACCAGCATTAACAGAGGCGTTTGTGAAGCTGAAGAGCAAAATTGTGCACTACCGGCTTGGTCCCCCTGACCCCAAACCCATAGGAGATAAAAATGTCTGCAGAAGTGGCGGGGCTTCTCTATAGCTTGGACCTCTGCTCAGTTCCTACTATGGGCATCTCCCAGAGCCATTGTCACCAGATGTGGCTCCCATCCGCTGTCACTGCGAAGAAAGACACATCTCCCAAATGGGTAACATGAAGATAGGAATTACAGTTTCTTTCCTACACATCCACATAATTCTGGTGACAAAGGCAACCATGATCAGAAGAGGGAGGCTATCATTAATGCTCAGTATGAAAACAGACAGACCTAATTGTTCTTGCTCTAGCTGATGCTTTAGAAAAATTAGACCCACCAAAGAATTCCTTCTTCCAGAGTGGAAAGCTGAGAAATCTCTCGGGTGACCTTTTTTCCCCCCTCAAATAAAAGTCAGAATTTAAAACCGAAAGCCATGATTTGCTTACATTTACTGTGAAGACCTTTCTGGGATTTTCAGGGAACTCTGTCTTACAATTCTCTCCTTTACAGTGAGAAATTTAACAATTCCCAGGATTATGAAAACAGAAGGAATTTGCCGAGTTGTATCATATCCAAATGATAATGGAATCATTTCAGTTCAAGGGAGTAAATTTTTCCATTTTAGCATTCTCTTTAGGACACCCCACCCTTTTCTACAGACTTGCTGAAATCTCATTCCTTCCATCTGAGCTGCTCCAAGAAAAAAATGGAAGTAACTTCCTCAGCAAAAGCTGACTCGGGAGAAAACATTATCCTTTTGAACATAGCACACAGCATGCTATCTTATCAGGAGCTGGATGAAAATGTCTTGGAGGCATTTTCTTCGTTCAGTACAGTTACAGGGAGCTTTAAGACTCTTCAGTCACTCACAGGCTGTTTCTTTTCAGAGGAATTTCACTATCTGCCTTCTATTTGATCCCATACTACTTAATATGTGGGCATTTCTGCACGTCCAACCAGCATATCTAGACACAGATGGCTCTGTCTCTAGGACTGTGGTGGTGATGAGATGAAAAAAAACTAGTCCGGAATTTTATTCCACTGTTGCAACTGTGTGCAACTCGATGCAGAAAGCAGAGCCCATTCTGAAAGTACTCTTAAAACTGCCATTAGCTCTGGTATCTTCTTTAGAAACACATCAGGGTATTAAGTCCCAGATCTACTCTTTTCAGGCAAGCTGAGGTGGCCACTATGAAGATTAATACGTATATTTGGAGGAAGCCAATGCCAGGTCAATCTGTATAACCAGATCTTTGGAAACAGATTTTAGTTGTGGAGCTTTTCCCTCTCCTTCTCTCTTCTGCAAGCCCTGTAGAAGCAACATGGGCAGTGCCTGACTATGAACACTTGAGCAGCCTGAGGCACAGTGCCTCCATTCCCATCTTCTTCTCCAAGATGGGTATCAAAATGTGGAGCCTGACTGTGTGCAGTTATATAATTTTTCCACATACTGTTGTAGCAGCCTTTACTACCTTTCCAAGGACAAAGTTGATGGTGGTCAGAGAGCGATCTCAGCAGCTATCTTGGATGTTTAAGACATGTTAAACAAGTTAGCTCGTCTGATATATGTCACTGTAGAAATTGTTGTCTGAATAAATAACCTGCTTCTCAGATGTACAAAGCAGTGCACCCCTGCTTTGAGCATCAGCTGGAGCTTTGAGACACAGGGACCTCAGAAAATTAGGGCATTTAGAGGGACTCAGAGAGCAGTAAAAAATATTTGCAAATAGCAGCCAAGACTCTAACACTTACTCGGTATGGGCAATGTTGAGGCTTGTTCGGCTTCCTATAAACATTAACAGTGCTAAAAAATATCTAGGAGGGCTTTTTGCTTGGTTTGTTTTCAGAAAGAAGGAGAAAGAAAGAAGGAGGAGAAGTGAAGAGCATGAATACTTGTTGGTGCTTGTTTTCAGCATACTAACTGAACCAATTTCAGCAAAATTCCTCATTATCTCAACAAGTGAGACTAGAGACAGTCAACTCACAGAATTTGTCAGGACACCTTAAAAATGGCAAGTGTTTGGCTAAGCCTCTTATTAAAGCTGCCTTAAATGTATATTCTCCTCTTTGTAAATGTTTGGTAAGCTAAAAATGTGCCATTCTAAAATGGACACTTACTTATGCAAATTCTGTGATAGGTAAAGAGAGATTATTGTTTCTACGCAAGAGATTTGTACCCAGATATGGAAACATGTCTGCTTCAGATTGCCACCCTGTCCCCCACTGTGGGGTGCAATTGTGCATGACATGTTTCTTGAGCCCTTACCCACATAAGCCCACAAACATTTTATAATGCTACAACCAAGCAACAAGCTACGTAAGAACAGAAACATGGGTTATTTGCAATATTGGCACATGTGCTCTTGAATCTCCATTTCTCTGAACCCCTGTAAAATAGATTAATAAGGCCTTAACTTTGCCAAGCTGTCTCTATGATCCAGATCCACTCCTGCCTGCAACCCCCTCCTCTGTTGCAGTTTGGCTGGCATCTCTGTCCCCTGGACCAAACTGGTCACACACATTCCTTTTGGGAGCAACGGTCATCTGTTGTTCTCCTCCAAGCTACTGAAATCTCCCCGTGGTTCCAAAGCCATGATAAATTCAGGCTGCCCTACATGGTCTCTGATTTCGTGATTTACATATCATATGGCTGCTCTTCACACACGAATGACTTTCATTTTACATTCAGCAAAATTCATAGGCTAAACTTTGCCCTTTTCTTTCACGAAGGGAGAAAACAGATATGAGTACTCAGCAAATGAGAGGAGTGGGAGAAGAGGTTGAGGGAGGGGGAAAGAGGAAAGGCTTTACCATTCTTCTCTCATGCTGAGGTATCTGCCTGATATAAGGAGGTATCCATCCATGAGAAAAATTAGGAGAGACTATTAATAAATTTTATTCTGTCGTTGCAAATTTTGTGTCCAATTTAACTAATGCATAAAGCAAGACCCACTATAGAAAGTGCTCTTAAAACTTCCATTAGGTCTAGCATCTTCACAAGAAATGTGTCTGCCTACTAAGTCTCAGGCCTCTTCCCTTCAGGGAAGCTGAGGTAGACACTACAAGGAATAAAACGCTTTTCGGAAGAAGGCATCTTCTTGGTCATAGGCTGATGACCCTGATTATCTGGTCTTGTTAGTCCACTGGGAACAAGATACGTTCAGGATGAGCATTGAAAAACAATTTTTTTCCCCTTTTTTAGTAAAATAGGTGACTGTCTTACAGTCATCAGCACAGCCTAAAGGCATAAAAGGATGTTTAACAGCCTGGTAGCTTTCCTCAGTCAGCAGGGGCTGAAGTGGGGCATCCCTTTAGGATTTCCCTATCTGATGATGTGCACACTTTGACATGCCCTGCTCTGCCAGCTCACCCCCAGCCACCTCTACCTACCCTGCTCACAGGCCTTTCCAAGCCTGAAGTGTGAATATAAACACCAAGATGACCACTTACCTTGCTTATGCTGGTGTTTCAAAGAGGAATGAAACATCATACCATGAACTAGCCACAAGCCAGAATTCGTTGTTTTTCCAGCTATTTATTTTTTTAAAATAAAAAGTGGTGCCTCATTTCAGGAAAGCATCAGGAAACACTGTTTCCAAATAAATTGTTTTTAGAGTAAACTTTGAATGACAAGCTTCTGAATGAAGAGAGCTCTTCTAGCAATTTATAAGAGAACTGCCAGCGAATAGTAAAATACTTTGTTCAGCTATAATTAGAGCAGCAGACTTAAACAATAAAGTTAGAAGTGTTTGGGCTATACCTGACTTAATTTGGAAGGACATTCTATCAGTGTGAGTTTCAGTGTGAGGATGAGTGAGTGAGTACTGATAAACCCATGCTACATTCAATCTAACAGTATCTACACAGCCTTGCCAGATAGAAAATTCAACTCCAAATGGAAAGGAGCTTGTAGTCGCTGTGTTAATGCTAGTGAAGTTAAATCAGACAGACAGATGCTACACATACAAGCAGCAGTATCTAAAACTCCAAGCTTCAGTTGGACAACAGCCATGAGCCAATCTGACCTGCCGAGCTACTCTTAAAATGCCATTAACTCAGTATTAGGATACCAATACCACTGTGATGTTAGAGGATGATCAATTCGGCTTTTGGTTATCGACAGAGAGTGCCATTATGCCATTTGCCAAAGCAAAATCTTTAATGCATAACAGGAACATAGTTACTCGTGTCACCATGGAGGTTCACTTAAGTCTTGTGTGTGGGAAGGTTCTGCATCCTTTCAAATCAAGACATTACTCATGACTGTTTTCCTTCCAAGTAGTTCATCTGTATGAACCACCTCTGATAAGTGTTCTTTTTTGCTCATTCATGCGCTGTCTCACCCACAATGGCTTTTACCAACTGATTTTAAGAGGAAATGCTTTTCAGTGATGCACAGTGCAGCGTTTTGGGGCTGCCTGATCCTATGGGTTCGGTTCCCCCTTGGCATTTACCTAGCTGGAGGCAGATGGCAGTGGGGGTCTCCGGCAGCCAGCGAGCAGATGACAGGCTCCGGGTGTGCTGTCTGCTCCAGCATGCTGCAAGGCAGCCAAACTGAGCTCCTCAGGGTCAGTCGTCCCGTGGCATTCCGAGGATTGCTCTAAATCTGGGAAGGAGGTAATTAGACTGTACCTGGCTGTGGAGTGTCTGCAGCCTTAGAAAGCTGATTAATATTTTCTTTGGGAGTAAGACCTCAGTGTAGTCACTCCCAGCAACCTATCCAATTCTTTTTTAAAGGCTTCAGCATAAGATATCAGCAGCATACAATATTACATTAACCAAATTTTATCTTTAATATTTACAGAAGCAATGAAATTAGAAGATACCATAGGCACATCAAATTGTAGGAGGTACCAAGCCATGAACTGTATTTTGTGCTGGTTTATATCCCAAACTGTGCCAAATCACAAGACCGTTAGATATGTAAGAGCAGGGATGACCCCACTCTGGAGAGGCATGGGAGTTGATTGCAACAAAGGGATTTTAAATTTAAGTTTCCCAGAAGTTTGGGGATTGTGAAGATTAAATGTTGCTTTGGAATCATCTTTCTGTTGTCTGAGGCGTTCAGTCCGGTGCCTTGACCAGACACCACATGCTGCTTGTTCCCTGTGGCAAACCTTTCACACTTGGCAGCTTGGAGAAAAAACAGAATACATTTTCTGGAACTTCACACATACATTAATTCTTGGCCAGAGTTAAAGGAAAATCAAAACAATCCTTTCATGGATAAAATGTTAAACCATTGAAAAGGGGGACTTCTAATAAAACCGATGATTTAATCCATATCAGCAAATTGCCCATAGCTGGACCATAAAATTTTCGTGATAAATAGTCCAGTGTGAAGATTTTAGTCTCTGGGTCAAAAGCACTGGTGTTTCCCATCACCCTCAGAAGCACAATGCATAGCTCAAAGTCTGTGGTAATAGAAGGATCAGTCACTTTTGGGTGAGGGCATAAAGCACCTCGGCCTGTTCTCCACAGGGGAAAGGGAGAGAGAACCCACTCAGAAACAACTGCTAGTGAGGAATGCAGTCTAAGATACCCTGCTGGGAAAGTGGTTTGTTTGCACAATAGTCTTATGAAAGATGGCCTACTGTATAGCTGTTGGGATTTCATTGTTGGTCTTCTACAGCCAGTGGGGATTTAACCTTTAGGTCCTTAGATGCTCCCTAGTGCAGCAACCTTTGTCCTCAGTAACCTTACCAGCCATCACACTTCTCATCCAACAAACATTTGGAAAATCCAGCCTGATTTCTCAAGACCTCCTGAAAAGTGACTGAAGAAATATCCCCAAGTCAGAGATAATCACAAATGCCTTCCTGCTTGCAGAAAGGAGCTTTAAAACTTAGTCATACAATAGTTCATGTAATTTGGCTACTGGTGGGAGCAATGGGAAGGGATAGCGAACTTAAGTGGTGGTTTATTGTGGAAAGGAGGAGAAACCGTTGTAATCCATCCCAGAAAATTTGTGCTGCCTGAGTGGGCAGGCAGTGTCCTAGGCATGAACAGAGTCCCACTGTCAAGCTCTGGGGTGACAAGCATTTTAACCTCAAGCAGACAAGGAAAAAGTGCTAGACTGGACCTTTCTGCCTATTGGTGTCTGAGGTGAGATACTACACTATGTTAGCTAAGGAATGTGCTCAACTTGGCTCCCCTGGGTTCATCAAGCAGAGATGAATCCACACTATAAATCTGAGTTCATCCCAGACAAGATGACTCCTTTAGAGCTTGCTGATATTTCTGCTTTTTGTCTACCAGAGGCCATCATCCTTTCAAATTCCAGGCAGAAGCTTCCCAGAATCTCAGCAATATTTCCTCCTTTTCACTAGTAAATTCAAACAAAAGTATCTTACCACATGTCTTGGTGCAAGAAGAACCAAGTATTAAGTTGCTCATCCTTCCAGCTCTGCTCTTACACAGCTGAACATGTGCTGTTGTTGCAGATCCAAACACCACTTCAACACGTACATGCTTCCCAGATTCAAAAGCCGTTCATAGTGGGGCTCACGACAGGCCTGTGGAAGCTTGCCAATGCTCAGGTAAAATTTAAATGAATTGAGTAATGTTTCTTTGGGGTGCTTTGAGTGGTTTTGATTAGAATTGCTTAAGCTGAAAGAATCTTTCCTTTAACTCTTGCGCACTGCTACTTCCTCAGGAGAGATTTAGAACAAATTTTCCAGATACAGATGCCTATGTTTGTATTGGAGTGTTACACATCTTCTACATGGCTAAAAGGTGCAGATGTAGCTGGCATTATTTTCATTCTCCAAGCTGTTAAATACATCAAGCTCTAGACAAAAAAAATATAGGTACTCTGCAACCCCTGTGTAAAAATAATCAGATGTCATAATCATGAGACAGAAGCCAAGGCCACATCCAAGTCTGAATTTATGCTGCAAATTATACTTGAAACTTCATGGTGTTGAGATCCTTATGATGGGTTCATTCCTGCTAGGCAAAGGGCTGACTGCAAAGGTCATTTGTGCCAGGAGCTGGAAAAGCTCCCAAGTGGCCTTGCTGGTCAGCTTGAAGGAACCAAATTGCACCAGGGGGAAAGTCAGGGAGATGAGTAAGGATGGCTGTTGTGGCAGAGCCGCTAAGCAAGAAACCTCAAAACTATCAAATCCAGACAGCCAAAGTGGCAGAATCTGTTCAAAATGGCATTGATTTAGGAAGGGAGATAAAAGTATAATAACATTTCATTCTAACTATCGTACATGTAAGGCCTACTACTTCTGGAAAAGATTTGTCTGTTCGCCCAGTCTAGAATTCAGCCCTTGTTTTGAAATGTAAAAAGAGGTGTTTTCTCACCATCCAGAAATATTATGGGCGGTCCAGAATTCAGGAAATCCTGTTATACCACACTTAGGAGATGGGTGTCTGTCTGACCTTTAAGAAGCAGAATTAACAGAAGTCAAATCAGTCAGAGGTATTTTAAAGCAAAATTAGCAGCATGGAATCCTGTGGAGTGACCTGACAGGGCAGCATGTGTTTGCTTTACAGCTTGACCTTCCAGTACTAGAAGTTTAAACAAATTCAGAGATTTTCACTGGCCTTGGTACTCAGTTTCTCTTATCCTATGCCACTTCTCACAAACTGTGCAAAATAATTACATATGCAATGGAAAATTGCAATTTTTCTTCCCTGTGACTTTTTCCTATAATAAAAATTTATGATTTGCCTAAAAACCAACAGGGAGCAAAAGTTATTTAAAATCAGATTGTATTTTTTTTCTGTTCAGGGAAAAGGAATTATCAATCAGAAAAAACAAGGGCATACTAAGTGAGTTTCTCCTGACGTCGCTTTTACCACAATCACACATGGCATTGTAGGGAATTGCCGAAACTAGACAGGTAAATAAACGCACAGAGCTTTCAGAAGACAGTGCAAAGCTAAGGCATAAAGAACAAAGAAATTAGGGACACAGTACCAACTCTCCTGGGAGACTTATTAATGAAGGCAATAGGATTGAAGAGAAGAGGACAAAGAATCTTAATGCTTACTTTTCACTCTCCCTCTTCCCCAGACTTCTCCAGGGAAGGTTTTTGAAAGTTTGAACACGCTCAAACCTAAGGGGACAGAATTAGGAATCTGATCTGGCATCCTGTTTCAGGGACTCTCTGTGATCTATGGAGCTGACATGACTGCTCTCACACATTACATCTTAGAGTAATATTATTGCAGCTGTGAAGAAATCCCAGTGTCTGTATTTCTGGATGATCACAGATGGACATCATGCCCTGGATATAACCTTTTGGTATGGCATGTAGTAAACTGTAAATCTACCGTGACAATCAGGAACAGAACTTCAAATCAAGAAGTGTTGGTTTTAATTGCTCAATACCCAATGATACTGATTGGAATGTGGCAGTCAAAGCAGAATATAAAACTCTGAAAACACGCCACTCCTCAAGTCCTCACTACATCGAAATTATCCTGTTATACTGAATTCAGCATTGGCATGGATGACCAAAACTGTTTAGGCACACACATTCAACCGCAATTTAATCTGAGTGATGACTGCAGTCTAGCCCATTTGAATTCCATTAAAATGTATTCAAAAGATAGCTCATATCTCTTCCTCTGTTTGGCAGCAAAGCTAGACCTGACAGTTAAAAAAATGCATTTGTCTCACTAAAATACTCTCAGATACAGTTTTAACCTAGTTTCCTAGACTATGCAATTAGCTGGAAGAAAATGGTCTTTAATTTTTACCATTATCTTTCGACCTTCTCTGGGCACCACATTAATCACAAACACTGTTCTGAATGAGGCAGAGACACTGTTAGAGTTCTTCTGGAGAATAGTTAACAACAATACCGAGAACTAGTGCTTATAGGGATTTTTTCCCCCCACTGTTAGCACACAGATTGATTTTCTTCTTCTGCCTTGACTTTCTTCCTTTAATAAATATTAACAATTTTGAGCCACTGGGAAAGTTGATTGGAAAAAAAAAAAAACAGTATTCCCTAATGATGGCTTTGTTAAAATTGATAACCTCTCAGAGTACAATTAAGCAAGCTTCAGACAAGTAATGAGTAACCAGGGAAGCTGAGAAGACCTTTTTTCTCCCCACAAAGTGTTCATACACACACAAATGCACAGAGTAAAAAGTTCATTGCTTATCTCTGCTGCCTTTCTCACAAATGTAATTAAATGTTTCCCTCATTTGTCCCTGAGAAAGATTGCCTTCTCAGGCAGAAACAGCAAAGAAGAAAAGCATGCTTGTACTCTTGTATCTTTTAAATGCCTGTTATGTGAGCAGCTTAAAAGGCAGTACCTAGAAAGGTTTTGGGGTTTTTTTTTTCCGCCGTACTTCTGGCACCATCACTCTGGTGCCTCATTTCCACTTATCTGCTAAAACAGACACACAATGTGCTGCACACTTTGCACATCTGAAATGAAGGGTGCTGCTGGGCAACCAGGATGCAGACTACCCAGCACATCTATCCCATGCTTCCAGGAGAGAACAAGTGATACAACCGAGTTTTTAGATTCAGAGATCTAATTTCATCACTCGTTATTAACTATATAGAACTGCTCCCTTTTGTGTAATTCATCAATTACAATAATAGTTCATTGAATTACAATAATAGTTCCGGATCCTATTCTCCACTCCTTCCCCCTGCCCCCCCCTTTTTTTTTTTACAGCTAGAGAGTCTACCTATCAGCAGTTTCAGGGGTTTATTATTATTCAAAGTGAGGTTTAACACTTAAGATAGAAAGCTGTTTTTCTTTTTGAATTAAATCTGGCTGACATTTACTTACTCATTTCTCAGATCTACAAGTAAAACGAGAAGTAGCTTTGTTATTTCAGTCTGCTTTTATAATTTTTCTAGGCCAGCTTGAATTAAAAAACAAAGAGGAAGCCCATATACTGGGCTTTGCAAATGAAAAGCCCTTTGAACAGCTAAAATGGTAGATTAAACTCAGGGGTTATATGTCAAGTGGTTCAAGGTTTTCATCAGAGACAGATACAAGAGTCTGAAGCTAAAATCCCAGTTCTGCTTAAACCAAAACCAAAGACTCATGATCACTTCAGCCCAAGATCATGTAAACCAGTCAGGAGGAAGGAGGAGAACATCTGAAAGTTAAGTTGGAAGGAGTCTAAATTAAACATCCTTGTGTGATTCTTCATTGTGAGAGATGTCCCCAGAAGGCAACAAACAACCCCAAACAAAGCTAGGGCTTTAGTGAGATCAGAGGTCTATGGAATTTGGTAGATAATAATACTTCTATAAAATATTAAAGTCATTTCTAGAGCACAAGGAAAATTTCACCCTGTTACAATAATCTACAGATGGATTTAAAATGAATGGAATTAATTCAAGAGTTTTCTATTACATGTTGTAATTTTTCCACAACACTGTTGCTATAATCTAAGACTTGGCTGGATGACTCACAAATACTGGAAGTGACTCATGCTTTCCACTGAGATCACCATTAGGACAGGTAAACCCTGAAGAAACGTGCTTCTGGCAGGTATGCAGAGACAGTGATTCACACATGAAGCCAGGAGACAGATGTTTTCCCAGCTGAATGCTCCCGGTCATTTCGGCCACGTCAGAACAAGGCAATTGCAGCGATCGCAGTGTGGAGACCAGCCAGTCAAGGCTTCAATCTGTTTGGGGAGGCAAGGGTTCCTCATTTTTGCTGTTCTACCATAGCATCACTTGGACCATTTTGATATCTTTACAGAATCACTGGCCACTGATGATCTTGCTATAGGTATCAAACGTTTTACTAGAGAAAAATGGTTGGTGTTACCTCCAACTATGAGGACATAGTAGAGGCACCAGAGAAAGGAGATTACTGCTCACCTAGGCATCATACTGGAAACTCAGCAAGCCTAGCATACAGTGAGAAAGATGCCCTCCTTTCCTCTTCTTCCAGTAATTAATGCAGAAGGAGGAAAATCAGGACATGGACGATGATGAATCCCCATGTGTTAAAATATGGACTCTATGGAAAGTGGTACAGCATAGAGGATCTGTAACTTGAGAGGACTTTTGTCCAGAGCAGGAAAAAACCTACCATCTATGCTAGATGGCAAAAAAAAAAGCTTGAGTAAAACTATATCAGTTGCTGGAACATGTAGTAGAAGGTAGGTACTTTCCTGTGGTTCGAATGGGTACTTCCAGCACCTATCTTGGATTCCCAGATGGTAGCAGCTTGAATGAGTTGCACCAGTGCTACACTGCGTATAGATTTTGCCACATAGTTTTATTTTTGTACTGGCAGTAAAATATGTTAAAAACACAGTGAACATACACTCACATAGCTATTGAGAAAGGGATTTGGGGAGAAAGAGTGAGGCACATAGAAAACATATTTTCTGCATGAAGTAACTGTTCTTTCTGCTTAAAAAAAGTCTTTGGGGTTCAATGAGGAATTTCAATAGGAATCCCAAATGTTTGATTTCCCTTGAGCATGTTCATTAAGCGTGTACAGGCAGACTTTCAAACATACTCACTTCTCAACAACTCCTATTAAGAATAATGAGATTTGCTGTATGCTAAACAAATTAAAGATGTAGCAGGAACAGGATAAGGAAGCAAAGCCTTCACAAACACAGCAGTGCCAAGGATCTGCCACGGAGCTCAGCACTGCCTCTTCTTGGCCTGTTCTCTTATGTCGGTGCTACTGGAAACAGTTGTCAGATGAGGCAAACATTGTGAGCTGGTTTCTCAGTGCAGTCATGCAGCACCTAACCCTGAGAAACTATGGACAACTATGTCATTATTTGGCTTCATCATATTTACATTGATCTGACATGTACACAGAGGAATGGGAACCTGGCCCTGAAACCCCACATGCCATGTGGGGAAGGAAAGTCACTTGTTGAGAACCAACAGCCTGTTCGATGAGTGCCAAGAATCACAATATATTAATAATATTTTCTTTGTGGCATTAAGGAGCTTGGAATTAGATCCAAAAGAGCAAAGAAGTTGCTTGGAAAAAGTGTTGTGCACTTTCACTGCTGTCGTATGTCAGCCTGCCAGTGTGACTGCTCCTACAGAAGATGAGCCAAAATAAAGAGTGGGTGATTTCCTTTGCAATGAGGACAATAAAATATATTTGCTATTAGAAACAAGTCATAAAGATGAAAAGAAATGTGGAATGAAAAAAAGGATTACGAAATATTTATATTTCTTGCAAATACTTGAAAATAAAATGAAATAATTAATCTCTGATTATCTGCATAAATGGTGGATAAGGTAATATGCTGATAGCAACTGTTTCTCCAAACTGACAGAGCTAAATCAATAGATGTGCCATTTAAGTCAAAACAATGCCCACCAAAAGTTTTGTGTTATCTTAATTGAGCCTGGTATAAGAGGGAAAGGAAAGAGCAGAAGAAAAAGAAGAAAGATAATCGCACTTTGATTAAATTGACACAGCTATATTCTTAGAAACCCCACCCTGAGGTCCTGGATTTAACAATCCTGCTCGTTGTTCCTGTGTTTGGAATAATACCTTCATTTATGCCACCCAATACACAGGCACAGTTGCTGCTGAAGCCCTTTAATGGGCAATCTCTCAGAATGTTAATCAGTGCATGCTCCAAAGAGCCAAGTTCAAACAGGGTAATAAACCGTGCAAGTGGGGAAAGGAGGAAGAGAGTAAACAATATTTTAAATGATTAAAGGGAACAACCAAAAGTATTTCATATCAATTAAAGTCTTAAATAAATAACAGAGGAGCCAATAGTGACAATGAATGGCAGCAGTAAGATCTCTGTGATCCTAGTGAGTGTATCTTTGGGGAGATGGGAATATAAATATCTTTTCACATCACAAGGTGGCTGTGAAGATAAGAATATTGCAATCTGCAAAGGCATTCAGGTACAAGGATGATGGAGGCCATATTAACTTACAAAGGTCAAAATGTGGTAACCTAGAAAATAACCCAAAACAACACAAAAGAGATCTGTGGTTGCAGCTGGTATGGGGCCTCCTCTGTAGCTACAACTTTCCTACAAATGAGTCTGATACTGCCACCAGCTAATGTTTGCAGATGTCCACTCTACTCTTTACATTACGGTTACAGGTGATTATGAGAGAGCAAGTTGCAGCAGCAGTACCAGCTCCTTCTTAGCTTGGCTCTACAGCCAACATAAAGCATGTTAATGCAGAGCTGCTTCTGCAGACCATGAAATGTGTAGTAGAAAACCTTTTGCTTCTGGTGTTCCAGGTACTGGTTACCTTCCTGATAGTTTAAACTCCTGGATTCCACCCCACGGGGCAAAACTGGAACCAGTTTAGTAAAAGCACTGAATCAGTCTCATTGACTAAGCTACTGAATGAGCAGTTTAGTGCTGTAACTACCTACATACTGATGCACAAACTTTCTGTACGGTTTTCCTGGAGTCCTATAGGCTTATAAAGACTGGTATATATGCCACATATAGGTAAATGTGGATAAATACACAAGAGAATCCATTTATAGAATTTGAATTTAACCTGCAGACCCAATCATCTGGGAGAGGTTCTTTGGTTTTGCCATTTTACTTCTTTTACTGCTTTTTTGTGAGGCACGCTCTAAGGATATGTACTAGTTTCAGCCTTCCTCTATTAATTGGTTTGTTTTATCTTAGTCCTCCTCCCTGCTGCATATTAAAACAAAGGACAAACATGTTAATAGCATCGAGAGATACTGAACGGATATTTAAGGTGATTAACAGGCACGCACACCTGGTCCCTCACATTAACCTATATCAGCGTGTTCCATGAGGTTCTGTTATACAACATGCTATAAAACAAGGTTACCAGGCCAGAAACAAAATTACTAAATATTTAGATCTGATACCCAGCTGTAACTCATACCAAGTCAAAATTCAGTACAGCAAGATGAAGTAGGGGGAAGGAAAAGGAAAGACAAGCAATTCAGAAGAGATACTAATTATCTTTTGCAGCTCAAGCAGGGGAGATACATAAGCAGGGAATTATCTACATTATATTCAAAGAGAGTTTGGATTACAACCTTTTAATAAAAGGCCATAAATTACTATGTAAGAAAATCAAGTACAGAAAAGCTCCATAATGAGGCTGCAGTTATATTCTGGTTTGACTTGGGTGTGGAATCAGGGAGAAATTGCTCATGAGAAGTTTTGGCATCTGTCACAAAAATGTATTTAAAACCAAGATGAGTTTCAGCTGCAAAGCATGAACCTGGATTTCCCCAAAGCTCACAGATGTTTGACTCCAAGGTTTGGTTCGAGCTCATCTATATGTAAAGAGTTGAATTAACCCAATAAGACTCATTCTAGCTGTTATTTTAAACCTGTTTTGAAAAGTAAAATAAAAAAGGGGATTTGAGCATCTACAGTTTGAAACAAATGGTTGATCTCTAAATCCAATTGAGATGCATCCAACCAGGTCTGAATAATCACAAAAAATTGCACCCCTGCCTCCCAAAATTCACTTTTAGTCAAATAACTTGGTATGCAGTCACTGATTATTTTAATTTGCAGATTAAGATTTCCACAGTTGCTTTGCAGAGTGACAGTTCCTTTGGCATTTGATTTGCCTTCCACACTACACTCTCCCTGCTTTTGTTCCCTGTATCCAGTCTTCGGAGTGCATTCAGTATGCTGATTCTTTTTATTTGTACCTTTTTTTGATGCAAAACAGGAGCAAAAAAACAACTACCACAAACATGGTTGATGTTCTGAGGAACAGAAGGTTGCACCGAAAAATAGCTGGGGAAGAGTGACGAGAAGATGTAGCAAGGAATAACAAGCACAGTATTTCTTTTCGACCAAGCCATTGTAAGAGGGACGCACAAGCCTAAGAGAGTGCAGCAGCTGATGAGGGTCAAAGCTACTGCCATTCAGAATCTCAAGCCCACCCCAGTGCTACAGAGGTGGTTGGGATTGCTTGCTGCTGCCCTCAGCAAAAACAGTGTGTGCTGTGTTCATAGACAAGAAATCCAGACAATCAATCTGAAATATTTTGAATAAAGCAACTGTTGCTTGTTCAGACCTATAGAATTAAAATCTCTCTTTAGGTAACCATATAAACAGCTCATGGTTTTTCCTTCAGGTAATGGAGCACAGATCCATTTATACTCTGAACGGTTTTGAGTCACAAAGGCCTAGAGCCAAGGATTTCTCTTCCATTACCCTTATCATAGATGCAGGTCACACCTCTGCTCCAAACATGGAACACTCCCATTACTCAAGACATGCTTCCCACATCCTCCCATGAAATGAGTAAAGGCCTTTTCTTTAGCTAGCATCAATCAATAACCAGCTCAGTTTGCCATTGCTTTCTCATCTTACCCTTTTTTTCTTTCATTTTGACAGAGTTCTGACCTTAGATATCCTCAAGGCCTTCATATGTGGCAAAGCACGTGGCCTGATCCTCCTCCTGATGCCTACATGCTGTGAAAGTCCCATGCTGGCATTTCACTTCTGCACCTGGTGCCACATGTTCCCATGAATCACCCCACTGAACACCTGTGGTCCATCTGCTGGTGGCCATTTACCCTGCAGATTTCTAAACCCAGAAAATACTGCCTCAACATCTCACTACTTGAGAGGTTTTAAGAAAACAGCAGGGCTTCTGTGGCTACAGAATAGATAAAAAGATACAAAGATCGTAGGATCATTGGATAAATGAAGTGTGTCAGCCTATCATTCAGTTTTCAGCAGATCAATCCCATCTCAGTGTTAGGATACTTGACATCTCTTACCGGGAAGTGGCAAAGAGGTAGCACACTAGAGCCCACATCTCCCGGCTCCGGCAGATACAGCTTTTCTCTTGCAGCCCAGCTCTGGCAAGCCCTTCGCATATTACCCCTCACCTTCTCCTGCGTGACAGCAAGTATAGGCCTCAATCCCAGGACTGAGATCCCAAGATCAAGAAGTCCTGGATGCTGACACAGCCCTGCTCACAGGCTGAAAGCCAAATTGGCACTCATCACATTACCAAAGAGGAAGGACTGAACCTATCAGATTGTACATCTCTGACACCACCACTCTCAGAGGAGTAGCCTTGGCTTGTCACAAGTAAATAAGCCTTGAAGACTATGGGATGGCCAGATGTGAAGCTTCCATCTCTACTTGTTCAAGGCCCCATTTGGCTTATAATCTCACCAAAATGTCCATGGCAGCTTTTTCTGCACAGCACTGCTCTGCTTCAGGACTATTTGCTGTTTTCTCATCCCAATCCTCATGGTCTGCATGAGTAACTTCCGTTAACAAGGGACACTGTCTTGCTTTGACACCTCACTGACTTTTTTCGGTTTCTTCATTCAATAGTAGGCAGTCAGAGGTATGTAGGAACAGTACTCAATTAGTAGAACAGTGTCAAGCTTGATTTTTTTATTATAGCCTTTTTAAGTCTTCTTTAAGTTCTTCTTGGTAATACTGAGTGTGGCATACTGTCTGAAGCACTCTGACGAATGCAGGTATGTGGATCATCTCCCAGAGAAAGAAAAGATGGCTAGTTACTGTAACTTGAATTCTTTGAGGTATGCTATCTACATCTTTGTTCTTTTTCTGCCTCTCTTACCTTACTCTTGACTATTTCTGCTTGACTCACGCTTTCAGAAGAGCTGAAGAAAAGGACACTCTCCTAGCCCACATGTACACCTAAGAGGGGGGCAGATACTCAATCCACTATAGCTAAGGAAAAAGAACAGCTTAAATGTTGTGTCCTCTTGACTCACGATCATGAACACATACAACAGAACACACACAGCATTTTAAGATTACAGGAAAGTGGCACCACTTGGGCCTGAGAACATGTGATTCCTAAGGGTTGCTTAGATATCCTCAAATTTAATTAAATATTTTGATTCCTATCCTACAGGAAGGAGAAACTATGCAAAGTTGCCTTATTACCACAGTCTTTCTAACTTTGTCCAGTGTTACTGCAAATGTCACATATGTTGCGTATTTGGTAAGATAGCTAAGCTCCACCAGATATTCCTGGCTTATACAGATATGTAAGCACAGATTTTGAAGAAAGTATATTACATTTGGAGTCACTTCAAGTCTTCTTTTGCAATGGAATGGTTATTTCTGGTGAAGGACCTAAAATAGAAAATAGGGCACAAAGCTGGCAGCATTGCTGACCTGTCATAAATATGCTTATGATTCTTACATATTTACATTACAAATATTTTTAAGTGCTCCTGTTGAAACCCTGTGTTTTGGAAACATCAGCAAATCTTCACACTTTGAGCGAAAATAGAATCCCACTTTGATGACTGAAGAAGTAACGGGATTACAGGAAAACAATCCTCTATGTCTCCTTTAGCTTAATAGACCATTGGTCGGTCATTTGCCAGACTTTCAACTTCCAGCTTCTCCTATTGACATGGATTACACTCTGGGAAGTATAATTAGGAATATGCTCCTGTGGAATAATTTTGGGTACAGCAGCCTACTGAAAAACACCTCAAGTTTCTAAAAAAGACCTCAAGTTTCTATAAAAGTCAGAACAAAATGGCATTTTTGGACAAGAACCATGCGGTGAGACAGGCCCTTGTCTTAGGTATCACCTTCCTTACCTTTTTTTACCTTGTCTTAGGTACCTACCTTTTCTAAGGTGTTATCTAACCATGCTTTCCCCCTTTTCAACTGCTCTTGGCAAGAAAACATAGTAAATCCAGGCCTACAGCAAATCTTGAGAGGCTCAGACATTTTCCCAGAGGAATGACACTGTAATCTGGCTGAGGCACATGAAAGTTTGGGTATTTCTAGGGTCTCTGCATTCCAAGATAAATAAAGCAACAAACTCTCACACACACCTGCTGCATTTAAGTGCTGGCAAATCATCAAGCCTGTCTTCCTGTAGGGAGACATGGATAAGCAGCAGTTTTTCAGCAGTTGTTCTGCAAGGAGAGGGTAAAGACCTCTTCAGCCACCCTACCTAGCTGCCAGTCCTGGTGCTGTGACCTCCAGTTCCATCCTGGAAACCTGCATAGAAGATTTTGCTGCCTGACTATGGATTTAGTCAGCATCTTATTTATACTGTTGAGGAGTAAATGAATTTTGTTTATATCAGTGCCATCTCCCTTGCCAAGAGCAGTAACAATACACATCTATTGGAAAATAAGGGCACACATTTCCATGGAAGTAAAAAAAATAGCTTGCTGTTGACACCTCCTTATAATCTTGGTTTCTTCATGGTAAATACCACACCCAATAATATGTGCAACAGATTTTGCCAGTTGCTTATTTTCAAGTTCTTGTAGGATATAATCTCCACTCAGAAGGTAACTCCAACTAAAGCTATGCATATAAATGGAATCTTCATTTTAATGCCTCCTGTCAGTGCCTTGCCCTTTGTTTAAAAAAAAAAAGAAAAGAAAATTAATTCCTTCATTAACATGTGAGTTAGAAGAAAATATTTTGTTGTTTTTCTGGGTAATTTTTCCTAGAAATTTTGAAAGAAATTTTTCAACATTTTAATTTTGAATAAACTGAAAACACATTTTAACTTTCAAGATTTTTATCTTCTATTTTCTTGGTATCAAGTCCTATTTAATGAATAGTGAGAATCCTGTTTGAAACAGTACATTTGTTTTAAAACACAATTCATTGGGGATCACCATGTGTAAAATTGCTCAATGCACACTTTTGTGCAATAGCAGCCTCCCAGTGGACCATACTGACTGATTCTCCCCAGTTCATATAGATACCACAGCAGAAGCTCACCGCTGACTCAGGAGCCTTTTAGTCTCTTTGCACTGGAAGATTGTTTCGTTTCCTTGGTGATCATGTGGTCAGTTTAGATGCATTCAGCAGTGTGGTAGCATTTTCTTCTTCTCAATTTTCTAGACCAGACATAACCAAATAAATCACTGCTGAGTAGTGTGTGATATTCTCTCTAACATTCAGACAAGTCTTGCTAGAAAGGTTAAATTCTGTTTTCTCCCCTTTCAATAAGTATATCCCCCTCTTGTAAACTACAGCTTTTAGTTCTTTTCACCCTCATGGGCTTGTACACAAAGAGGGACATACACTTTGGAGTATCCAATCAAGAGGGGCCAACCTTCTAATCTGGAGTCAACTCATTGCTGGTAAAATCAAACACACTCAATGAAGTGAATTGACCAGCCTTGAATGCTAATTACACCAAAAAAGTCAATTTCTGTTAGCCACAAAAACAGTTGCCACCTAGGCAGTGCAGACACTTTACCAAATTTCCTTCTTATGAAGAAATAGCTATACCATAAAATCTTCTGTATGCTTGGCTGACAACTTCCCCGGCAGAATAGGTATCAAACACGAGTTATGAGATTAAATAAAGACTGGCACCATCATATACTTTCCTTTGCTGCACAGCCAAATTCAATTTTGTGCTGTTGACCCTTGCAGCCAAAATAAATGTACAGCTATGACGAAGTTGGCTGGTGACTCCCATTTGCTTAGCTTTGTCGGGGTTAAGGATGCTTGGAGTACTGCAGAGGCGTTGCCTGCAAGTCTTCGGGGCAAATGCCTTTTGCAGAGGCATACTTGAGCGACAAAATACCCTGAGCATCAAAGTAAACAATGCAGAATAACTATAAAACAGACACCTGGAAGATGGGGAACAGATCTGGACCTGAAAAGAGATGCCCTTTCCTCCCGTATCCTTCCAGTGTCTGTGGTGTTCTCTCCCTCCAGTGGCACAAAGCTGGGTGTAGTAAAGCTGAAACTACAGATAATACAATGATTGTTAAAGGTTTTGATGAACTTATGTTTTTCTTAAAGATCACTTTTTACATTTTACATGAGAAAACCTTGTGCTCACCTATAGTCTTCTCATTTTGAAGTTACAATAGAGCTCACATCCCCACAGTACTGGATCTTAATTCTTGGGAATAAATGCCTCACCTTGGTCCATGCAGCTTTCATGAGTCATACTGCATCCCTTTCATGTGCTTCTTCTTGGAAGGCAGATGGGCATAAGCCCCAAACCAAACTCAGTTTTCAAGCAAGGCATTTAAATTCACGAGAAGCAGCTTGCTTAATTGTTCTATCTCATGCATATTCCAACCAGTTCTGGAGAGCATCAGAAAGCTGGAGGCACCTGTGGTTTAGGTGGCCAAAGAGTAAAGACTCTCTAGTACTTTTCATCTTGAAGAGAGGGCCAAAAAGAAAATCAGACAAAGAGCAAGCAGATCTCATGACACTGAGTCTCTCTGTGGTCTAGTTTAATTCCTCACTTCCACTCTAGCCCAGAGCTAACCTGCCCACTTAGGTTACAGCACTCTGCCAGTCTGACACAGCAATCACAGATACAGATGCTTCCTCCTTCTCCCTGGCAATTTTACAATAGCAATTTCCCTTCAGCTGTGGGTATGGTGAGCATATGAAGAATACTTGACACTACAGGTTCTTTAGGGTGGGTGGTTAGAAACACAAGTGATGCTGTGGGGATGCCCTGAGACTCACTGCCTCAGCTTCTTTGAAAAGACAGCACTTTCTTTAAGTTGCAATTACAAGGTACTCAAAACAGATAATGGACAACAGCCCTGCACACAGCTGTAACTCATTTAGTTACTCTTCCTTTCCCGGGAGCTAATGCCGTGGAGAAGCTCTTCCATCCTTCTTTTGGATTGGTTTATTGTAATGCCCTTCTCTATTCTGATCAAGTTCATTGCAACAGAGGTAAGTTACTGTCTGAGTTATTTCACATGCCTAGTTTATGTAGTGCATGTTGAACCATGTCTCTATTGGTGCTCCAGCATGTAGAAGCTTAGCTACAGCCCCAAGGGTTGCATCAGTTGTTACTATGAATTCTTTTGATCCAAAAGAGCTCACATCTTTTCTTAGGCACGCGTGCTTATCCCAAACAGCAATGTCATTGCAAATAGATAAACAAGGGTATTTTTTGCGTTGCTCTTCCTCTCTCTTTGCTCTGCTCGGTGCTTTGTTTTGAATGGGTACAGTTACTCCTTTATATGGTGCTGAGTAGAGACTGAAATTTGTCACCATTCCACCTGTCCCTCCTGATGATAGAAGTCAAACTCCATAGACCAAACAAGCCTAGAACAGAAACAGAGCTCTCAGATACCTGTTTTTGTTAGAAAGCATGGGGTTCTGTGGGGCAGATTTGACTTCAAACAGATCAGTAACAATGGAATCCAGTCCAGTGGCTGTCTTCAGTTGCTCTTCCAATGATGCCTACCCTTTCCATGATGCCCAGCTATCTGCCCTGCTCTGATAGTGAGGGGCTCCTTGAGCACTGTGAGCTTGGCCTCACTACCATCAGTGGCAACAGCACAGCCAAATCTCTGAGTTCTGGGTACAAGATACAAGCAACGAACAGAGGAGCCAAAGGATGTTTAGTCCTATAAAAGAAGCAATACAGCAAACATTTTCATAAGGTCTGCGTACCATTGATGAATAGTCACACCGAGTTTAAGCTGGTTATAGGCTGAAGCCAGTGATCACACATGTAGGGGCAAGAGCTCGCAGTGAAATACATGCATTTCCCTGGATAATTGTATTAATATTATTGCTGCAACCATTACTGAGTTATTAGAGTCACTAAGTTTAATAGTCATCTGCAAAGAAAGACAAGCTATTAAGGCAAGGCACTCACTATTAAGTACCTTACAGCAATCCTTTGAAGGTTGTCATTGGAGAAGCAGAGCCTGGCTAAAGGTCCTGCTGAACTGGTTTCAAGGAGCAGGGCAAAAATCCATGAAAGCACGAAAACAAAGGACTCTTGCTTCAGTGAGGACATCAGGCTCTTTGCCAAGTGCAGAGATTGTGTTACTGTTTTGTATTATGCCAACATAAATGCAAGTCCTTGCCCCTCTTTCTCTTGACCAGAAATGCTGCAGCAAGAAGACAAAAGTTCTGACAGATGAAGGGGAAAGGAATACCCTGATATAAAATATAAGGATTTTGTATCAGATGATGGAGAGCAAGTTTGATAGAGGCATTCTTCAGCAGCATAGGACTCCAGCTTAAAGGACCTGCACTCAATTTGCTGGTCCTCTCTTCAGTCCCTGTGTGATCTTGGACTAGTCAGACAGACACTGTGCTTCCCCTTTGGAAAACGCAGCAGGCAGTGCTTCCCTGCCTCCCTGTGTGTTTGCGAGGATGTGCGCAGGCACAAGACTACAGGGTGTCAGTCTGTGGGAAGAGACACCAGTAAGGCAATGGACCTGAGTGTTCCATAGCACCACCAAGCTGTGGTTCCAATGTTGCCTTGCCATCTTCCACTCTCCAAGGCACATATTAAACTGGAGATACAAATACCCCCTCTCCTGTAGACCAGATGTACTGATTACTTCAGGAGTTTTCAAAGGATTCATCCAGCAGATCTTTAGAACACAAAATTTTGTTATCTGTCACTCACTGAAAATCAATAAATGAAATTCTAACACCCATTTTTCAGTTATCTAGAAAAGCCAAGTAATTTAATGGCAAGCACAATACAATTTATGGTAAACGAATGTATTGAAACAACCAATGTCCCTTTACATTTTCTGCTGGAACTTGGTACGTTAGTGAGACAATAAATTCTGGAAATAGATACAAGCTAATCACAAAAGGCCCTGTGACATACAAGATTTAAGTGAATACCAGTAGTTGTACCTCACTAGGTTACATGTGTGTTCACTGAGTTCAGTAGCAAAGGTGTCACCAAGTGTAATGACAGCTGGTCTGACAATCATTCACTGGTTTGTTGTGAGCCAGTATTTTGAGGGCCACAGCTACAGAAAGCCCAGCTTTCTGCAGAGTCCTTGCTCTTCATCCTGAAATGTCACAGCAGGAGTAGTTAGACAGTCTTATTGTGCTGCCAGAAATCACTGGTGGAGACCAAGAGTACTGCACTCATCAAGCTGCAGAAGCACCTTGCCACGTAGAATCAATGGAGTATGTTTGTCTAAGCAACATTTTCTCTGCTAATTAAAATGGATATGTGCCACTCAGATCTGAAATTAAAAAGCAAAAAGCAACACAGAAATCCAGTCTATCATTATATTGCTTTGTTACTTCTGAGAATGTATTTCCATTCATAAAAAAGTCTTTGGCATGCACAAATATCATGTAACACTCTCAAGTGGAAGATCCTGTCTCTTCAGAAACTGGTTGAAGTACTTAAGGATGCAGAAAAGAAATAACTTCACCAAAAGAAACCCCTTTCTGCAGTTGTCTATGCATTAGCCTGCAGTAAAGAAGCAGGCATTGGATATTTGGAGCAATTAATTCTGGCAGGACACAATTAACTTATGCTGCGTGTATGGTCTCATGACAGGCACCTCCAGAGGTACGTGATGGATAAACCCCTCAGCAAGGTTTATGTACAGTGAGGAGGGCATCAGGAGTGCAAATGTTAGGTATGTAGATCAAACAGAATGCCCATTATAGTAACTGAGGAAGTCTTGAAAACAAACATTTGCCCAGACATCATTTTTTTCCTAAATATTGTGGTTCAGCAATAGTTGGTCACTGGTTGGCCCACTTTGTCTGTGTGCTAGCCAGGTCCTCAAATTAAAGGCTGTGGTTTATGGCAGCGCATATTTCTGGTGGGAAATCAATTCACTAAAGGGGTGAATCCTATCTTTAGTGTCTTAGAAACACACAAATTTCAGTCCCGGCGATGTTAGGACTGCAGGATATGGGCACAGACAGAATGCTGTCAAGTACCTTAGCTCAGCAGCAATGGCCAACTCTCAAAAAAGAAACAGCCAGACCATTTACAGCTGAAGGGTTGGTTCACTGAGGGTACAAAGGTTCTCTGCTTCCAAGCATGGCTCTTCTCTGCTCCTCTCCTTCAGGGTTTGCTTGCACACACCTGCAGCTTGTATATCCCAGCCACACAGTGAGGCTGGGGGGTGGCAGGGAGCCAGCTCTCCCTTCTCTCCTCCTGCACCTTCATCTCAGAGATGCCAGTGCAGAAATTCCTAAATGGCTCAGGCTGCTCACAGACCTCAAACACTGCTTTTGTATACAAAGCTGCAGGTTGGGAACTGGTTAGCCAGCCTGAACTATGAATCAACTTTATGCTGCTGTGTTTGCTCCAGAGCATTCACCTTTGGGGCAAGAATGGTGTTCGTGTGTTTTGGCTTTCAACCCACGTTTGACAAGAGATGGTGTATGAAAGCAGGCTTCCCTTGTGATAATACCACCTTTTTCCCCCTTCCACAGCTCACAATAAGAGCTAATGCTCATCCTGCAATTATATTTACATGTTACAAAGAAAGAGAACACATGAATTTAGTTTTTTCATTTTACAAACTTAGTTTTCTCATTCCTTGTCTGCACATGCCAAAGGAAGACAAGAATAATTTTCTCCCAACTGGCACCACACAGGATTTTTTATCTCTTGACACATATAAAGACCCAGGAAGTTCAACTGTAGCTAATTTCCAGAACTGCAGGTGCCAGTCAGTACGACTGAAGCAGGGCTGTAGAAGCCTGTAAATTATATACATTTAGAGTTTTTTAAATCTTCCAAAAAGCAATGGGTTGTTTAAGTAACTTCTATCTAATCCCTTGGCTGTTACCTCCCATGAAACATTAAACAAGTCCTTTATTAAAGAAGAAAAAAACCTTTTTCTCTAAATTGCCTTTTTTTTTGCAAGGTGCTTCAGTTCATTGTATTTGACCTTCTGTAGCTACTCCACAAATCCTTGTATTTTAACTTTCATAGTCTGACCTTTCTTATTGTCAGTTTCTTCCATGTTAACACTGACTGCACCACCCGAAGGTCTCTTAAGAAAAATAAATATCTAACTGAACTTTGATGTACTTACAGAGAAGAGATGATCTGGCTGATTGTATGGATCTCTGTTGTACCCTCAAAAGATGCAATGCATTAGTTCCCTCACCTCTCCTCCATCCAAAATCCATAGGTAGAAAGCATTTATTACTGGCTACGTCTGTCATATTACTTCTCATGTCAAAGCAGATCTTGCATGAAATCAACTTGATGCGTCCTGTCATTAAATCTGATATTTATCTCATGCAAGAGAGTAGGAAAAATGGGAAAGGCTGTTACTGATCATTAGGCTTCATGGCCATGATTTCCTGGCTGGGTTAGAACGCTTAGGTTTTATTCATTTTTTTATCTATCTGTCTGTCTGTCTATTTATTTATTGATGCAGGATGCATTCCTATTATCCTATATAATCTACACAAAAGTCTTACATTGATATTATAATACAAAATGAACAAACTATTTGAAGAGAAAAAATTGCATGTGAATGGATGCAAGAAGGCACAAATCAAGGGACATCCTTTAGATCCTGCCTAAGAGTTCTAAGCAAAGTTATTTTCACACCCCTTTGATGTTCAAATGCTATCTGTACTATGTACTGTGCGGCTCTATGGCCTGAGGGGTAATTTGGGTTTATGCATTCTGCTAAAATCTTTCAGTGGGTGTCACCCCTAAATTTAAGCTATGTAAACACTCAAATGTTGTTACCTTTTAAGCAAGGGCTATCTCTGCCATGGTTGTTCTCCTAATGCCTGTCCCCTACCTGTAGCAAGAAACAAATTGTTGGTGTCCCTTACGTAGATACAGAGGGCTTGCTTTGGGTTTTGAGAACAATAGCTGGGAAAAGACAGTATCTGTTACCAAAGCAAATACAGGTATTTCAATATAACGCATACAGAATAGACACAATTATTTACAATACTGTGGAGACTTTGGAATTCGTTATGTGAAAAGAAGAATGAAGGTGCTTGCTGGTTAGGAGTAGTATTTGCATCATTTGAATTTCTGACACATTTGTAGGTACAACAGAATTTTTTAGTGTAACTAACTACATGCAAGACTCTACAAGTTAACACTGCGAGAAATTCCTCCTAAAATGATGTATTAGCACACTGAAAACTGTCTGAGAGCAAAGAGACAAGGAAGAAATAATTTTCCAGCAAATTAGAGTGTAAGTAATATGAAATATTGATCTGAAATCATAAGCCCGTGAGAATCTTATTTTAAAAAGCTGTCGGAACTGGACAACACATCCTTCCACATAAAGCAGTACAATTTTCTCTATGATACCTGATCTCATCAGCTCCAGTCTGGTTTATTATGAATTACTTCTTACAGATGCAGCTGTAGCTGGGAAAGCTAAATGTGGTGGTATCTGGTAGAGATTTTTCCTTCATATTAATCCCTTTTATGTCTGAATTAAAGCCAGAGGCTATGGAAGTTAATTCTATGCTGGCCATACTAGAACTGTAATAACCTGTGAAAACTGCAACCTTGACAAAGAGAATTAATTACTGCTTACATGTATGGGCTTGTGAAACCGAGCAAAGGTTTACATCAGTAGGAAATGCATTTTTCTTTTGCTGATTGAAGGATGTGAATCTACGTGCTCGTTCAACATCTTGGCACCATGAAACAGGGATTAAAAAAATAAACCTTTTTACCACTTTTACAGAAGAAATTGGACTTGCCAAGACATTTAAAAATACAAAGTTGGAAGATTTATTTGTGTAGGATTATATGGGGCAGCTGAGAAAGTGAAGGCTGGCGGCAGGGCTGGCAGTGTATTTACCCCCAATATGCAGCTATGTTCCTGCCCCAATCAGTGCCATTAAATTTAACATGGAGACAGTACAGAGCCAGAGAAGATCGTTGGTGGTCCAGGAAGCTCACAGTATGTCCTGGGAGCTGGTTACTAAAACCTTCTGAAGCTAGGTCAGGATTGTAATCTCTCTGGCATGCAGGTTCCTCCATACAATCCCTGATCCAGAGCATGAAGCCTGACTTGGAAAGCATCCATCTGAGCAACAAACTAGTCACTCAGTGTTACTTGTAAGATCATAGTGGCTAGAGTACCTAACAGGGGATCCAGATTCAGATCCTTCTGCTACGAATTCAAAATACTCTCCCACTTTCTAGGCATGTACTTTCATCCACATACCCACTGAACCATCCCTGTGTAGGTTGTGGGATGAAATGAAGCTGTTGTGTAGCTGGCAGGAGCTGTGAGGCAGGGGAGGCAGAGCAAAAAGGGAGACTGATGATACCCTGGCAGTGGCAGCACTTGAAGTCCTAGGGGGTTCATTCTGAGCTGTCGTTCCTCATACAGGTATATGTGCTTGACTTGCTCAATCCTAGATAGTCAAACATCAAAGGAGCACAGTTCCAGGCAAGCACCACCCTGCTTTGCACCTACAGTCTTTGCCTGTTTCCCTCTCCTTCCAGCTCCCTGTTTACATCCCTCATCGTACATTAACCAAACGCAACCTGGAGGTTAGGTCCCTCTGTCAGGATGCGTGGGATGCAGGAGTAAATCCCTTTGCCCTGAGATAGGAAGTGATGCAGATAGCCCCATTCTTAGGTAAATGCTTGAACTATTAGACAACTATATAAATCAAAGGAAATAGAGCTCCTACCCTGCTTTTTAGGCAAGAAGCCGGTTGCTGAGCTTTGTTCCCAATTACTGTTTGCCTGCAAAGACATTAAGTCTGTTCAGAGATTTCAGCATTATTAACCCAGACCCCTCTGTCTCATTTCTGAACTGCTCTAGTGCTACATAAGATGCTAAGCAAGCAGACCCTAAGTTCTTCGGAGAGGGGCTTGGCTGTTGCTCTGTATTTGGGCTGCATGCAGATAGAGACATTTAAATCCCCTTGAGGATCTGAAGAATCTAAGTGCCTGTTCAATATCCCAGAAGAATTCTCCAATGAAGGAAAGAACCTAGTGGAGAAATTTTCAGTCTTTAATCAATTATTAATCTGTGAGAGCATCTACTCCTAAGAGTACCAGTCTCGTACTATGCCCAGGTTCTTATCTTTAATAATTCACTTTGGACCGAAGAACCCTAAATTATTAAGATGACACCCACTTTTAATTCTCTGTATATCTACTGAGAGTTGCTTATCTTCTCTATGTCTAATAATTAATTTCACTTGTTTTCCTTTAGTAATGCACTAAGTCAAATAGTTTATACAACCTTGACCTTTGCCCCTACATTTCCATTCAAATTCTGCCAAGCATTCCCCATACTCAAAAAGCAAGCAAGGGCATGCACTTTTTTTTCCCAATTAGGAAAACAAGGAGATACAGTCTTGAAAAGAAATCATATTTCTACAACAGCACTTTCTAGTTGCTAGAGTGTAAAAACTATGTTGGTTAACCCTGTAGCCAGACAGCGTTTGCAGGTATTTAGAAGGACATAGAAAACGTGATTGCTCAAATTCTCAGGTCAGGAAACTGCCACAATATATGCCATGATGAATGAGTTGAGACCCTACTCAATTTAAAGAAAGATGCCTTGCCTGAGCAACTCCAAAGTGATAAAACTCTTCAGAACGCTTTCATGAAACCTCTCTCTGGATTTTAGTGACAGCAGTGTTTCCCTGCTCTGTCTTGCTGCACTGGGCTGCACAGGGATTTGCCTACAAGTCATGAGAGCCTGTGCCACTCTGCAACACAACAATCACTGCAGTCAGGTCTCAGTGCCATTGCAGCACATGAAGGAGGACTGCAAATCATCTCAGGTCAAAGTGGTAAATTTCTGTGGGCTCAGACTCAAATTACATAGAACAACACAGACCTCAGCAGCTTTGATTCATAGGCACTTCCATGAGCTGTTTTTTGTTACTGGAGTGACTTCCCTAAAGCCAGACCTTAAGTACACATTGCACCAGTCACAAGGGAGAAAGTTCAGTGGAGGGGGTTTACTCATCCTCCTGGAGCTGTCTGCCCTTTCCACATCCCATGGGACAGCTTCATTTCTGGACAAGTGACTGAGATGTGAGTCACAAGTGAAGCACTGCCAGCTTGTGAATGGCCATTGAATGTTCAGGATGAGTAACAGTGCAGACAATGAGATGAAAGAAAAGACAGAGAGAGGCTGAAGGGACCTGCATCCCAGACTGAACATGAAAATGAGGACACGAAAATCCCCAAGATCTTTACCAGACTTTTCAATAAATGGGCATGTAACTTCCTTTGCCACTTAGAGTAATAGAAACCACAAGAAAACTGCAAAGCCAAAGAGGGTCTTCCTTCTAATATTGGCCCCTGGCACAAAGTGGGCACTGCCACTTTGGTAAAAGACAAAACAAAATCTCTTTTCATATTCTTATGAGAACACACACATCTAGAAAAACCCAAAACAAGTTCCTTTTTGATCTCCAAGGGCTGGCAGTTGCCTCATGCCATGAGAATGAGAGCTTATGCCCTTTCTATAAATAAGGAATAAAATGATGAGTTCTGTCATTATCCATGTAAACACCACATCCTCTTCTGATTCCCACTAAAATATTTGCTTTGCTTCAGGCTCAGGGCTTCCACAGTTTAGTTGAGCTCCATGTTGCACTTCACCTGTAACAAACTCACCCTCTATCAGGGAGATATTATATGGGATAGGTATGTTGTGACCGTCTTAAGGCAACATTAAGCCTCTACATACACTGAATGATAATACTTGCATTCAGGTACAGCACCAGGGGCCACACCTACCAAAATGCAGAGACAATGCTGCACAACCCTCTCTCTTTCCTTAACTACAAATTTGGTTTTGTTGAGTGTTGAAAAGCTTCATTATATTCTCAAGGGTTCATTTACGTGGTACCTGTAACTTAAGAAGAACCAGACTCAGAACATGCCTCATAGAAGCAAAACACTTGATGTGACAGGTCAATCAAAGAGCACAAACTATCTGAAGGATTGCTAAGAGGAGCTCTTAAGGATCACAAAGCACTTCTCAAAAACTCAGCATTTATTTGAAGAGGATGACTTTCTGGAACTACACTTCCTTTACCTTTCCCACAATGGAGATACTGCTTTTCTAATTTAATGATTTCTACATTTGGAAGTCCTTCCTAATACTTATTCTTTGTAGGCTGATCTAGCAGAAGAAGATGAGTCAGTGGTTATAATTCTGACTGAGACTCAAGACTCACAGGGTGCCCATTTTGTGATGGGTTCACTCTGGATTTTAAGCAAGTCATGAATCTTTCTATTTTCCTTAAGTGCATTGTGATGATAAAGTGGTGGTAGATAGGGGTGTTACAAAGACATATTCTTTGTATCAGTGTGGCAGCTGTAGTAATGTAAATCTGTAAGATGAAGGTAGAGAAGCTGTAATAACACTAATAATAGAGAAACCCTTCAGCTCCTCACACACTGATGAGGTGCACTGCTTACTGGATATTCAGAAAAGGCAAAGAGTCCTGATCCACCTGAAATTCATAACGTGACTGGGCTCACTGGGATAAGGATTAGCTTTTCTGTATTTAAAATAGTAGTACAGTCTGAAGCAGATTTTGAAATCCTGTCCTGGGGACAGGGCTGTCAATCAGCAGGTGCACAATAAATCTGTACAGCCCCAAATTATCTTATGCTATTATGTAACATCATAAAACATATTTACCTTTCCACTCCAGAGCATGGAGTTGTACAAGAACCTTCCCCGACTGCCAAGACATTGCACAGCCTTGTTATTACCTGGGATCATCTTTCTGTTACGTGTCCAGGCTTTTCCTTTCTGATGTGGACTGGTTTGATTCCCTCAAACAAGCCTGCAAGCAAATGATTACACTCTTTGCATTTTGTGCAGAGGTATGGAAACCAGCCTGCTCCATCAAAAGGCTGGATGCTGCTTGGGGAGTGTGTGGGAACCGGGCGAAGGGGACTTTTCTCGTCCTTTACAAAAGTTTAGTGCTTGGGTATGGTATTAAGCTCCTGGAGGAAACATGCCAGTAAAAACCACACAGGCCTGAGCCTGATTAGAATCTGGTTTTTTAGCATCTCAATTGTCTTTCTATCCAAACAGAAGGGATTAATTTACTTTTTTATTTATATTAAATAAACAAAGCTTTATGGCACTTGGGAGAAATCTGGAGCTTGAACAGTGACCACAGAGAATTAACTTCCAATAAAGTCAGAGCACAGTGAGGAAGTGCACACCAGGACACTATCTTTGACCAGGTCTGCTGGCTAACAGATTTCATTTAGGGAGTATGGTGTCCAGCCTTCTCAGATTTCTGATTCTTTTAACCATTTATATACTTGGATCATCTTTATCCTTGCACTACTTGGTTACATGCACTCTCCCTACCCTGAATGCCCCACCTGCATAGCCTCATGATAACGTCTCAGACACTTCATAGCCCCAAGGCCTGCCTTGGTTAAGTGAACTTAATCATCATCAAAATGAGAAGCTGAGCAATGCTTTGCTAGATGTAGCAGCACTAACTGCTTAGTGCTAATTCCTTTCCCAGATTGCGTTAGTAAAACATAGAGTGAAAAGTGTGAAGCAAATCGAGTAATTTCCTTCCTACAGAAAGGTCAAAGGTGAGAAAACATCAGCTACAGTGATGTGTGAAGGTTATTGTCACAAATACAGTTTGCTAATTAAAGATGTGGGGCTTCTCATTGCATTCACCGGAACAACTCCACTGATGCTGGGAGGTCTCAGGGTCATAAGACAATCTCTCTCTTAATGGGCAAGCAGTCCTGGAAAATAAGTAAAGGAAGCCTTGCTGCATGGAAGATGAAAGTAGCATGGAAAGCATTTATGTCTCCAGTCCTGAAAGTGGAAGTGGGACACCTCTACCTCATCCCAGGGCAGGACTGATGTCAGTGCTACTCTTATTGAAAAAAAGCCATGAGGAATTCGGTATTTTACATATGAGAATATTGTCATTTTTTTTTGCAGGCTTTGTTGTTGTTGTTGTTGTTGTTTTTTAGGGGTGCATGGGCTTACAATGCTTTTTTTAGTGCCTCAGCTCCAGGAAGCAAGTGATTATGTGAGAAATTCAGACATAAATTGAAATTATAAGGGACAGTTTCTAGCCTCATAGCTATACGGAGAAAAAAAATAGGAGGGAGAAAATAGAATCCCTAAGGTTCAAAATCAGTAGGGCAAAAGGTCCAATCCCAAAAATAAGCCTGACTCTTCAGTTTTTTACATCTGTGAGAGATAAACACTGATAACATAAAATTACAATAATGCCAGCTACAACCAAGAACTGTACAATACCTTTGTCAAGACAAAGGTATTAACGCAGCTGTCCTGGCACATTTTCCAGCTTTTGTCCTCCCAGTCCTCAGCATTTAAATACTTTCCATTAGAAACAGCCTTTGCCTTCCTTCTGCCAACAGAGACTGGAAGCTGACTTGGCAGAGCACAGCACCCACCATGCTCTCTCTCCCTTTTGGCTATAGGTGAAGAGACCTCTTTACATGCAGAGCCAACTCCTCCATTCACTTGATTTTCCGCGGGTTTAAGTTACCCTGCATTCTCCCTGGTGAAAGAGCAGATATTGGCACAGGGCTGTAAAATGCTTTGCAACTACTCAACATGAAAAATACAGTTAAAGAGGTGTAATTATTAACGCGTGAGCTAGAGGAGACTGTCTGAGAACTTGGAAGCAAATCTAAAATTGCAAGCAAGACCAAACTAGACACCTGAGGGAGGGTGGAGAGGGACAATAGAAATTTATTTCTCAGGGCAGAAAGGCAACAGCAGTCTTGTTGGTGCATGCTAGCAAATGTACCCATTTCTCTCATTTTGTATCTGAAAATTAAGGTTATTATAAGGCACATATTTCCTTTGTCGTACTTCACGAAAACATCTGGAGCCAGACTCTACTAAATGATTCTCTGCACCTCACAGCTTGTGCCTCTAGGTATGCCATTAAAATTGGTCCCACGTTTATTGGTTTATGCTCTCTGAGGTGTGAATGGCATGTTCGTGCATATCTGACTAGCAACTGATAAACAATGTGAACAGAGCGAGCCTTTGTGGATGAAGACAATTTGTTATTTATCAGGTACATTTATCTCCCATGTTTGCTGGAACTCAGTTGTTCTCCCCCAGGGCTCAGAAACAGCGGTTGGGTGCCTCAAGGCCGGACCAGTCCTCCTCCGAAGCCTCTATCTTGCACATGAGCTTCTTCCTGACGTGTTTCAGCAACACCTTAAAGACCCAAACAGGATCAGCATCAGTTTATACCTTATACAAATTAAAAGGCATTCCCTGGCTTGAATAACCAAGAAACGTAAACACCCTCCTCTTCCTCCACTATCAATTACCAGCCTTCCAGCTCTCTGCCCACTCTCGATCTCCAGAGAGCAGAGCAATGTATGGGCTTTCCAATGTCTACCTGTCCTGACTGAATTCACAGGCCCCTTCCCTCGTGTTCCTGCTCCTCTGCTGCACGTACTCCTGCTGCTTCTCTGCCAATGAAACACTACTGCACAGGCTCTACATGACTGAAAAACAGCCTCCTTGCCATGACCCACAGAGCAGGAGGCACATTTCCAGCATGAGTGTGTGGGACAATGACACAGATTTGATAACAGCCCTTCTTCTTCTTCTTTTTTTTTTAAACTTAATCTCTAGCAAATCTAGAATTTCATTTCCCACAAGAGTAATGCCTGTGCCTGTCATGGTGCCCTGTGAGACCTGCAGCAGGAATGCCACATCACTTAATGAGGCATAATCAGCATCTGAAACACAGCTGGCTGTGGCCATCCAGGTAGATGTAGACTGAATTTGAGTGAAAACATTTCAAAAAACAAATGAAAGGCGTGTATAGTTTGATACAGAATGTAAAGAAATGTAACAGGAGAATTTCCTGTTATTTAACCTGTCATAGTAATGTTTGCTACACCTCCTAAAGTTGCCACACGGATGAGTAAGAAGAAAAATAAAGAAAGGCAAAAAGAGATAAAGTAAACCACAAATCACGTTGTTCGAATTTTACCTTAAGCAAAACTTCATGGAAATCTGACCTGTTTCACCCCAAATATTTATCCTGTGCTTCCTAACAAATGGGAACCAGATATAATTCTTTTGCAACAAGGCTCTGATCTAGGAGGAATTATACTTTTAGCTCTGTTACCAGCCTTATCTACTACACTGGGTGGCAAATTATTCAGCCATACTGTGCTTCAATTCCATGGTCTGTCCAATGATGATACTTTCCCCAGCCTCCTCTGAACAAGTTCCTCACAATTTCTTTTTGAGAGGGCTCATTTCAACGTGAAGCAGAGCCTTCGCCCCCAGTTGCAAGTGGCATGGGAGGGTTACACATGCAGGTTTGGTGGCATTATTACAAAAGGGCACTGCAGAATTCTGAGATTAACCTGTTTTAGACCTGCCATTAGAGGGAAAACAGGCAGTTTAGTGTGGTACAATGAGTATATCTAAAATGATGATGAGTTCTCCTTTTGCAGCAGCAGAGATCTGCCCCTTCTTCTGTAATCGGGAGCAGCAATGTCTCCTCTGGTTACACTGAAATGGACCAAATTAAATAGTAACCCTTACTGTTTTTCATCATTAATATTCTTTCCTCACACTGCCTCTGCCTCTTTTGATGACTTAAATACCAGCTGTAATGAGCCATCCTCTATGCTTAAGTTTCTTAGTCCTAGCTTCAAAAAAACCCCCAAACATTTAGTTTGTTCCGTAACTTCCAACTGTATTCTCCTCCTTCTACAAAACACAAACAAACCAGGCAGCAACCATGTCCTGCTCCCTTTAGGACAGAAATCCTGTGTCTTTACATGGTTAAAACAGACTTGAATGGCTCTTTTTACTCAGTCCTTGGACTGAAATAACACTTAAACATGGCACATTGGGGAGCAGATCACTAGAGGTTACGCTTTTGTTTTTTGTTACCATCCACCACAATGAAAGAAGAGTCAACAATGTACTGACAAGAGGGAGGGAAGACATTAACCTTTTATCCCCACCAGAAATGCTTCCTCCAGTAGAATGTTTGGAATGAAGCCACTGTTGTGTCCCTATCACCAATGCAATATTACTTAAAAATGAAATAAAAATCCCACCCACTGGATGAACTCCCTTAACGGGAACCTCTGTCCATCTGGATGGAGCTGCCTCTCAGCACAAGCAGCTTTTGTTTTACAGAGGCTGCCAGGTATTGCAAAGCTGAAAATCCTGTTTGGACTTATTTGGATCACAAGTCCCAGGACAGCAGAGAAAAAAAAGAAGTAGCAAAAATAAATACTCCAAGGGTGAAGTATCAGCTGCCTCATCATTATAGCATAAACATGCATTTATTTTATTACTGTTTATTAATAAACAAATCATAATAAATAATTACTCTTCCAATTGTTTTTCTTCCGAGAAAATAAAAAAGCAATTCCATTGCTCAAGGCAACATACTACGTCTCTAAGTCTTCTTTTATTGTAAAATACTGCTAGCTTTCCATATCCATCTCCATTATTCTTCTTACACCATTTGAAAGCTGTGTCGTGAATAGTGATTGAGAAACCTTATAATAGTTACAAAGCTAAAGAAGAAACCAAGCAGGAAATGCACACACAAAAGAGTGTTTTGATAAGCAGTGGTGATTTGCTGAAGAGTAAATGAGGGTGGGTAACAGCAGTGTGTTAATCTGATGCTCAGTCAAAAAGGGTGCAAATATTTTGGCACAGGAAAAGGTTCACTTCCTAGGAGATGTACAGGAAAGGAGAAGAGCAGGGAAAGCATAAAAAGAAATTCCAGGCCACAAATAAATTAATCTCAATTGCCTTTCCAGGTTAATTTCTGCCCCACCAGAAGCCTTCTCCTTTTTATATTCCTATTTTCGTTAATTTTATCTGCCCTCTTACTGTCTGACACCTATGTTGCCCTTCACACTTTCATGCCTGATGAGTCTCTCTGTAATTCTGTGGATTAAGTGGTCAAAAGGAATGAGATATTCAGGACATTTTTTCTCTGCTATGGAACATGATTACTTTTTTTAAAAATTCTTATTCAAGGACATGATTTATTTTTTTCAAGTAAACAAGGGGTAGCTGCCTGTCAGGTGTTTCATGGAGAGATATCTATTTCTGAGTGTTACTGAAACAAGAAAAACAGTATCAACCACCAGTACACCCAGACATCAAGAAGGATATGCTGGCTTGCTCTGCAGGTTTTTACTGAGGAAGAAAGCTGTTGTGTTTACATGGACACCTCATCTGGTTTTTCCAGGCAAAGAAATGCTTGACTCATGAATGCCTAAAATATTTCTCTCCCTTTTCCTACAAGCCAGATTATATCAAATATACACAGCTGTCATGAATAGATGAGTTTCCTTCTACCTTTCCTAAAACTGAACAAAGAGACATTTTCAGGTGTCTGCATCCAATAACACCTAATTAAGTAGTGGTACTTCTTTCCTTGAATTACTGGTATAAGGTGCAAGATGTTTTAAAAAAAAATTTATAAGGAGGTTGAGTGTTCTTTACATTAAAAAACTGATAGAAAAAAATTGTTACTGAACTTTTTTTTTTTTTAAACATGCCTGTTACCCAAATCTGATGGCTTAATGACATAATTTGTCATGTATCATTTAGCAACTACAGGTACCCATTCATGTCCAAATATTGTGACAGATACTGTCTATACTTTTATTACATATATCGTCATAGCCTGATGAAGTTACCTTTAATATTCCAAGTTTTCAAGACTTCTGTTAAAAACTAAGAAAGTTCTCAACAACATTTAGGAGAAACAAATAGATCAAATAGGGTGCTATCTAACATTTCTCAGAGCTTGAATTTCTTCTCCCTTTATTATATATCTCCCAGATAAACAACGCTGGGAAACTGGTAGCAACAGATGAGGAGAAGGCTGAGGTACTCAACAAATTTTTTTTGCCTCAGTCTTCAATGGCAACCTCTCTTCCACACCTCTTGAGTGGATGGACAGAAGGATGGGGACTGGGGGAGCAAAGCGCATCCCATTGTAAGTAAAGACCAGGTTCATGACCATCTGAGGAACCGGAATGTACATAAGTCTATAGGACCTGACGAGATGTATCCCAGAGTCCTGAGGGACTTGGCTGACATAGCTGCCAAATGGCTCTCTGTGGTATTTGAAAAGTCCTGGCCGTCAGGCGAAGTCCCAGGTGACTGGAAAACGGGAAACATTGTACTCCTCTTAAAAAAGTGTAGAAATGAGGCCCCTGGAAACCGCTGACCTGTCAGACTCACCTCTGTGCCTGGGAAGATCATGGAACAGATCCTCCTAGAAGCTGTACTAAAGCACATGAAGAATGGCAACATGATTCAAGACAGCCTCTGGCTTCACTAAGAGCAAGGCCTGCGTGACCAACCCAGTGGCCTTCTATGATGGAGTAACTACATCAGCGGACAAGGGAAGAGCTACAGATGTCATTCATCCGGTTTCTGTAATGCCCTTGACATGGTCACCCTTAGCATCCTTCTCTCCAAACTGGAGAGAGATGGATTTGAGAAGTGGACTGTTAGAGGAGAAGAAAGTGGTTGAACAGTCGCATCTAGAGGGTCATGGTCAATGACTCAGAGTTAAACAACCTGGTCTAGTGAAAGGTGTTCCTGCCCATGGCAGGGTGGCTGGAACCAGGTAATCTCTAAGGTCCTTCCCAACCCGGGTCATTCTATGATTCTATGCTTGTACATCAAGAAAAGGTTTATCCTGAATCAGCACAGATGTATATTGCTCAGCATCTTACAAACCTCCCTCAGACCTGCTTGTGCAACTCAAGTGGTGAATCAGCTTTCAAATTCCTGCAAAACCAGGCTATTCCCATATAGAATTTTAGAATGTCTTTCCAATGGTATTGTTTTAACAAAAGATGTGTTTCTCAAAACAAAATAGCTATCTGGAATAATTTAGTGGAGACTAACTGCAGTCCATTTCTACCCCAGTGAAGGTAGATACCTTGAGCTGTACATTTTCAGCAGGGGGGTTCTCCAAAGTTGTAGTACAGCAGAAATGGCCTGGAATTTATCTCTGCTAAGACTGTCTATCAAGGAGGTCATCTTCAGCTTGTTATTCTGCTATCAAGGTGGTCTTGTAGCACATACATGGCTGAGAAAGCACCTCAGATGCTGTCAATATGGTGCTTCTCACAAGAATTTCAGTCTCATGAGATAACAAGAATAAAGCTTAAGCTGTTCCTGTATTCTTCACTTTGAAGGTAAATAGAAAATGATGTGCAGCCAACCATACAACTGTTGCCCTGCCAGAGAAACCCACACAGCAGTGAGCTGGACTTGAGGAAAGTCTGTGCTTCTAGATGCACACAAAACTCAGGAACAGTGGAGTAGGCTGGGAGAGGTGTTACCCATAAATTTAATTCCATTAGAAGGATGGGACACAACATATGCCAGTTGCCCTGGTAGGACTGGGCCGCTGGATAAAAAAACCCCACTGTTCTGTACATTAAAAAAGAGCTATTCCTGGGATTGTTAAGACCTTCAAATGTGCATTGCTGATGACTTTTTCTTTCTTCAGAGTTCAGGTAATAGTCTCATCCTGGCAGTTCTCTACAGTTTAACAAGTCTAAATTAATTTTTATTTGTTTGGTAAATGACCGTTAATAAAAGGGCTATAAACAAGATGAATTAGTATGGCTGAGGAAACTGCAAATCACACACAATGCGCTGTCAAAAAAAAATGCACTGTAAAAGACCTCTCAAAGGAAGGCAAACCTAGAACAGCCTGTACCCTCAGAGCAGGACACTTAGCATGAGGTGTCTTCTACTGGACTAAAGGAAGGCACTAAAACATTTTAAGTGGTGGATTGCTCCCTTGCCCAATGCGAGCATAGTAAAAAGTCCCTGTTATCAAAGAGAGGACAGTGACACACAGGTTTGCCTTTATTTGCATTTCAGAAGAATAGAAAATCTGCAGACTTTGGATGCTTACAGTCCTGTATGCTAACATAGGATCTGTAGTCAGAGAAATTACTACAGGACTTCTCTGCCATCATCTCCAGAGACAGATCCTCTGTTGGCAACACCCAGAAACATATCTGGTGGTACTGAACCAGAGTCCCTTATCCAGCATCATGAATCATGCTCAGATAAATCCTTTTCACCTCATTAGGTCATAAGCAGAGGTAAATTGCTCAATGGGGGCGCAAATCAAAGTGAACATCCACAATACAATAGTAAAAGAGTTAGAAATCCTTTCCAGCCTCTGGGCAGAGTAAGGATTTGTTTTCCCAACACCATCCACAGGCAGCTAATGCTGAGCTGAGCTGTGTTAGCTATGGCTGGGTTTGTCTCTGCTCATATGCTCTCATTTGAGCCAGTGTTTTGAATATCACACTTCCCCTTCAAGTGTGCTGCTCACTTTTTAGGATATGCTAAAACACGGGAAGTGTTTTTCTGGTCATGTAATTACAGGCATTGGGAGAAGGGCAGCAATCCTCTCAAGAGGCAAGAGGCAGAGCACTCAAGACTGCTTGAAGATCATTGCTGTCAGGTATAAACAGGCTGCTGAATTGGTTCAAATGATATTGCCCTGCAGATAGAGGTGACTGTGTCAACCTTTTCCTTGGCACCTGTTATCTAACACACAAGAGAAGCAGCAGCCAGGTCTGTTCCAGCTGCAATGAAAGCAGGGGTATGGTCTACTAACAGGACAAACTTAAAACCCAATGCAGAAATCCATGTTATTTTTTGTGTTACCTACTGATGCAGATGAAAAGGTATCTGTTGCATTAATCAGGAAGACTTGGACGATATTTTCATTTTGTCATTGAAATTCAATTAAGCTTCTTTATCAGACCACAGTCTCTCAATTTTTTTATGTTGAGAATTAGTATCTCGTTCTTGCTACAGAGATGAAAACACAGAAATCTAGTTTGACTGAAGAGTTGATCTTTAAGTTTTATAACTGTATCCAGCAGCATGAATCAGCACTGCTCAGCCACCCGCTGAAGTGAAGAAAGAAAAATAACCCCAAACCCCACATTAACACCTCCCCATCTTCCCAACTCCCAACACATTAACCCTTGAAAGAAACTCAGCCTAGACACTGAAACAGCTCTCAGTCATGGAAGTAATTAGCACTGCTTTGCTATATATAAAAATACACACGCTATAGAAATACTCATATAGCAATAAAGCAACAAAATGATTCATGTAATCAGTATATTAATACATTAAATTATATATGAAAATTAAATATATATATAGTATTCACACTGCAGCAGTGCTGTGTGCCATATACATGTATGTATATATATCTAGCAAGAAACATGTCAAATGTTTTTATGTATAAATACATTAAAAAATATACACCTTTGCCTGGGGAATTTCACAACATTTTCTGTAGGTCTCACACTGGACTGAGTTTTTCTGAATGCCTGGGGCTACCCAGGGAACATGGAATTGTGTGTACAGCCCGGGGATCCACTGCAGTAATGCCCAAAGGCAAACGCCCATGTCACAGAAAACCCATAGATGGAGATAGTTCCTGCTTTGCCTAAAGCTTGTGACTGAAAGCTGAAAAAGACATATTTAGAAAAGGCTTCTATGACTGTGGCCTATTATTACAGACAGTAAAATAGTTATTTTTATTCAAAACTATGTGAAACAAGCAATCCATATTTTCCAGCTCTGGACACAGGATAATAGCAGCACTTGTGGTGAACTCAGGGTCCATTTACCATTTCTGCTTTCATTTTTTTTTTAGTTTGTCTTCAGAAAGTTAGGGCCCTTTTTACTGATTGTTGGCAGGTGCTGCTAGCAAACTGCAGTACCAGTGAGGGAAATAAACTCTAAAAGACTGGAGAAGCCTTCCTGGGTCTATTCAAATTAATTTCAGAATGGATGCTTTGAAAAGGAAAAGAAACCTTAAAATAAAATTTCAGACTCTGGTAGGTGCTTTTAAAAAATTGAATTTGCTGAATATTAGTTATTCTTTTCATTATATGAGTTTCCATTTGCAGGTTTTATTTTCATAATCTCCACAGGGTCAGTGAAAGAAGAAAGAGTTATGAAAAACCCCCAACTCTTTTGTTGTCCTATTGGGGGAATGACATTTTTATCTTCAAGGATCAGGAGGAAAGGGTTGTGTCCTCATGCTAAAGAAGCTAATGAGGCCCATGGGAACACAGCTCTGCTGACTCTCAGTGCTATTTACATTGGAGTCACTCTTAATTTCCTGATCTTAGCGAGATTTGAAAAGAAAAACACTGCTGATCAACAGAGTTTTATCTTCACTCAGAGATAATACACACATCAATACATATTATAATTTGACATAGGACATAGTAAACCGCACACATTCATATATATTTATAAAGATACAGCATCTGATAAATAACTTTGTTGTTTCAGAGAATGCCAAACAGCTAAGTGAAACAGTCTTTTGCTGTATCTCCATAAATATCTTTAGGAATTTCTGTAGTTAACAGTGGTTATATAAAATTGACATTGATGAAAGTAGTTTGCTGCGGGTTTGACTTCTTCTCTTTAGAAAAGCAACTGAGCAAGATTTCTGGTTTTGAAATACTAGCACTAGGGTAGGTATGGATAAACTTTCTACTGAGATAAAAGGCACCTGAAGTCCATTTTCCAGAGGGAAGTGAAAACAACCAACAAAAAGAATGAGTCAGTAAATAATGATTGATCAGAACAATCCTGTTTGGGCAGAAGAAGCTGGGGGGGAGAGGGGGGGTGGGCGAGTGGTAGAATTTAAATCTGAAAAGTCACAAAATGTGAGCTATAATGAATTTGAGGGGAACTCCTGACTGCACAGACAAGAAGGGACAGCACAGCAGGGACTGCTGGTTTTAAAATCCTTTATAAAGAGCACCTCTTCTAGGGAAGCACAACACAGCAATAAAACACTTGCTGTAGCCAAGGACAACCTTGTATTATATATGCACCTCACAGCACACACACATGGTCTCTAAACCTGCTCTACCTGATCTTTGCAAATCTGAACAGCTACCTGTGTTATCATAACTTTTGCTCTGCCAGACACGTATCTTCATTTGACCTTTTTTGGGAATTTCATGCTAAGGCTAGGCACTGCAAAAATGGGATTTCATGGTTTGGTGTGAAGATCTGCTTGTCTCGTCACCTGAAGGAAGACATGGAGTAGATAGGTGTGGAACAACAACAGCCAGACAACAAAGACTGCATGGCTTTGGCTTTAGGTGAAATATGGGACCAAAAATAAAGCCAACACACACATCCTAAAAGCTTGAGTGGGCATATCCTGGGCTCAAAACCCAAAGGCAGATCCGCATATCTGAATCTAGGTACACATCAAGCTTGCAGAGGTTTAAAATAACATAGGACATTGCTAAAATACTTCAAAGGGCTCTGCCTTGCTTGAGCAGAATAGCAATGGCATGGCACAGCTGTGACCACAGGGGCTTTTCCAGATGCTAATATGAGACTTGCTCTTTAAAAACATAAACCATAAGGCAGACAATATTTGGCAAGGTTTCATATGCTCTCAGAATAAGGAATACTTATCACTGGTTCACAGACTTCACAGACTTTAGAGGGAAGTAGAAATTAAACAGAAGTATCTAGTGACGTTTGCCATTTCCAAAACGGCCTATTAAGATATTAGCATGAAAATACTATATATATATATATATATAATGAATGCAGCACTGTGACTCTAGGGTTTGAACTCTGGTGTAATTTAATATCACATCGTGATTTACGCTAGTAGACAAACAGTCAGAGAAATGGTTAAGCAAAACAAATCAATGCCTTTTATGAGGCCTGGGAATTTAATAAGCCACAGAATAAATATTGACAAGCTGCAGACAGGTGGAACAGGTTTGTAAAGACATAAAATGACTGTTCTAAGGTTCAAGAAACCTTGAAGCTTACTAACGGGTTGTACAAGATAAGTTCTTGGTGTGTTCTCCTGTTAAGTAAGGTCAACAGGCTCAGGCCATGCAGAACTGGGATGACTTTGAATGTTCTCCTGAAGTAACACTGCCATCTAGATGTAACCTCCTTACCCATGCCTGCTGCTGCCGATCACTTCTAATTGAGGAGATGCTGCCAATCTGATTAGAGCATAACAAAAGCAAAGCATGCATGCGCATATATCAGCAACTGGAGGTCTGAGTTCAGCCCCAGGCATGTGCTACTTCAGAAGGAAACCAGATTGACTTAAATTCCTCAGTCTGGTGGGGCAGGGGAAGGACAGGGTACCACACTGCTGTGGAGGTCAGAGGGAAGCTCCAAGGCAAACACAGTGGTGGACTGTATCCCATTTCATACTAACTATCCATCAGGCTTTCCTCACGCTACTACTATTAGTCACTACTATGCAGCTGCCATTAGTAGTTGTAGACCTCCACTTTGCATATGTGCGTAGAGACTGTGAGGTGCTTACAGTATCAGTATAAGCAACCTCTTTTGTGAGCAAGTACTTCTGATCCTGTGGTCTAGCAGGGCAGCTGAGGGCAAGGCAGTCTACAGTTCACCTTGTGAAAAAACAAGTTCAGATAAAGAACCTCCTGTACAACTACATGAAAATTAAACCAACACAGTTCTAAAGATTTGGGTCCTGTTTGACTCACGAGGTCTGTAGAAGAGTAGAGATTATATATATCCACTTGTGAGCTGCAACACCTGCCAATGACACATTTTGTATTTACATAAGCTGTAGCATTTCACTGTCAAGCTGCGAGATTTGTGGATCCTGAGAAAGTGCAGATTCGATTCAAGCCTGAGTTTAAGATTCCTTAGAGCCTCTCTAGCACCATAGTTTTAACATGCTCTTCCAGAAGCAAGCTGTTTTCATTCCAGGCACATGCACACTCCCTAAATAGGCACAGATCTAGATCTAGATGGGAGAAGGAAAAGGTCACATTAATTTTTAGCCCTTACCCTTTATCTAAAGGGCACGTAGGATGACAAACCACCAAGAACTTCTGTTATGAAGCCCTGACACGGAATCTTTTAATACATGTTTGCATTTTCTCACTTGTAATATGGAAATAGCATCTAATCTTCTCAGGCCTATAGAAGCAGCTCCAATTTGCATTGCCTAGCAGAGGGAACAGGCAGGGCGCTGGCTCATCCACAGGGTCCCACGCTGCTTGCACACAGGAGACAGACTGGAAATGTGGCACCCTTTTAAAAGAATACTTCTGGTTTTAATACAAATAAGCAATGTACGTGGCCATTCGTGGCCATATCGTGTTTATTTATTGTGGCTCATTCAAGCGGGGCTGAATCAGTACATCTATCAAAAAGTCTTCTAGACTTCAGAAAATTAGCAGATCAGTCTCCAGATGTATGACTTGCATTGGCCTAAGACAGAAACAAAGTGTATTGATGAGAAAATCCCAGTCTTAGCTTGAATAGGTAACAGTTAGGAAAACCACCACAGTGCGGAAATTAATTTAAAAGCCTAACTGGATAAGCTGACTCTCCCCAGAAAGCAAGGTCATTCTCACTGAAAGCAAAGTCATTCTCAAAGTCTATTTAAAGGCATATCCCTTTGGATGCACAGCAGAGTTGAAAGCTGGAAAAAAGGTAGGAAACACAACACCAAAGTTTCAGAGGTGAATGGGAAAAAAACCACATAAAAAAGGGGACGATGGTCTGTTACAGAGCCTGGTTCTTCAGTACCTCACAGCACTGTTGCAAAGACGAGTGCAAAAATATTAGAGCCACCATGAGTGAATTATTCAGGATTAGTAGCATCCCTGCAAACGATGTTGGAGCTGCTGGATGAGGCAGAATAAACACACAGGACACCAGGAAATCAAAGAAATTGCCTATTTCTTACTGGCTACAGCACTGTGTAGTTCTGTAAGAAAAAAACCCCTGCTCCCCTGAAAATGACAGTCAGTGCTGCTACCACATTTTTTTTTGGCATTCAATAGAAAGAGTCCACAAAAGGGCATCCCTTTACAGACAATGTGTGAAGTTTGTCCCTCTGCTGTGAACAGGGCTCTGCCTCCCTCCTCCTTCAGGCACTGGATTTATTTCCCAGCCACTGCTGGAGTGGCCTTGCAGGCAGACTTCCTGCCAGCATGGTCACACTCAATGTGGGAACATTGGATGCAGACAATGAGTGTTTAATAAAAGCTTACGAGGGTTGGGTGTTTCTTTCTTTCTTTTTTTTTTTTTAACTGGAGTTTGTTTCATTGCTAATGCAATAATTGGTTGCAGTTCAAGTCAAGTGCAGTCAAAATTCAAATAAACCTGTAAAAGCCCTTTCTGGGAAGTTACAAGGCATCAGAACAACCAAAAAAATCTAAAGAATAATCCCCCATGTTTCTCAAGACAAACAAATGGCTAACCCAAAGGTTGCTAAAGAATTCAGGGCAAGGAAGACCAGAGCAGAGGCAGCTCAGAACTGTGGTGAAACAAGAGCTTTGTCTACTCCTGAGCAATACTCTGCCCCCAGCCAGCTCACTGCTGTTATCTCCCACCTGCTGTGACTACCTCCTAGCAGGGACCATCTAGAAGACAGTCTTCTTGTCAGATGTCTGTTTTCCTGAGTGAGAAAATATGCTGGCTAGGGGTTAGAGAGAGAACTAAGGCTAGCACAGGAATGACATCCATCGTCTCTCAGCATTCACCAAGGCAAGAGCCACATGGTATCCCAAGCAGTGCACCACACTATGTGTTGTGATGCTGGTGTCACTGTAAACTACAGGGACAAAAGCAGATTTCATGCTTCATAGGGATTTCTTTCTCCAGCTCTCTGGCTGGCTTCAGTAAAACTTTAGGGATTTTTCTCCTTATTTGGGGTTTGTGGTAGTTTCTTTCCTCTGTTTTAATTGCCTCCGGCAAAGTTATTTAATCCTCTACCTTTCTTCCCACACATAGAAATATGAAATTATGCTGAATGCAGCAAATATGCATCTTTTACACAGGTTTTAAGATTAACAAGTTTCCCATAAGAGCAAGGAAGCATCTGTAGAAATCTTGCAACACTTCTTCTCGTGGTTATTTGAATGTTTTCAGATATTTTAAGAACATGTCTTCAGAGAAAGCACAACTCTCAGGTTTTCCTGTCACCACCTCTTGTTTCAGCAGTTTATATTTTTCATGCAGGTAATTTCAGTGACCACTGTTAAATTAATTTAAGAGTGCAGTTCTTGTGGGCAAACATTCACATCACTAAAGTCACTGCCATGACTAGTATTGACCCATCAGATGGAAACACTGCATATAAGACAAAGAGTAATGCATTACAGAAATTAAAACACGGTCTGTCCAGAAAATGGTTAAAAAAAACCCAGCAATGTTAAGGGCAGTGTATAGAAGTCTGTATTTTTACCATCAAGATGCATCTCTTCTTTGGGTAAATAAAAGGACAAATTCTCTAAGTCCAGCAGCCTCAAGGAAAGACTTCAATTGGCAAAAACATAACATCAGGGTGGAAAAATGTTGTATGAAATGGTATGTGTGTGGCAGGAGGTTGTTTTTCCTTCAATCAGTTAATTTGGTAGAAACATTCTTTACCTTAATATCAAGGTAACTCCACTCAAGCTGGCAAGTTCCTACTAGCTGGAGATGCAAACCTCCAGAGAACCAGCAAAGGAGTGCTTCTGTCTGTGGCACCGTGGTTATTTTCTCAACTGCCTATCTGCATGATGAGCTGTTTTCTTAATTTCCACCTCCCTTTTGTTTTCTGCCAGTTCCTGTGGTGAGGTAGTAATCCTGTGACTTGTGACCAGTTACTGAGGGCTGGATTTGCAGACAGTGATCCCATTAAACCTGACATGGTGCCGAAGTCCAGGTTCACGCATCCAGTAAGGATTTAGTTTATATACTCTTACTAAAGATTCAAATATTAGGTAAAAGTAGACCAGGGCAGAATAAAAACTGAAACCAGAAAATTTCTTTGTGTAGAACCAGAACTGAAGTCAGTAATTTTATGTCCCTTTGATAATTTTCTCTTTTCAAAGACTGTGTGGAAATCCTTTGCTGGCAGTCACCTACACACTCCACACCACTGAAACTACCTGCTGCTACCTCTCCTCAAGCAGGATTGTCTCATCTTCCATTCTTCCAGATGTTCTTTTGTACTGTGACACCCACCACTTTCATCAGGATTTTGTCATTGTGTATTTCCAGCAAAGCATTTTGCATTTCCAGTAAAACAATACTCAGTGTAGAAAACTTAGTAGATATCCAGGAACTACTTTAATATTTAATTATCTCCAGTTAAAAGAGTATCTCAAATGCTGCCTGTGGGCCTTTCCCAGCTGACCCATCCCTTCAGCTCACCAAGGTGAAGGGCAATGTGGTACATGCCATATACCAGGGCAACTGGTATCTCACTATGAAGGCTGAAAAGGTTTTCTGCTGCAAGGGCCACAAAAGACAATGCACACACATTTTATAGAACATATTGTCCTTGCTCGTGACATTTTTCTATATCCAAACCCAAAGTACCAAATAACAGATGGTAATGATAAAACCTTGCACAAAATTAAGAAATCAGTTGATGTGGTAAAAGCACTGGTCCAAAATAAGACCCTGGGTAATGAGACCATGAAGAAAGAGTGAGCTTGGGTCACCCCCTTGGATTACATCCTACTCAGTGCATGATTACACCTGACATTTCATCTAACCTGTTTAATTCTTCTACTATAGTAGGCTGTCCCCATTGCTCAGGATCAATTTTTCTTATTATTAACCATTTTCTCTCCTTACTGTTTAATCCAAAGTCTGTCTTACTCTTGTCACTACAATAATAAAAACCCCCTCTGCTATTGTAGCAGGAATGCAGATTCCTCTGTCCTACTGCAATTATAGTTTAGAGATTAGGATGTCCTACCCATCCAAGGTTCCCTTCTGCTTTCAAGGCAGTTTTTGTCCCAGGGCATGATGCACAGCTGTATTACATTCCTTGACACAGAGATGCTGCCTTATAAAGTTAGAAGGCTATACAAATAATTCATCATGAAGAGAACAGTGTGCCCTGAAATCTGCCATACATTACAGTTACTGCTGTCTGGGGGAAACAAAAAACAAAAACCCAACAAAAAAAGTTATCTGCAGGATAACTAGCTGGGAAACACCTGCCATGACTTTCCTATCTTAAGACAGAAATTCCCAAAGAATTACTAGGTCTGAATTAAAAATCTATTAAGTTTTCTCAGAGTGAAAATCTTTTAAATTTAACAAAGCTTTCATTTTTCATTATATAGAGGAACCCACAAGTTAGACAAGGGCTCTGTTTAATTATCCTTAAATGTGGTACTCCAGTTCTCCATCCTCTCTGGTAAAAATGGATGCAGAACATGCTGAAAGCCCAGGAAACGAAGAAGTGGAAAACAAGTCTCCCCAAGAGGTGGCACCAAACTGCTGCCTGAGGATCCTGTGAAGGAGCATGAAAGATCTCTCCTTATACTCTGCCTTTCATAGATTCCTCCCTTAAAATCATCTTATTATTTACAGCACACGAGACAAGTAATAGGAGGGAAGGGCCAGTGTTTAGCATGCAGAGAGTTTCTGTGTAAAATCCGAGATACTTTATGGGAGAAAAGCCTTGGCATGCTCTCACTCCTAGTATCTCACGCTTGTGTGAGTGAGTAATTTGCATGCCTGTGGCTGGACAGTCTGGCTCAAAAATTCATTCTTGTCCAAGTCAAAAATGCAGAAGTATCCTAGATTAGTTCTAAACTGAGTAGAATTAAAATTCAGTATGATTAATAATTTAATCTACCCAAGTTTTAATGTCTCGGTACAGAAAGGAGATAGAAGATATCAAATCACACAGCTAGAACATCATAAGAAAAGATATTAAAGAATCTAATAGTTATTTTTCTCCCTTTTGTGGTGGCAAAATATTATCTACATTTGGTATTTCAACTCTTGACAGTCAATAATTCAGATCTACTTAAACAGTGTATAGAAGTCATGAGTTCTCGGTGATGTCCTTCTTCTTATATTGACAGTATTAGTTTACATTTTCCAGCGGTAAGCCAACCAGCTCTTGGTTTGTGATGCAACTTTCTCACTCACAACTTGAGCTATTATTCAGCAAGGCAGCCAAAATCCAATTGTTTTCATGATAAATCCTGCCCACATCTGAGATTACACATCACAGTTGGAACTGTGATTTTATAACCACTAAAAAGCAGAATCAGCCAACATGGTCAGAAGCTCAGCAGTGTGGTCTCTGTTCTCACAGCAGTGTCTGTACCCAGCCCCAGGCGCCGCTGTGCCATGGGAGAGATGCTGGGCAGGCATCCTGCAGACCCTCCAGAAAAGCCAGCTCTGCCAAGGAGCACAGCTGGTGTAACAGAGCCCCTCCACTGCCTTAGCAGGATTATGGGATAATCCTTTTCCTCAGGGGTCACAGTTCATTTTTCCATCACAGACACATTACTGTCAGTCTAGGATGCTGGATTACCACTGCCTGTATCACACAGCCTGTGAGACCTCACAAAGCACAGATCAGAAATTATAAGACTCTCCCCAAAAAAAACGCATAACCTAAAAAGGGGCAGTTTATATCCAGCCAGACCACCCTCCTGGCGGTTCAGTTTAACAGTTCCCAAGGTTTGCAAAACTTCTGCTCCATTGGTAGGATGGGCTATGGCTCTTCATTTGACCCTGAAAGGCTGAAAAAATAAATCCCATTTGGTTCACTGGAAATTCAGACGTGCGGAGAGCTGCAGTTTTATCAACGAGGGGTTTTCCCCAAGACAAGCTGTTAACCACAGCAAGATTAGAGCTCCTGGGGGGAATCAGTAAGGGGAGTGGGGGGAAGAAAGGAGAGACTTTCTTAGTAAGCCATGAGTGTAAGCTGTGCAATGTTACCAGGTCTGTGAAAGTCTTTAAAATTTGCCCTGGCTGACTTGTTCGTCAAATTTTTGCCCTCAGTTAGGCAGGGGAATTCTGATTCACTGACTGCTCGGGGTATGGTGGAAACCTACAGGCCCCTTGAGAAAACTGACATCCTACAGCCTCTCAAGATGTGCATCTACAAGAGAATTGCCTTCTTTTAATCCTACAGGCAGGAAGAGGCAGAGACGATTCTCTTCATCCCTCATTCTGGGGTAACAGCAATCCAGATTGAAGCAAAAGGATGTCATATAATCTGACAAATCCCTGTGAACATCATAACTATTCTATTCTTATTCTTCCAAACAATTCTAATAATATTCTTAATAATTCTAAATGACAATTATTTACAATAATTCTAAATTACATTTAATTAAATTAATTGTCCCTTGCACAACAGCTAGTAAGAAGTATTACTCCTATAGTTATCTTGGTTTTTCCTTTCCTTCCATATGATGTGTTTAACTCAACACTGCTTCAGCCCTCTTCATTCCCTCTCTGGAGAGAGGCACAGAACCAGAACTACCAAAAGCAAAATCAGAAGTGGTGCTTTACTATGTTAATAAGGATTATTTGGAAGTGAATATTACACACTTTTCCCTCTCCTTTTTAGTCAGACCACAGGTTTCATCAGAGGATGTCAGTAATGCAAATTTCAACCAAACCCCCAAAACCAATTTTTGGGTTTTTCTCTCTGAAGGTGGTCTTTCATTTGGGCTAACTCCATCTGCATGTCCCACAAAGCCACATCACAATCCGGCATCCACACTAACAGTGAGTAACATCTAGGCAGTCATGGTATTTTTTGGAGCAGCTCTACAATATATTTTCCTTACAGCTACTTGGGACCATCAACGGCCACAGCCTGTGGCTGTGCTGCAGTGAAACCCCACAGCATTGCTCCTGATGGGCACATCACCTGCTCTGTCCTGGACCCTGCTGACACTCACAGGCGCGTGTCCCTACCCTGGCCACGTGCAAATCTTCTTCTTCAGTGCTCCCTCATGGTCTCCCTCATCCCACCCAATGAGCACCTAAGCTTTGGTACATAAAATGATAACACTCATGTAGGGAGTAGGTGTCAAGGAAGATATTTCTCCTTCACAAACATAAGAAAACAAAGATAATCTGTGTCCTTGGCCAGGTGTCTGCTTTCTCCTATTCTTTGTAAATTGCAAGATAAATATCAGACTACATCTGTTACTAAATGTAAGGTAAAAATGAAAAGCTTCTGCTACATACAAAACTGATTATAGATCACGGGCTGCTAGTGATGGTGATTCATCGCCTTGAAATGATTGTCTAGGAAATAAAAAGCAAGGATTACTCTCTAGCCCTGAATGTCAAACTAGCTTGTCTTCCTCTCAAAAAAAGTGCCCAAGCTCATATGAATACAGGATTGATCAGGTACCACATTCACATCCCCAAACCCAGTATCCTCAGCTAAGAGGTATTTTGGTAATTTATGGCTCAGCAGCTCCTCCTATGGCTTCCCCTCAAGGCCTTTCACCATCCTCATAGCCCTGCCCTGAAAGCTCTCCAACAGCTTTATATCTTCCTTCTGTTTTAGCACCCAAAAATGCACACAATATCCAAGGTGAGGCCACCCGAGTGCAGGGCAGAGCGGGACAATCCCCTCCCTTGCCAGGTCAGTGTTTCTAGGCCTGAAACCCCTCAGGACATGGGTGGCACTCCTGCCTGCCAGGGCACCGCTGACATTTCCATGTCAGTCAGCACAGTGAACTCAGACTTTCTAGACTACATCTCAACTTCTAATTCCTTCTGTTTCTCTTCCACCTTGTATGTATTTGTGTCAAGTCACTTCAAATAAGCCAATGGCCACGGGAGTGGGAAAGGGTCAAGTCCTTCTCATCCTGCTGTCTTTGTGGGCACTCCTTTGCTGCTTCCAGTACATGACTGTCTTGGTTTGAAGGACAGGTGTCTGCTAAAGAAAGTAGGAGCCTTCCTTGTAATAGAAAATGTAATCTCCTTCCCTTCGAATTATTATAATTTTGAAATTAAGCAGCTTTCAGGCAAAGGGAAAAGCAATACCAGTCCTTTACTAGTATATATAACAAGGCAAACAAACAACAGTAACTATGGCAGTGATAACAAACAGAACCAGAACCCAGTGACAGCCTTCTCGGCTGTCAGGCCCTTTCCCCTTCGGTGCAGTTCCGGTCACAGCCGGCAGGGGCGCTGGCGGCTCCCGGTGAGCAGGGCAGGGGCGATGGTTCCCCCGCGGCTGCAGGGGGCGCTCCGGAGCGAGCTCGGGGAGCACACAGTAACGGCGGCTTGGCAGAGCCGGGAAGGGATGGAAGAAAGGCTTGCTTTACAACCCCCCTGGGCAGCCGATCCCGTTGCCCCAGCAGGACTCTTGGAAGTAGCAAGCTGGAATGGCAGGAATGAGCAAAATCCCCGGGTGGTAGACGAGATGTATCAGAAAGTCCGCAGCTGTAGCTGGCACCACCGGATGTCTCGGCAGGCAGGGGGTGCGGGGGCTACAGTGTAGCGAAGAACCCAGAGCAGTGACGAAGAAGTGGGAGGCTGGGCAGTGGCAGCCTGGCTCCCGAACAGGGCAGAGAGAGACTCTCTGGGAGGGGAAAGGAGCTTGGGGATCCCGGGGATTCCCCTGACACACCCCAGCAGATGGTGAAGGGCCCTTTGTTTGGTGAGGTAGGGTGTTAACAAGGTCCGAGTGCAGCGGCTGCTCCCACGAGCAGAGCTCCACTCACGGTAGAAGGCAGCAGGAGACGGAGCTTCGCAGTGGTGGTGAATTGTTCCTGCAGCAACTGCAGTCTCCTTCCCCTCTGAATGCCAAGAGAGCAGCAGTGGGCTAGGAGCTGCACCCAATCCCTTCCCTCAGCCCAATCCTCGTGGTACCTCTGCCCCTCCATGAGAAACCCCCCCAGCTAAGAGGGCAGACAGCTGCACCCTTCCCGGAGAAAATTCTTTTGTCTCTCCTAAGTACCTGGTCGTTATTGTCTCAGCAACAAAAACTTGGAGAAAATTCCGTAAGACAAAGAAACAAAAGGAGAACTCCTAAACCTCAACAATGACCTTTTTTTGAAGACTCTCTAGGAAGACCCTTCTCCTTCTGAGTACCCCAAAGCCTGCCCTCCGCCTTACAAAGGTCATTCCCCTGGGGGGTCAGTGCCTCAAATATGGGATGAGTCCCACAACTGAGGAGGCCCCCACTGGTGACAGCCCCAGGCAGAGACCCAATGCACAACCTGAAACCCAAGGAGACCTAAGAAGCTCCATCCTTCCTTGCATGGCTCTGTGTGCGGCTCCAGCTCCAGCAGCTGCTGGCACCAAGCTGCAGGGCACATCCCTGCCATTTCTGGGCAGCCTCAAGCAGGCCTACCCTTGACTGAGCACCGTTCCTACCTCTTGGCCTGCACGGAGTGCACTCCAGCTCACTCTTTTGTTGCATTCCTCCGTTAAGAATTCCTCTTGAGGGGCTACAGAGGCTTTGGCCCATGCTTCAAGTTGGTTTTGCTTCTCTTGACCCACTTCCTCAGACCTGTCTCAGATGACTGCCTGTGCTCGTTCTCTCCCTGCTCTTGTTTGGGCATGGATCCAGTCCTAGCCTTCAGAGACAAGTTCTATCCCTTCTGAGTTCCATTCTCCTCTGCTTGCAGGGCTACAGCACTTGAGTGGGCCTTAAGATTGCCCTGCTGCCGCAGCAGCCACATTGCACAACTGCCTCTCGTGTGCTGCTCCAGCTCCATCTTAAAACTCGAGACGCTGCTTACTGAAAAGCTCTTCCAGAACCCTATACTTCTGACAGCCACCAAAAATCCTCTTCAATTTTCCAGTCTCTGTCTTTTTCCCAGTCTATTTATTGACACTTATTCTTGTCCCAGCTGCCTGTTACACAGAGTAGTTCTTTCCTGAATGGATGGTTTCTTTAATGCAAATATGCAAAGAATAAGGAAAGCAGCCCCTTGGAATGGCCCAAAAGTTGAGCAGCACTCATTGGCACAGCCTCTGCTCCTGCCTACAGGGAACTTACAGACAAGGCAGTGCCAGCCTTCTAAGACGTGGGCGAGGACAAGAGAGAGCAGACACCAAAAAGGGCTTTAGGCTGTGCCAAGGGACATTTGGGTTGGACATTAGGAAGAACTTTTTCCCTGAAAAGGAGGATTCCATATTGGAATGGGCTGCCCAGGGGCAGGGTGGAAGCCCCACAGTGGGAGCTGTCTAGGAAAGGGAAAGCCTGGATGTGGCACTCAAGTGCTGCGCACGAGTTGCCACGGTGGGGATGGAGTCACAGGTTGGACGCGATGATCTCACAGGGCTCTTGCGAGCCGATGGATTGTGTGATTCTGTGACATCACAGCCCTTGGGCACAGCGCGGTGGCTGGCAACTGTTGCCAGCTCATGCCTGTGCCCAGAGCCCGGGCAGAACTCGGCACGCATGGAGTGATGGCCAGAGCCAGTGTGCAGGTGCCAGCTGGTCATGCAGCAGCACCACGGCCGGCCAGCGCTTCCCCTGGCTCCTGCCACTTGCACTGCTGGTGGTCTTGGGCCATCCCCTGGACATTTCCAGCCGTCCTGCTGGGAACACAGGCACTTTGGCTGTGCTTGCCAAGGCCCTGGAGCAGCGGGACACGGGCCCAGGGACAACCCCCTTGCGGCATGTGGCGCTGCTTTCTTGGACTTGAGAAGGCCTGGACCTGCAGATATTGGGCACTGCCCTCAGCCAGTGGCTCTGCAGGAAGCTCTGGAGACGCTGGGGAGAGGTGAGGGAGGTCACGCAGGTGGGATGCTCTGGGAGGGCTGGGAGCTGCCAAGGCCTTGGGCCAAGCTGGTGTTCAGCAAGACCTGAGAGCCTCCGTGGAGGAGAAAAGTTGGGCAGGTCCTCAGGGTCCTGGGCCTCTTGGGCAGCCCTTTACCCAAGGCCTGGAGGCAGCGGGGGAACCTCAGCCCCTGGGCAGGAATCAGGCCCAGACTGAGACCCAGGTACACCAGGCAGAGCCTCTGCCAGAGGCAGCCCAGCCAGGTGCAAGTCTCTCCCGCAGAGGCCAAAGCCAGCCCGAGAGGGCTCAGCCCCCCGAGGCTCCTCGGCCCCTTGCATCAGGCTCCCTGTGTTGCGCCTTCCAGGAGAAGCACCAGAGCCCCTTGGCCTCTGCAGGGACGTGCTGCCAGGCACACGTGCTGCTCCAGCTGCTGAGGGACAACTGTGCCCTGATGAGGCTGTGCCTGCGCCACTGCCCTCTGCAGAGGCCTGGAGAGAAGAGACCAAGGAAATGGGGCATTTGGAAGAGGAGGGACTCTACTTCTCCCCTTGATGGTGCCTCTCCAGCCCAGCTCTCCATTTGCAGCTCACTGCAGGGCATGCATGACCAGCGCTCAGCCCTGGCACTGAGATGTCCCCCACCATAGGTGTTAGTTTAGCCCCCCACTCTTAGGTATAGAAGAGGGTTCCTAGCAGTCTGTTCCCCCAGAAGTTGTAGTTTTTCATAGTGTTCAAGTTCCCAAAAGCTGATGTAGTTTTAGGCATAAGGTTCTCCCCCCCCGAAGTCTTCACACCCCCTAGCTGTAGCTCTTAGGAGTAGTCCAAATCAATAAAGTTCACCTTTTCTATACATTGCCACGTTTTTTTATTGTTGTTCCATTTGAGAGAGAACAGAGCAATTGTGATCTAACTGAGCTGCAGTGCAGCTGGAATGGAGAGGCTGAGTGTAACAGCAGTGTTTGAGAGAGAGAGTATGGAGGGCAGATGGGAAGAAGATTGTGGGCAGTATTCTCCTGCCTCCATCTTCCAAGGAAGCTGTGATTTGATCAGTGTCCGCACTGTGCCAGGGGGCCCCCAAAGGCACAGGGAGGTGTTGTCTGGGTGGTGTATGTTTGAAAACTCAACTTAGTAGTTTAGCAGGTTGAAAGGTGAGACACTCATAAGACTGCCTAGCATGATTTCAATTCATTTTCTCTGTTTTTACATTTCTAGGAAGCCCTCCACCCCCTTTCATGTTAAGCATAAAGAGACAGGAGCAAGTTTCTGTAAAACAGATGATCCATTCTAAATTAGCTCCTTACTCCTTAGAAATGTGGAAAAAACATCTCATGTAAGATTTCTTCCAAGAGTACCCTTGAATAGAACCAACGTTTTTACTGCAGTGAATTACTCCAGCAGTTCCTATCCATTCCATCAGCATTCAAACAGACTGCTTCAGAAACTTCCATCCAACCAAAGCACCTTTAATTCCCCTCTCCACTTGAAAACAACCTTGTTGCTCCTTTCTCTTCAAATCCCTGTCCTGCTAATAAGCATCACCTGAAAAAGCCTCCTGCCACAATGAACCAGCAAATGCAGAAATAGCACCTGCGGTTCTGCTCCCTATGTGTATTTGGGAATCTGAATATTACCCTGGTTTTAATTTGATCTCCTCTGTTTATAACGCACCTGATAATATTTTCAGTCAGCTCTTAGAATACTTGAAGTTTATCATATCCTTCTAATCCCTTGAATCCTCAAAATAGTTAGGTGCTCCCAGCACTCACAGCTGAGAAATTTGAAAATAAAAGCCCTTTTGACTAAAAGCTCAGAATTTAAATAAATAAAGACAGCCAAAACCCAGTTCATAACACATGAATTTTAATTAATTTATAAATATCCCATTATTTGATTTTACTGTAAAGGCTCAAATCCTGTTGTTTAGCTTTTTAGTGGCTGCAGGCCTCAACAACTGATTGTGCAGTCAGTATTTTAAGAAACAGATCTAGAGTTTGACTGTCAAGCCACCAACACAATTTGTGTACCCCAGGTGGCTGAAAGACAGCATTTGTAAAGGGAATTTCTGATGTCAGGATGTCCTCCCCTGCAGAGAGCAGTTTGGACAAGCAGGAATCCTTTCGAGAGCTCAAGCAATTCAGACAGTGATCCCCTCAAACTACCTTATGTCAGAAGCAATACACCATTTCATTTTGTCTCCACACCGTGAATTTACTCTGCCATTTTTAACTCCCCATTGAATGCCTGTTCTTTCCCTTCAGCGATGATTCCTGACTTTTATTTAACCCCTAAGCCCCTCATTCTCCTGGATAAGTAGCCAAATACGTACACAGATAGAAAGAAATTGAACCTGCACAAGAACTGAATCTCAACAACTGGGGTCTTTTTGGAGTATCTCATGTGTGATCTTGTATGTGCATCAAAATACGGTATGGGAAATGCTACAAATATTTGCTTAAAAAATACATTTTAAAAGAAGTACCAATTCTATGTGTGCCTTTGGAATTTTGCTTTAAAGGAAAGTGCACTTGCAGATGACTCCAAACTGAGCTCATCTCTTCAACAAATGTTTCTACTTTTTGTTTTCATTGGGTCAGACAACAAATCACGCCTCTGAGAACCACTCTGATTTGGAGGACTTCCAAAAGGTCTTTGCAGGTGGCCTCTGTGAACATTTTTGTTGGTCTGTGCTTTCCCCGGGGCTTAGCTGTACATCCAGAGCAGTTTTTGGGGCTCAAATTCTGTTCTTCTTTTCCTTTCTCCCAGTCTCTCCCCCACTGCAGCAAAGACATTGCTTGTTCTTTCAGGTCATTCCTCTGAGATAATTCCAGTTCTCCAGAGTATCTTACAGATTTGAAAACAACCCCAACCACGTGGACTTGGAACTACGTTATTTTAATTTCAGTTCTTGAACCACCCTTTCTAGTTGTGCTGACAAGCCAGCTTAGAACTGGATTTGCACAATCTCTGTAATATTATTCAGTGTGTGGATAGGAAAACCCAGCAAAAATGAGCAGTCCGGATAGGCTGAGGAATTAACACTGAATCAACAGGAATCTGTTTAACCTGACACACCTGCAGGACCCAAACAAAGCACAGTTAACCCGCATAAACTGAACGCGCTCTTTGGAAACTTTTCACCCAAAAATACGGCCCGTGGAGGACCCTGATCCGAGGGCAGCGGTGCCATCTAGCGAAGGGAAGGATTTACTGCACCATTCACATCCCGCAGCTACAACATAGAACACCCGGATTTACCTGTTAAAAAGGTGCACTACAGGAAATAAAATGCCTTCTCGTGACGCCACTTTTTTTTGATAAAAGCAAGACATAAACAGATTTTTCAGCAACATCTGAATATTCATTCCTATGGGAAGATTTCTTTCTCTCTTCTTGGCTTCCCCATTATACATATATTTAAAAATTACTGTAAATATTTTTAATTTTGGACTGTTTTTTAAAATAAGCAGTGAATTTTTCAGTGCTTTGCCTTCAAAAGCTTATATGATAAGTGATCACAATGACAACTGATCAGATTAAAACAACTTTCAAAGTTGATTTTGATCCTGTTGCTTTGTTGACTCTGAAGAAGTCTGATAGACACCCTGTCTGCCTGTTGAGTGCTTTTAAAAATTCTTATGTATGATCATGCATTGATAAATCTATGAAAATATGAAATGTACATTTTTATATACAGGCAAACATCCCAAAAAATGTTAGACCAAAGTTTAAAGAGCCCAACTTCCACAGAGACAAAGTCCAGGCAAAAGAATAGAATAGAAAAGAATAGAATATGTCTGCAAGAGGAAAAGATGAGACGCCTTAATTATCTGCAGAGGACAGTCCTCAGACAAGTAAGACGTTCCTCATGTGTAACCCCTCTGCACTGCTGTGTCTCATAGAACATACAGTACTATGGCGGTGCATGTTACTGTGAATACGCGTTCATGTATTTGTTCAGGATGAGCTGCAGAAAAGTGCTTAGAAACCCGTGCGTATTTATTAACGTCTTGCATCTGGTATTGGAGTTTACATGTTGTATATTGGCCCCGAAAGTTTAGTTCACAGATTGCCACTTCCTCGTCATCAATAAATTCATAGGCCCCTTTGTCGAGGAGCACAGCTGGTGCAGGCAGCCCTGTTTGCAAGCTGCAGTGTGAGATGCAGATTGAGCTCTGGGTGGGAGCCCAGAGAGACAAGAGGCCGTGAATTGCCACCCTTTGCATTAAAAAGGGCACAAAGAGCGGTGGCACGGCCGGTGAATGGGCACTGAGAGACGCGGGGGGAAGAGCCAGGCTTGTGAGCGGGTCGATTGGGAGGGGATAAAAGCCCGGGGTTCCTTGGCTGAGGATCCTCCTCGGAGGCACCAGCTCGGGCTATTCCTGAGTTACTGCGCCCTGGATAAATGGCATTATGGAACGAGACGTCTGAGATTCAGCCATGGGAAACCTGGGGTCGAACTGGTGAGGAAACCTGGTCTGACCGTGTGAGTGGGAGATGTGGGGAGTCAAGCGGGGCTCCCACTGGAGGTGCCCACTGTGAAGGGGCTTCGGTCCCAGCAGTGACAATCTCTGGCCTTAGGAGTGTGACCAGCAGAGAGGTTCGAGAATGGTCAGACCGGGAAGTTTCCTTAACATTCTCTGAGCCTGTTTTAAGCCATGCGAATTGACCAGTTTTTCCCTGAGACAGCAATACACTGTTCATCTCTTGACCCTTCCCAAGCAAGGTCCTTTGCATCTTCTCAGATGTACAAATTGTAGATATTAGGACACTTTCAAGTTTGTTGTTGCAGCCTCTACAGGTCATGGTATTTGCCTCCATGAAAACAGCGGGTACCCAGCAATGCCTGAAACAAACTTCTGGCAAACACATACACATTTGCCACTCAAAATTTGCTCTTTTATTTTGACAAGCTGTAAGAAAGATCCCCTGACAGAATTATGACTTCACAGCTCACAGCTGTTATTTATGCTCTATAAAATGTCACCAACATCTGCTACCGTAGTGAAATGCAGAACTGCAAAGCAATCTGAAGTTCAGATGTAAACAAACAAAATCAGTTTTCAAACAATGGTAAAAAAGGCAATAACGCTGAAATAGCCTAAATATTTTAAAACCTAAAAGGGTATCAATCTGTTGAATTTTTATGGAATGAGATGCATATGTGAATAGGGAACTTCAGTTTTCCAAATGTAAATCGTATGTGACTCTGAATAAAGTCAAGGTTTTCAAAGGTTGTTTGTATGTTTTGTCTGCTGTGTTCGCACTCCTGGTCCACACATTTAATATTCACGGAAAGACAGGTGCCCCTTCACATAGTGCCTTAGGATGTATCACCTGTGGGCAATTCAGAAGTGCCACAGGCACACTGACAGTCACATCCAGAAAGGGGTGTCCTGGGACACTGAGCCAGACCTGCAGGCACTTCCTGTGAGGCCTCATGTCACACAGCAGCCACTATGACATGGCTGGGAAAAGGAACATGCACATTTGCCTTGGGGCAGCCAAATGACTCCAACTGTTCTTTTCAGCATATGGAAATGGCCCCGATCAGTGAAAAAGCATCGATTCTTGCAATCCAAACACCTGAAACTTTAGAAGTATCTTGTGAAACACTTTGTGAGAATGTAACCCCTGCCAGCAGGGATGCAAACCTAAATGTACATTTCCAAATACACCAGTCCAATTTTTACAGTATGCAATGGATCTCCACACCCCATCTTTAGTATCCTTTGGTACAAAGAACTTGCTGACCAAGAGGAAAAGAACCTGTCCTGGTCTCCTAAATGACAGTACAATCTTCACTTTTTGGGCTTTTCTGAAAGGAGTCCCTGCAAAAACAATCATCAAGGGACACTGGAGAAAGCATTGAAAAGTCAAATGCTGGACATCCAAACCACTCTGTCAGTTTCTTGGGATATACTGACAACCAGTCTCCTAGAAATAAGCTAGATGATGAGACAGTGATGAGAATAAGACAATAATGAGAACTTTCCCCAAATGTGCAGCTCTCTTCACACCCCCCAAAGCCATAGGCTGATGTCAGAGAAGCCAGAATCCAATAGCCACCAGAACAGCCCTGCTCTTCCTGGAGTCATGTGAACACTAGCTATAGGATAGAGCTGGTGCTAAATGTCATTGAGATCTTGCTAGTGTTAAAGGAGGTCAGTGAGAAGGTTTTCTCCACCTGTGGAACATGGGAGGACTCCAGGGATGGGAGCGGATGGTTGTGGTGTGTGTGTGTGGTGTAGCCAGGGAGCCTGGCACAGAATAGAAGCAATAGTGGACTTTCTACCCTGAAACACGCACTCCTCCACCAATGCTTCAAGGTAACAAAAGCTGCACCTACAAAATTTCCCCAGGATCACAGTTTTAGCTTGGCAAAAGCAACCTATCAGCAGAATCAAGGAAGTCACCATTGCTGGATGACCTTTAAAAAGTAACATCTTGTAAACTTCAAATTTTCAGTGAAAAGTCCTGAGAGAAACAAAGCTACAGATGGCTCACTATGCTGAGGACCCATGTGGAGAAGCAAAACTTGAAGGTGCCCAGGGAGTGATAAATTAACCTCTAGATTGCTTATGTGTTCATAGAGCTTGGAGCTGTCAGATGCTCTAAGACTGTCTGTCGCCTTCCTAGGCTCTGACTCCTAAGGCTGGCTAGGACAGCACTGGAGCTGGAGATAGCCAGAAGCTGGATTTTGAAAACAGTGCTAGCTGGGGATAGCAGGGTACCATTTCCACCTAAGGTTTGGGATTAAAGAATGGAATAAAACATCCTCCGCTCCATGGACAGTTTCAAGGACTTGAGTGGGATATTTAACGAAAGTGCTGAGATTTCAAGCAGCTCCAAGAAAGCTCAGGAGTCTAAGGATGGACAAGTAAAGATCATCCTGCTAAACAACTTGCAGAGGTAATTAAGAGCCAGACAACACTGAAAAACCTCTGCATTCTATGCTACATTCAAGGTGTGGCAGAGAGTGTGAAGCCATCACAGACAGTACTGCAGGTGATTTAACAAGGGCTGTCTAGTAAGAAAAACATGCAGATACACTATGCTTGACAACCACTAGTAAGGTAGGCCAAAGCCACATGACTACTTAACTGCAGACAAGAGGCCGAGCCAAGATCTAACACTCAGGAATAACATGGAGTTTGGGGAGCTCTCAGAAAAGAAAGCAAAAATGCTCCAAGAAAATAAGAGAAACTGAGGAAGAAGCACAACACTATCCCCCTCTGTTTCAGCTGCATGCTGGGTGGGTGCAATTTCAGATCTAAAGGACTGCCCTCGTCATTGCACCCAGCAAAGACTACCTGGCTCAGTGCTCATATGTGGGTAGCCCTATAGTGCAACAAAGCACTTGGAGCAGAATTATGGATGTTTCAAAAGGACATAAATAAGATTCCCTTCACAGAAAAGACAGGAGTCACATATAAAACCTTTAATTTTACACTCTTTCAGTCTAAAAGTAAGGCCAGACCAGCTCACATTACAATTCGTCAGTGTCTCAACAATTGCAAGACTGGAACAAGCTGGTATTTGCCATTTATTTCCAGAGTACGTTGCTAGTCACAGGAAATCTGCAAGTGACTCCAACTGTGATTCTTTATCCTCTCCTGTAAGAGAGGACATGGAGCCTAAGACAGCTATAGGAGAGCCCATATTGCTCAAGTCCTCTCAAGTTCTCAGGATCTATTCAAATCTCATCCATCTAGGACAGCTCCACTGGATTATTTACGTGATAATTCATATCTGCTGGCCCTCTCTCATGTTGCAACCCCACAGAAGTGAGGCATTCACTAGGGTAAAAGAACAGAAAAAAGCATCTTGGGTGTTTTCTGAGTAACATATTTTGCAAGTATTTTAAAAATCAGAAGTTTTATTAGCATCACCTCTCTCAATCCATGACAAACTACAGACCACCAGTAAGATTAGCACTGAAAAGCTGCTGATGCAATAAAAGACCATAACTTATGTAATTGAAGCTGTGTATTTTAAAGGCCAAAGGTATCAATAATGTTGAACTGACAATAACAAAGATTTGTCAGCCTTTAAAAGCCTTAAATCTATGTGGTAGACAAGCCATAGATTTTTCAGCATTTAATATAATTTTAATGCTTAATGATTAACTGACAATTGATTACAGCATGTTCAGTGGCCAGTATGTTTGTCAGGTTCATGCCTATAAACTATTTGTAGGAGTCTAAATAGCAGTTTATCTGGACTGCAGCCCCAAAGGAACAATAAGAACGTCTGCAATGTACAGATTAGACCCTGTAGATACCAGAGTCAAAGCTGGAATATTACGCACCAGGTACCCTTATCCTGCACTCAAGGTAGAACAGGATCCACCACTTCCTTCAACTGAGGTATCTAAATAACCAGAGGAGATAGTTTGATACAGATAAATCACACTTTCGTCTCTTGAGTCAAAGGATGTTTTGCTTTGCAATTTAATTGCCAAAGGGGCTTAAAGCAGAAGTGCAGCAAGAAGCAGCAGACAAAAAACAAAGAAACAAAAAATGTTCCTGTGCTTTGAGAATGTAACCAGTCCTTCACTGCTTTATCTTGCATTTTCTCTGACACCTCAGCTCATCCTTCCCTTCAGTTCAGATCCCTCACAACACCATGCTACATTTTTGTCCCACTACTTACATTATGTATCACACCTGAATATTCCCCGGCTTCATCACTGCAGGGAAACAGAGAGTAACACCTCCTTACCCCACTCCTACAGGTAGGATGTACTAAACAAGGGTTTTTTTCCTAAGCACATGAATTCTCAGAAGCTGCCTAAGGGTAGTTAAGAGCAAGCTATTATTTTACAGTGAAAATCAGGCTTAGGATTGAGTGAGGACAGAGTCCTAAAGGAATGGCTGCCAAAAGGAGGGTCATAAGTGAGTTGGGGCTGAACAGTCATGAGCCTGCTCTACTTGCGCCTGGCATGGGTAAAAGTGTGAAGAGACTACTTATAGGCTCCTTAGCCCAGAAAAATCTCTCAGGTGATGTTTATCAGCAATAGTATTACATAACATCTGGATTATTATTATTATTATTATTATTATTATTATTATTATTATTATTATTATTATTATTATTATTATTATTTTACAGTGTTAGGTTCCTACAGGTTTATTTTTATGTAAGAAGAGTGAAATATTAAATCCAAAATAATTCCAAAGATGAGGACAATAATGCCTTGTGATATCAATTTCATGGCTTGACTAAGCATTAGGTTCTAATCAGGATTACAGCTCTTACAGGCCCACAGCAGGCATCTTTACTCCAGCTGCATAAACTCAGGATAATGAAAATTAATGATTTATACTCATCAAAAATATATGAGATCAAGTTCTCTGTTGCAGGCAACAAGGAAAAGTGCTGTTGACTACGGCTGTTGACTTGAAAACTGTAATACTACAAATGCCAGTACCAGAGAGCTGGCAGATACTTTACAAATTAATTTTACAAAGGTAACCCAGATATCATTCTGATTATGCACCATGAATTTGCTAGAAGATACACAATTCAGTAAATAGCATTACTGGGATAGCAGTGTGTCCACACATTAAGACAGATGAAAGGTTCAAATTTGCAGATATCATTTGGGGAAGATTATTTAATACTTGACTAATTTAGTTAATGATTTGAAAAAGGTGTTAATTAAAATATGCCTGGGGCTGCCACCTGCTGCCAAAATCGCAGAGATGCTGCCATTGAAATATTTCCACTTTGTTATTAAACAAAGCATTTGGACTGGTTCAGGCGAACAGACACAAACTTACCATGATGTTAGCAGAACTCACTTTTGAAACTTCCTAAATCTGATTATTGCAACATTCTGGACAGTTCTGCAACACTAAGTCCATGATTAAGTGGAAGTGACACCTGGGTAATAAGGGCAGCAGAAAGTGCTAGATCCTCAGGTATTTATTTTTAAACCAACACCACCTTGCACGATTCTATCTTTTCAGCAATAATAGAAATAATTGATTTTTATTTTACTAGGAAAGGAAGTGAGAGAAATTAGATTTACAAACATTACATTGCCCGCTCCAGTTGCAGCTGTTACTGACAGGACTTGGGAACACTGGCAGTTTTGTGTTGAAAAATTGCTGGATACATTTGTACCACTTGGACAGGTGATTCCCCAAATCCTTTTTACCAATAAAGAGTCAGAGCATTACTGACGAGATAAAGAAGCAGCATGATTGACAGAACCTTACTATTCCTTCTGCAGGAACAAAAATATTCTTACTGGCAATGCTGCAGATTCAGACAATAGCAAGGAGGGTCTGTAGCTTCTTCATGCTGTGAAAAGCAGCTTTGCCCTGTTCCCACCTGCATGAGAGGAGGATCATGCACTCAACCAGTGACCGAGCAAAACTGCTTCTCTAGTGACCAACACTTTCAGGCTGTTCTCAAATCACCCTTAAAGATGAACTGTCTGCAGTTCAGAGACATTGTCTCTGGCATGCTGAACAGCAGGTCCTATCAAGGTTCCTCAGCAAGACTGGAATAGTGAAAAGTGCCAGATCCATTTGAGTTTCTAACACTGAGAGTAAAGATTTGTGAGGGCAGAAAGAAGGAAAGGAGAGGCATTCAAAAATACCTTCAAAAGAGTAGTGAAAAGGTACATTAAAAAAAATTAAAGAAACTTTTCAATTTTAGCTTTTTGAAGTTCAAGTATTACTCCTACCCCTGTAAAACCTTCCAAAGCTGATTTTTAATTCTGACATACCGAAACTCCTCTGGATTATTTTATGCTCAAGTTATTACATATTTAGAGTATATTTCCAAGGCGCCCTTTGAGAAAGCACATGCCGCCAGCGTGCCTGAAGCACACAGCTCCTGTACAAATTGGTGACATGTCTGCTTTAGCACAGACACTCGGCAAAATTCAGGAGACCTCAGCAGTATCACAAAAGCTTAACCTGAGCCAAAGGGAAATGTCCTATTTAATCTGAAGGTAGGAACAAAAGACAAGCAGGCAACCAATATATAGATTTAAAAAAAAGGGAAAAATGTATGAAGCATCATTTAGCATTGCCATTTTAATATACTGCCCTTGTTTCTCTCTTGTTTTGTCTATCATTATACAGACACAAATCTCCCAAGTGCTCTCTTTCAAATAAAATTGAACACAGGCTTTTTTAAAAAGGTCATCTTTAAAATTATATACAATAAATCCAGCACTGGTAAAAATCTATTTTAACAGCACTTCTCCCTCATCCCCATATTTCATCTCCACTGAATATTAAGCGGCACAAATCAAAAGATGGGGCTTGTTGACTGCTTCAGACTAGAGACGTTCCCTTTCACAACCACAGCATTAAAGTGTGATCTAGCGGCATTTCTACAATTATTTGAAGTAAACCCAAGACACGGACCACAAGCACTCCATCATTTCCTTCTGACCCCCAAATGTGAGCTGCCATTTCCTTCCTAACATTAATTCCCCATTTATGTACTTCCCCTGCATCTGTAGAGATACTGAAGAGGGAAATAATCTTTCTTCCTATCATAAATCATGCAGATGTGCTTATCAAATCCAAACAGAGTCTCTGGACTGTTTAGGGGAATGAAAAGCTAAAATGAATTTTTAAATGTCAGAAGCACATAGATATTCCAATGATATTTCAAGATATAAATTAATCAAACACATTTATGATAGTATAGAATTAAAAAATAAAAGGTCCCACATATAGTAGCAATTTCTGAAGACTGAATTTTATAGTTATTTAGTCATCCAACAACACTGTCAAGAATGGAGCATTAGCATGACTTCAGTCAATAAGGCTGCTCTGCTGCTGCCTTTGAAAATCTGAGAAGGCAGCTACTTGCAGCACTGTTCAACAAGGATGTCCCTTAACCTTCCCCACACCCTCACCTTGCTTTCTCCTCTCTCTCTTCCTTCTCTACATTATTCCCCTGTTCGGGCTGTAAATCTCTGCTGCTGTGTGGTCTGTGTTCTCTGCTGTTTTCTGACCCAGAGCATACTCAGATGCCCACTGGCCGCAGTGGCCCGTCTTCCTTGCATCCGTGAGTCCACAAGCGGCCACCTTCCCAGTTTTCTTAGGCTTTTTCTTCACTTTTGCTGTATCGCTGGATAACCATTTGCCCCTTAAATTCATGAAGGAAAGTCAGATTGTCCCTAAATGCTGCTCTTGCCCAAACAGTCCATCCCTCCCGGAAGCCAGTGTTTTGCCTTGCCTCCTCCAGTTCAAATGCCTCACGGCCTGCCACGAGGGGGCTTAAGAGATCCTGAGCATAGCATTGGCCGTGCCTCCTGCCCTCCCACTCATCCTCTGGCTCTTCCTACAGGGGAGTAGCTCAGTTCCGGCTGTCCATCATGGGATGGGTTGGAATGGGAAGGAGATAGCTCAGCAAGACTTCGTATCCCAAAGTATCACTTTTTGTGCATGGAAACCTGCCCAGACCACTACAAGTACTTTCTCCCAGCATGTGGGGAGTAATCCTTCAAACAAGAAAACCAGACTGCCAGGTCTCTCCACTCTGAGATGCAGAATGGAGTGCTGTCCCTGCCATCGAGCTGCTGCTGAGGCCAGGCAGCACGAGCCTCACGGGAGCCTGAGCAGGACCTGCCACTTTGCTCTTCCTCTTTGCCTGGGGCTGGACCAGAGTCAGGGTAGGGAAAAAGGGGTTATACACCACAGGGGAACAGGGAAGCTTGGAGACCTGTTCAGATAGAGCTACTGCTCTATCCCACACCACTTGGGATATCACACATGTGCCATCACATCATACAGAGGCTGAGCTGCCTCTCACACTGAAGACTGCGTCTTTTCTCCTCTTAGCTGATCCCAAAATTAAGTTTGCTGCAGCTGCTGGCAGCTCTCTGGCTCCTGCCATTCCACCATGTTCTGCAGGCTGCAGTGGGATCTGTGCTGTGGCAGATAGGCAGCAGGGAAATGGGAGAGGAGGAAGAGGAGGCTGATCTCACTCTCTGTGCATAAATGTCCATATCCAGGGGGACAGATGTCATACAACAGTCTAATATGCCAATACTTAAAAGCAGATATTTATCTTTCATGTCCTCCAAAGGACAAGAAACAAACTACAAACCAAAATGTGCAAATATGCAAAGTAAAACTGTCATCAAAAGAACTCTCTCATCCTTGGAGCACAGAGAGAATAAAAACCTTCCCCCCACCACAGTGTGGCTCCAGTTTATGCAATATTCAGAAGCAATTCACCACTAGCACACTTGTACATAGGATAACAATGGTCTTTTTTACTGTTGAGGGAATGGTTATGTACTGCTTAGATGCTGCCATAAAAGCAGACTTGAAAAACTGCCGTGAAAATTCACCTGTGCAAGCACACCACTTTCTTCCCCAACATTGCGAGAACCATAAAGAAGTAGAAACAAAACACCCTAGTAGCAGTCTAGCTTTCAATGAAAAAAAAAATACACACGCCCAGGAGATGTAAACCTTTCCTTACCTTCTGTAAGTGCAGATGGCTTTTTGTAAATATATACAGAACAATAACATATTTGCCATGACGACCAAGTATAAGTAGCAATGTATTAGTTCAAGGACACTAAAAAACCCATAAATGCTGGAAAATACTGTGAGGAGAACAGCAAATGCTTTCTGTGCACAAATCAGGACTCTGCCTCTCTGCTAAGCTGCTGAAGTCCAAACTTGCAACCTGGCAGGCAACGAGAACTCATCATGGCAGAGTGAAGGAAGCTGAGACAGGACAATTGATACCTTCTACCCCACCCTAGAGAACTTGAGTACAAACTCATGACAAAGCCACATTGTTAAGCCAGGCAAGATGTGCTATGTTTCTCCAGAACATTTCTCCCCAGAAAAAAACAACTTAAAATAGAGATTTTTGGGGGAACAAAGCTTTATTTCAGTGAATGCGTTTAAAAAGAAAAATCTAATCCAACCAGAAATCTCTTGTCATGAATTGTTTTATACACGTGTCAGGTTAAATTTTTTTTCCAATCAGTGCCTTTTGGTTACATCCGCTCCAGGGATGGTTCACAGCAAGGCTCTTCATGCAGCACAGCTGGAAATGTGAGTTTCCTCTGTTGGTAAAGTCTCTGGCATTTATCTGTGATTCTGAAGGGAAAAAAACCAAGTAAGACAAAGCCCACCAAAATGCCTCTACATATGGATTCTCATTCAAAGGTTCAGCAACCTACTCTGCCCCATCACACACTGTGCACTATGGCTATCAGGCCCTTTGCTGCTTTCCTTAGGGATCTTCCTCTCCTCTTCCTTCCATCCTTCCATCCTTGCAGACTGCAGACTGGCCTCAAAAACAAGAGACAAATTACACACATATCTGCTGTGGGAGGCCTGACTGACACTCTAGTCTTTCTGTGCTGGTGTGCCAATGGAAGAGGTCCAGCAGAATCTGGCCACCAAAATTACGGCCCTGTCTGAGAAACAGTGCTGCATGAATTTTCATTCAAAGCAAAATCCAATCCAAAGGTGGACTTTTGGAGAAAACTTGTAGACAACCTCAAGCCAATGACCCTCCAAAGCCAAGTAGAGAGCTCATCTCTGAAAGATATCAGTAGTACTGAGGGACCTGCCCTGTGGGCAGAGACAAAGAAGGCGACTGCCAAAAAATCCATGGAATGACCAACAATTCCCTACTGTGAGGTGATGGTACTTTACCTGTAATGAAGGCTGTCAGCAAAAATTTAAGCCCAGAAAATATTTTGTGTGCACTTAAATGCAAGAGGGAGTTGAGATCAGCAAAGCATTTGCTAAACTGGCTGCAGAGGTCACAGTCTTATGAATAAATAATAAGCTTTGCATACTCAATATAAACTCAAGGGTGGAGTAAACTAGGAACAGAGCTCTAGACCAAAATCTGTAACATCAAAACCAAAGTAAGGATAAAAAAAATACATCCATGTTGTCTTTGTTCTTCCTTTACCTGCTACAAGATGAAGCAGCAAGGAAGTGCTCCCTTTAGGCAGTGACAGTCTCTTTTCCCCCTCATGCAAGGAAGTGTCCTACACTACACCTGTGGCGCTGAAATGTATGGAGCTTTACCACCTTTGAGTGCTGCACACTTCTCTACACAAAAAAAATCCTGTGTTTTCAAAGGTGATGGACTCCCTTAGTTTGCCATGGCTTCAGCACTCCTGCAAACCAATGTCTCTGGCTCAGGGGCAATCACAGCCTGAAGAAGTTTTCCGCGGGGCTTTTTTTTGGTTGGTTGGATTTTGGTTTTTTGGGTTTTTTTTTGCCATCCCTTCATTGAACAGCATTTGTTACAGGCATATTCACAGAATCAATTAGGTGGGAAAAGACCTCTGATATCACTGAGTCCAACCTATGACCTAACACCACCTTGCCAACTAGACCATGGCACTGAGTGCCACCTTGAGTCTTTCCTTAAACACCTCCAGGGACAGTGACTCCACCAGCTCTCTGGGCAGTCCATTCCAGTATCTAATCACCCTTTCTGTGCGGAAATTCCTCCTTATGTCCAACCTAAGCCTCCCCTGGCGCAGCTTAAGACTACACCCTCTCGTCCTGTCGCTGCTCGCCTGGGAGAATAGTGGCACCTTCTTCCCTTTATTTCCCGCTAGGAGCCTCTTGGATCCCAAGGCTCCAAGGGCACGGAAAGCAAACGCGCAATCGGAGGGCGCGGAGGCGCCGCGGGGGCGGTACCCGGCCCTCCCGGCGGTGCCCCGCCCGCTGGAGAGGCGGGAGAAGCGGCAGGCCCCGGAAACCGGAAAGGGAAAAACCCCAAGTGAAACCCCGCCCCCCAAAAGCTTCATTTTCCCCTCAAAACCCGCTCCGCCCGCCGCCCTGACGTCAGGCCCTCCGCCGCTCAGTGCGACGTGTCCCTCGGCCGGCGGTGAGGGCGGCTCGGGGGGCCTGGGTGTCCCCCGGCTCTGGGAGACGGGGATCAGGGATGGGGGCTGGGCAGCGGGGCTGGGGAGCGCTCGGGGGCCGGGGATGGGGGCAGGGGAGCGACTGCGGCGGGCAGGGGAGCCTCAGCCCTAGCGAGGGGAAGGGAGTCGCTGGGGACGCGGGAGGGGCCGGCACCGTACCGGGAGCCTCGTACCAGGGGGTCCGTATGGATTAACGGGAGGAGATCCCTCCATAGGTGTCCTGCGTGCGGTGGCAATCTTGGCACACGCCTGTTGTGAGAATAAGGCTCGGGCACAGCATTCCCTCCGTGCTCACCAGCCCCCCGGCAGCTTTTGGCGTGGGGACTCCTGAAACCGGCGACTTTTGTCTGTTTAGACGCCTTTGGGGGTGTTCTCAGAAACACGGCGTAGGACATAAGCTGAAAGCCAAACTGTGATGGACCTGTTGTTTTCCTCTTCTGTGCTGAAAGGCATAATTTTCCATATTCTTTTCTTTTGCTGTCAGAAATAGGCCCTCATGTCTGTTTACTGATACAGGATCTTCACTGCCTGCAAAGTGGAAGTATTTTAGGTTGGAAGATGACACTTTAAGTTATTAAACCTTTAACGAATTTTTTAGGTAACTGCTACTTCTGTAATTAAAAAATTATGTTTTTCAGCATAAATGGGGAACCATCGATGCTAAATGTGTTTGTCTTTGCAGGCAATCATGGATCAGGTAATGCAATTTGTGGAACCCAGCCGTCAGTTTGTAAAAGACTCCATACGACTTGTTAAGAGATGCACCAAGCCTGACAGGAAAGGTAAAGCAGAAAATAAACCAGAACACAATCCTCACTTCATCCTGTATCTTAGCACGTGTCTTTCATCACTTCTGTTGATTCATTTGCTGTGGATGTTTCTCAGCTGCCAATACGAGATTTAAATTTGAGCTTTAGTCGTCTAAATGTCAATGAGTTTATGGTTCTGGCTGTAATAAACTTGAATGTGTTCTGTTCTGGTACATACATAGGCGTGTGAGTGGTACTAGAACTCACCTTAGGAGAGAGATTAAGTAGCTGAAATTCAGTGCTCCACAGTTGTCAGTCATTGCCTGATTGGGACAGGAACAATTTAGTTGCTGGGAGTATGGAAGAGGAGGTTTTGGACTAGAGAGGCCCTGGAGAGAAGCTATAACTACAACCAGAATGCAACTGGTCCTCCTTAATGATAGTTACAGTGCTTTATTCACATGCTCAGCATGAACAGGTCTGTGACTTAAGTTTGCTGGCAACTTTTGAGATCCATAAAGAACTTCATTCCTTGTCAGACTGGCAGGTTTCTGAGGGGCTGTTGACCTGCTTAGTCAACGTCATGGTTGCTGTCCTAAAATAATTGAAAATATCTCAAGTACTCATTTTTGCGGGGACTTACGGTGCTGTCCTCCTGTGACAGACATAAATGCAGATTTTCCATTTTTGATGCTGCATTAGGGATTACTTTCAGGGCTTCTAGGGATGTAGAGGAAAGATAATGGGATAAATGTTCCATGAATTGTCATTGTGGGTATTTTTGATTTTGCTTATATAAAAAAGATTGTGATCGGCCATTCTTTGTGGAAATCTACATCTTCTCTGAAAATCTCATCTGTCTTCTGAAAAAGTGGATTTGTTTCTCAGCGTCTGTGCAGGTTTTCAAGTGTTTCCAGACTGTTAACTGCAGTTCACATCTGTATGCCATACATGAGACTTCCTCACAAAATTTTTTTTTTGTTTTTTGCAGAGTTCCAGAAGATTGCCATGGCAACAGCAATAGGCTTTGCGATAATGGGATTTATTGGTTTCTTTGTCAAATTGATCCATATCCCAATCAACAATATTATTGTGTAAGTGAATATGACCTTCGATTTCACTAAATTTTTACCTGTCCAGTTTTAAACAGAGGACATTAGTGAGCCCTACAGGACCCATGTTGCTGTAGTGTCTGTGCATTTCACATGTTAGTGTAATATGACAAGTATTACTCGATTCAAAGGACTTTATGAACAAGTAGGTTGTTAATTCAGCATGCTGCAAAGTACTAGATCCATAGTTCTTAAGGTTTTTTCTGAGTATTCTGCTTCAAAACTGAATGTCAGATACTTTGATTTTCTGTTCCTCAGTATGTTTGACCATAGAATATTTACCATATTTGGATCTTATATATTCTTTGTTTCCAGTTTATAATTTGGGTATCCAAAGTAAATGGATGGATGGTAAGGTAAAGAAAACTGAGTGGGTGTGCTGTAGGATGATAGGGCACAGAACAAAGCTGGTCTTGTTTCATTTACTGAGTGCTAGATATGTTTGAAACTTTGTTTTATGTGTAACTGCATCCTGTAAAATCCCTTTTGGAATGAATGTTACATCATGAAAAACTTCAAGGTGACTAGTACCATGGTACTGACATATTAACAGTACCAATTAAAACTCCTCATATTCTCCAGAGCTGATGTGATCCCCTCTCTAGCACTGGAAGAGGTTAAAGACCATTCTGTGTCCATGATATGTGACTGGCTTATACTACCTGTAAGAGTGGTCATCGAGGCAAGGAGTATTTGAAAATGGGAGATAAGCTGTAATGGTTGTCCTAACAAGGCAGTGGTGGAAGGATAAGTTAGACTTCCGGTGGAATCACTTGGTCACACTTCATTCGTTGAAACCGATTACTTTGTTCTCTCAACAGAGGTGGCTGAATATTCATCATGAAGAAGAAGACAGTTGTGACACCTGCAGCAATGATTTCACAGCTTTAATTTGTTTGATATTAAACAATCTCAGTTTGGGTTTCCAAACATTCTTGTCATCGTATTTCTCTTTTAAAGTGTATGTGATCATACATGTCTACTGGCTTGCTTGGTTTTTTTTTTTTTGGTAATAGTAGTTGTGTGTTTTACTTGTTTTGTTACTTCTTTTAACTGTAATAGAATCATTCAGGTGGGAAGGAAGCTTGGAAGGTCTCTAGTCCAATGTCCTGCTCAGAGCTGGCTCAGTGTTGCATTCTAATGAGGTTGCTTAAGGTTTTGTTCTGTCAAGTACTGAAAGCTTCCGAGGGGGACAGCAGTATGACCTCTGTTCAGGAGCTCTTTACAAAGCAGTAAATTAAGCTTTGGAACAGCATTGTTCCAGCAAAAGCAGACAGCAAGAAAACAGCATTTCTGTATCCTGTCAAGTGGTGATGTGAAAGTGTATGGGAATTCTTGTCACTAATTTCTGGAATAACCATAATTATCACTAATTCCTTTCTGCATTTGGAAGTCCTGCTAAGTTATAGTATGTACTTGACAGGAAAAAAACTCCATCAAATGAAGAAGTTGCATTGCCAGTCCTTACTCTGATGGCATAATTAAAAAACCTAAACACAACTGATTACTGAGATGTACCATTTGAAGATAATTTAGTTGTCAGACACACTGAACAGTCCTTCAGCAAATCCACAACTTGCTCATACTGTTGGATAGGATATACACCCATTTTGGATCCTGTTCTGTACATAGAATTAAAAAGACCCTCTGCATGTTGACCTGCAGAAGGTCTATAATAAGTTTCCATTATTTTAAATGATTGCATATTTTGATCTTAAGAACTAAGCCTGCAAAACCTCTGGTAGATGCAATGCTCTTCCTCCTCAGATTGAGATTAAGACATTTAATTCACTCCAAAAAATCTTATTGTAAGCATTTGGTATTTGCAGAAGGTACAATGGTACTTCTGCTACAGACTTTAAAAGCACTTAATACTGGGAAATCTGATACTGGTATTACAGCAAAACTGAAGCTTCTTCAGTACACTAACTTGCTTCATAAGTAGAAAAGTTCAATTATTATTCTTGAGAAATCTTCACCAGCACCTACATATGTTACAAACCAGGACAGAAAAATGAGATTAGTTAGTCCTAGTGCTGTCGCCTTGTTATACAGTTATACTGTATGCAGCTGGGTACTGTATTTCCTTTTGGCAAGAGGGGAAAAAAATAGTTCACTATTGGAATAAAATACTTTGTAAAAGTAGCTTGAACTAACCAGAGAAGCATCAGCAGTTTCTTTACATTAATTTCTGTTTGTGGTTGTACTGAGTGGCTGCTCATGCATCTTCTGATTAAGTAGTGTGATTTACCAGAATGAAGTACTCTATTACTGCAAGTAATTCTGATTCAGTCTCAAGTGACTTTTATTTCAGACTTGTTTTCCATTCAATACAGAAAATCAGTGCCTGCTTATATCTTGCAGCAGCTTTACTGTCTTAATGCAGTGAAATTTTGTAGTAATTTGAGTTGTGTCAGATCAGAAAAGGCAGCTGTAGCTGATCTTATCTCTTGATAGCCATTGTCCACAGCAAAGGTTTGTCTGTCTCGATTGTCACAATCCCGGAGTTGTCATAGGTGTTGGAAGTACTGACGAGTGTTCCAAACTTCAGCACCTGGTTAGCTGTGAAAAATAAGGAAGAGATTGAGTGGTTCTCTGCCACACGAGTGCATTTGTTTCAAAAGACCACTGCTCCCACAAAGAACAAAAAAGTAGCTGAATGAATCCAACCCAGATAATCTAGTTAGAAGGCTTGTATGAGATTTTCCAGTGACCTGTAAAGGCAATAAATTAATCCCCAAATTAAGATTTTGAGTTTACAGCAGATTACAAAAGCAGTTTATCAGATAGTCCTCAGAGTTTCACATCTGGAAATTTGTATTTAATTAGGATCAGTTCAAGTACTACTGCTAGAAAAGGTATTTAAAGTAAAACAAAGAGTATCTCACTGTAGGTCCAAATTTGGGATTTGCTTTAGCTCAGCAACAAGCCTATAATCTTCTAAAATGTGAACAGTTTTCGAGCAAAGGCCAACAGTTAAAAGTGATATTATTAAACAACTTCGAATTAAGGTACTTGCATCTTTTCTTCTGTTGCATGCCTAGTGAGGTAGGTGTTCATGTACATTAGAAACCAAGTGACATTAACAAATACCAAAACATGCAGTTTTACCTTCCATTTCTTCCCTTTTTGAGATAGCATTGTTTGCATGTTGCAAACATACCAACTTCCTCAAAGGCACTCCAGAGCTACTCAGTTCTGTGTTAGTCCTTGCTTATTGAAAGGTTCAGAGTAAGAACTCTAATATTATCCTTTGCTTTAGCTTGTAAAACGAGCCAAATGACAGCTCTTACTCACTGGCACCTCAGAAAAACATTTCCATGGAGGATACAAGGAGAGCTGCAGTTGGGGAGAATTGTTCAGGAAGATCAGCAAGTCTGAATGACCTATCAGAATTGCCAAATCGTGTATAAATACCAAAGTAAAAATCCTCCAGATTTGCTATTAAGTGACCCACTGCAAAGGGAGAGCTCCCTGTGATCAAAAGGAGTGCAAAACAACTTGGTAAGCTCCATTTTGTGATTTGCACAGGAGGCACATTTTCTAGTGTTGGATATGAATGCTGGCTATAGTAAACTTGGGTGTAGTGCATTACTATAATGCACATTATCCTGTCTACCTCCTGCTAGAACCTGCGCAGGAAGAACTGATCTTGCCAGGCTCTGTGGCTTTAAAAGGAAGAACAGTGGGACAAAAGTCAGGACATGTAGCTCAGTGTCTCTTCTGCCAAATCTGTGCTTGCTGCTACTTATTCCTGCTCCTATACTTGTTATTAGCTTGAAGTGAACTGAAGAGGAGGTTTCAGCTGCTAGCTGAATTTGTTGGAATGAGAGAGTAACACCCAAGTTTCACTACTGCAAATGGATGAGTCCTGCCATGGGAAGTTCAGGAGCTGGGAGCATAACTGCAGTGCAGTGCAGCAATTCGGCAAAGAGAAAAGAAAAAAAAAGTACTACTGTACTGGATCAATGGTGTACCTAAAATAAAGGTGCTAGATTCTGTCAAGATGCTTTTGGACACACAACAGTACCAGGTAGGAGGCTCCTAGACAAATGCCAGGACGAATGAGTTTTGGTGTTTGCCTTTGGAAGACACAGCAGAGGCCACAGGGGCTACGTCTTGCCAGAAAACACAGATTTCACCGTTTGCAGGTAAACAAGTCATTTATTGCTGAGGTAACACATGGGTAGTGTTCCCTGTTTAAAAATACTCCCAAAATACTGTTTTAAGTGCTGTGGTCAAGTTATGAATGTTTACAGTCAGTTTTAAGTAGGAAAGAACCTTAAATACTTTAAAACATTTGCTGACGCCCAAATTACCTTCTTTTGGTTACTATATATTGAAACTTGAAGGGGATGGGGAGGAAGAACTTTGGTGATGAACTGCTGTATAAACCCACTCATTTAGTATCATTTATTGCTTTTTGCTCAAGACTCAGAATAATACTTTATGTTTCACAGCTTTGCATATAAAATAATGGCTCTGCAGAAGGCAAGAATGAACAACAACACGGCAGCTTAATGAAACAAAATCTAAAGTCGTATTTCATAGTGCATAAAATCAAGTGAAAACCAGAGCCTTTCCCCACCCCCCTTCAATAGGAAATTCTTGCCCACTAGATGGAGCCTTTAATCTTTCTCTATCAGGTTTTCTGCTGTGCAAGGATCACAGTTTGAAATGCTGAAATGAAAAAAATGCAAACACTATAAAACAGTACTGCTGATTCACGTGGCTCAAATGGACCAATTCCAAGCACTGGGTTTCACAACCAGCCAACATTTCAACTATCAGAATTAAAAATGCATGTTTTCCATTCACTAAATGAACAGTAATTAATGTGAAAAACTAGGTTTGAGCCAGTAAAGGAAATAAGAGGATGTGCATACCTACTGCTGCTGGGCAAACTTCCTGCTGTGTCCTGCATCTTGATGGAAGTTTACAAGGTCAAAGAAGTGGGAAGTTTCATCAGTTCATACCTGATCCAATCCCTTTTTTAGAAATGAATTTCAGTCTTATTTGTTAAGTCCTAGCAAGAACTTATGTCTTGGGGGGAAAAAAACCTATTACAACACCCATTTTCACTATTGAGATTACTTTTCAAGAAACACATTCCAAAGAAAAGCACCTTTTTATTTTCTAATTTTTAGTATTTATAGTTTTGCTATAATTGGGTAACAAATCCAATTTTAATCTAGGACTCCACATTGTGATTTAAAAAAAAAATCTAAATCTCAAAAACCCTGGAAATTTTATAATTTTATATTTTTGTAATTAAAAGAAATCTTATTTTGGATCATTGAAAGTTTTCTTTTTGACCAATGGTAGTCTCTTGTTTTTTGTGAGAACTTTAAAGAGTTGATTTGGATAAACCAGTAAGTGATTCATTGAAATAGCCCCCAGCATTAGAAGTTTTGTTTAGTGCTTTGCTTCTGATCAAACTGTGTTTACTGATAATGGACTGTTGATGAGAAAAATACCCAGCTCCTCCAGTGTAGCTATACTATTTTCTCATTGCTCTCCATCTGTAAAGGACTTCAATACTAAAAGCAAATGCTGTTCCTGCGTTTTTGTGGGGGAGAAAAAACCTCACCAACTTCCCCCCACCCCCAGAAGTCCCCACCCAACAAGATCTATAATGAGACAGCTTTTTATGGTTTATGGTTTTTTATGTTCTTATCAGTAACAAATTTATGTCTGATGGATTGCAGCACACCACTAATTCAGACCTCAGCATGGGCAGGGAGAGGACTGATTTTGATGAGGTAGTGGAGGAACGTTTCTCTAGCAGTTTTTGTTTTGTTTAGATGGTGTTTCAATCTGCCAGGGTTTGAGAATGTTGGACAAAATTTAAGAGAAGAAAACTGAGGGCATGTAGGTGAGCTTCCCAAAGGAGCATAATCACAAAGATCATTACTTCTTAGACATCTGTTTTGCTGACCAAATTATATCACAGAAGAGGTCTCAATAACTCTAAGACAGGCGATTTCCACTATTTTATCGCTCTTATTCTGATAATTTAAAAAAAATATACAAATTCTAAGATGCCATGTGGAAAATTTTCATCTCAGAGGTAAAATTTTGAAAATTCATGGACATTACGGTTGCAAGAACAACTTTTGGAAATGTTAACATAATGCACCCTATAAGTAATTAAGTCATATAATCAAAAACCCCAAACCTAAAAATTTATTTTAAAATCTCATCATACTAATACTTCTACCACAGTAAGGAGTTATTTTTGAGTAGATGGTACTGAAAGTGAGACCTAAGCCTTGCTTGCAATCCTTGTGCTGCCAGCTTTCAGCCTGAAAACTGAGAAATAATGTGGCCTAGTTATAACGAGATTGGATGTCATCATGCTAGGTGCTGCAAAAACACACTCCACATCAGGTAATTCCTCTTAATGACTGTATTCATGATCTAGTAGATTTATAAACATCATTTCTATGTTCCATTGGACTATTTAGGACACTAAAAGTTCCATCCAGAGAAGAGAGCTTATCTATCTATACAAAAAAATATATCAATCAAGCTTCACATCTTGTAAGCTGCACTTAAGCAGTGCTTGAGAGAGGCATGTACAGAGAGAAACTTAATCCTAAACTGTCATATATGGCAAAACCAAATTGTGTCAGGGTCTTCTCACTACTGTTACCACAAATGACTGAGGACAAAACACTATCATGTTAAGCATGTCCCACATTGATACTTACGCTATGCTTCCTTTTCTCAACTGTGTTGCAATTACTTCCTGAAATATGTAAAGTCACACCTTGCTGGTTTCCACCACCGAAAATAGAAATCAGGAAAGGAATACAAGCAGATTGCCACTGCTGGCATGGATGTATGGAATATTAAAATAATTAATTATTAATTAAAAGCCATATTATAGTGCATGTAATCCTCTTCCCCCTAGGCAAATGCTGCATCAAAATGATAGAAAATTAAGATCAATAAGCAGAAACACAAGCTAAAGTGAAATACTGAATCACCATTTGGTATCCTATTACAGTTTATCTGGAGAGGATTTCCCTAAAGTTCTGCGTTAGGAGCAAAATCTGCATTTAAATGGAGATACATTAGTAATGCATGAGCTAGCACTCTGCAGGTCACCCCGTGTCTGCAGAACAGCAGCATTAATTTTGCTATCTAAAAATAAAAAACCCAAGTAGTTTGTAGACTGATTTTTCTTTCATTCCTCCTAGGTTTTCACTTGTGGTTAGACTGACTTCACTGGAGTTAATCTTGATTTACACTGATGGATACAAAGGAAAAATTGGGTGCTTGATCTCTGTGCAGTGGGAACTGCAAAACTGGAAGTTGCAAATAACAGTAATTTACAATAAAACATGAACTATTTTCAATACTGATACAACAGAAGTACCATAAAGGCTTGCTGAGTCTTTTGGGAGGGGCTGACTAGCCTGGTACTGCACAGATTCCCTCAGGGCCAAGGGGAGTTTTGAATAAGCAGAAATTGTATTGGGCATTTTTCGTAACTATTGTAACTTTGGGTACCTGGTTTTGTGGCACAGAACAATGGTTTTATAATCTCAATGCATTCATACAGCAGACTTCGGAAAGCATTGAGAGGATTTGGGAGGAAGGGGGCTCAGCAGGCAGCGCCAGGTGGCTTTTCCACCGATTCAGGTGCTGGCAAAGACTCTTGGCCAGGGCTCTGCAACACAGGCTGCCTGGCCTCATACCAGGGGGGATTTAGGAGGTGACAACAAAGCTTAAAGGCTGTCAAAGCTTCACAATTTCATTTAAAAAGAGAAAAAAAGTATATTAACAGAACTGTGTGTTCTACCCTGGATAGAAACCACCCATGTTGAGAGAGCCTTCAGAAATGCAAATGAATGTTAGAAGTTTTCAAATTTATTTCCAGCATGCATTCTTCTCCACATATTTTTTCCAGCTTTGTAATCATGGTGATACTATAAGAATAGCTCGAAGTCTTCCTGTCACATCACCTGCTTGGTGGCAATTTAAAATGATAAGCTAATAAAAATGACACTAAGAAAGACTGCTTTCTATACGAAGGTCTCTGCTGCTGCTACTGCTTCAGCAAGATCAACAAGAATCATCAACTGCGAGGAGCATTTTAGCGCTACCAACAAGATGTGCTTCCGTGTTTGTTCAAAATCACTTTAGTGTCTTAATTAAAGTGGCCTGGAAAGTTAGACAAGGAAACTCAACATACTGTTTTCAGTAGTACCTTTCTAGATGTGATAAAGTTGTAATGGGAGTGATCTAGCAGAAATATAAATAAAAAGTAAGTCAGGGAAATAGCTGTCTGGGAGACTCTTTCATTAAGCTAAAGGCAAAGCCAGGCTTACAAAGTAATTGTAAGAACTGAGTGTAGCCAGTAAGAAGTAGGGTGTTTACTTAATTTTTGATGCTTTCCACTAAGTTTGTATAATGCTTCTCAAACTACTTACAACTCTGAGGTGCTATACAGGTGACAGGTACTATTAATAATAGTGTTAGAGCACTGAAGAAACAGCTGCAGAAATAAAATGTAGCTTCAGTTTGACAGTCACTGTTGTAAAGATTTTGCATATAAGCTAGACGAAATAACTTGTTGCTATTTTGGTCTGTCTCTACTTCATGTTGTGAGATAAAGAACACTATTCTCATGAGAAAAAGGGCAAGAGTAATAGCATCAGCTAATGAATTGTCTTACTGCTAACTCGTCCATAAGACACCTCATAGCACACATCATCCTATTACGCTGTCATGCTTTAGAGGCATTACTTAGTCACACAAAGCTGAGGATGGCAATCTGGTGCAACACTGAAACCTGAGATTAGCTAAAAACAATGGTGTTCTGTCACAGCATTTAGGTCTGAAGCTCTGGTTTGACATGACAGCAAAGAACCTAAAAATACTTGCTATTTTGAAAGCTGCTACACTGTCAAGTTGATATGATGCATCTAGAGGTGAAATCTACTGAATTTGTTAGAGACAGGTATCCAAATGATCCTAGCAATTGACCACAGACAGTGCTGCAGAAAGGAGTGAAATTCCCCCTATATTCCTCATGATTAGGCTGCTGGAGACAGGTAAGAGAGATAGGAAGAAGAAGGAGAGGGAATCTTTTCCTCACCCAAACCTCAGGGCTAGGTGACTATATCCACTTACTCAGGCTTCGAACAACTTAGCACCGGAAAGCTTTTCAACGTAACCAGATCCAGGACTGACCAAGATCAACAATTCACTTCTAGCAGTAATTTTCCAGCACTTCACATAAAAATTTAAAAAGCCCCTCTCACAAACCCCTATATATCCTTCAACAGGTTTTAAAGTATGATATTAGTTAACCAGAGCACAATGTTAATTATTTTTCTTTTCTATTCTTTGGACTCTTGATAAATCCTGTCACATTCAGATTAATATACTTGCAAGAAGAAGCAGTAAAAGAGGATTTTAAAACACATTCATAATACAAGTTTTTCAGCTTCTGTATGTATACCATTGTTCCCATCATTTGCAAAAATATGCAAACACAATGATTATTTCTGTATCACTCAAACTGGGCCTGTAGGTGAAATATTGGTATATGGATATTTGCTCCGTAAATACCTACACAGCTTGGGTGAAATGGGGATCTCGTTCAACCGCTCCATGGAGGAGAACAGCAGCAATGCCATAAATATCTCACAACAGTCTTGGCCAACTACTTATATCGCCTACCACTGTGTAGGAAGAGTCCCCAAAAACAAGTCTCCCAAGAATTTAGCACTTCTCTGCTTTCTGTGATGGGGATATGATTTTCCTAAGGGAGTTGATCTAAAGCCAGTTCCTAGCCAGCCCTGAAAACCTAATTTAATCAGGCTGTCTTCTTATTGCTGCTGCCAGCACTAGCTCAGCACCATATCCAGAGTCCTGTTTTGCTGCACACGTTGCTCTATCCCTGGGATTCAGTGCCAAAATCAAATCAAATATGATTTGACAAAACTCTGTAAAGGCTCAGTCCTTAACTCCACTGTGCAAAGTTACAATAGCAAAGATCAAAGAAGATCTTCTGAATGCTGGGAGGGTGTATTGGGCTTGAGTGGCCAGGTTTTGGTAGCGGGGTGCTACAGGGGTGACTTCTCTGTGAGAAGCTGCTGGAAGCTTCCTCCACGTCCGGCACAGCCAATGGCAGCCGGCTGCAGGACGGATACACTGCTGGCCAAGGCTGAGCCAACCAGCAATGATGGTAACATCCCTATGGTACCAGATTTAAGAAAGGTAAAAAAAAGTTATTGCACAGATATAATTGCAATCAGAGAGGAATGAGAATATGTGTAAGGAACAACTCTGCAGACACCAAGGTCAGCGGAGAAGGAGGGGGAGGAGGTGTTCCAGGCACTGGAGCTGAGATTCCTCTGCAGGCTGTGGTGCAGACCACAGTGAGGCAGCTGTGCCCCTGCAGCCCATGGAGGTCCGTGGGCACAGGAGATCCACCTGCAGCCCATGGATGAGTCCCACATCAGAGCAGGTAGATGACCAAAAGAGGCTGTGAACCTGGGGGAAGCCCATGGTGGAACAGGCTCCTGGCAGGGATCTGTGGACCCCTGGAGAGTGGAGCCCATGCTGGAGCAGGTTTCCTGATAAGACTTGTGACCCTGAGGGGGACCCACGCTGGAACGGTGTGTCCTTGAAGGACTGCACCCTGTGGACAGGGACCCACGCTAGGGCAGTTTGTGAAGAACTGTAGCCTGTGGAATCGACTCTTGTTGGAGACATTTGTAGAGGATTGTCTCCTGTGGGAAGGACCCCAGCTGGAGGAGGAGAAGGGCTCCTCTACCTGAGCAGTGGCAGAAACAACTTATGATAAACTGACCATAACCACCATTCCCCATCTCCCTGTGCTGCTGGTGGGGATGAGGTAGAGCCCAAGAAGGAGGGAGGGGTGGGGGAAACAGTGTTTTTAGGATTTATTTTACTTCTCAATATCCTGCTCCGATTTTTTTAGTAACAGATTAAATTAATATCCCCAAGTTTAGTCTGTTTTGCCCATGATGGTAATCAGTGAGCATTATCTCCTGATCCTTATCTCAACTCATGAACCTTTCACTATATTTTTTCTCCCCTGTCCTGTTGTGGATGGGAGTGATAGAGAGGCTTTAGTGGGCACCTGGCATCCAGCCAGAGTCAACCCACCACAGAAGGGTTCAACATATTGCATATTTAAACCCTTCCCCTGCTAAGTCCAGACCCCATAAGAACTGACCTAGTTTACAGCTGGTCCATTCAGACCCCTGCCCCACACTCTCTTGATCACCACAAGCTACTTGCTCCAAGACCTCAATCAAGCTGCCAGACCAGACAGACAATCTGTGCCAGAATGGTGGATCTGGCGCTCAAAGAGCTCCTCTGACCACAAGGAAGCAAACAGCTACCTTCATCTCTGAGCAATCAGGTGCAGGGTGCAAAAAAAGCTAAGTGCCCTGCCACATCAAATCCCAGGACAGGTGTTTGCATTATGGCTTGCAGAGGGCAAGGGCATCTCCAGGCTTGAAAGCAAGTTGCAGCCCCTCTGAGCTGCCAGCACAAATAACAAGCTTCAATCAAATTAAATCCCTGACAAACAATTTTATTATGCAAGCTTTAACAGCGAACGGCACCATTTCCTAACAGGGTTTTATGTAAATATGGTATTACATTTACACAAAAAATGAAGAGAACAAACTGGAATATTCATCCTTATGCACAAAAGGCACCATTAATAAAGCAGCTGTGCTTTTGTCTAAAACATTTCTCTGGAAGGGGGTAATTATTATTTTAAAAACCCACACTGATCTGCTCCTGACAGCTCACAAGGTACATGTTCATCTACTTGCTCTCCCTGACAGCTGATCTATTCTAGGCACACGTAACTAACTAATAAAGACTATTATACTTCTGATAGAAAAGTAATTCCGTTTATCTTTACCCTTCCTAGCAGCACTGCTTCCTTTCACAGTGTTGGGGTGGGATGCTGTAAGAGGTTTCTAAAATGTGGTTATTTTCACCCCTACTATTGCTATGTGTTACTTAGAATTTTATTTTGCTCTGCTTTCTTGAGAAAAAACAATTAGATACAGATAGCATCACCCTGAGGATGAAGCAAAAGCAATTATTTCTGTTACAGAACGTCCCCCTAGATCTGCATGTGAACAACTAAGCTTTTTGATTTTTAATTTTATTACTTTGTCTTTCTGTTAACAAATAATTAATATGATTACTAACACCCTATGTACCTCTAATGTCTATATGATTTCAATTATAAAGCCATTACTGCTGCTTATTAATTCTATTCCATTTATCTTCAAACTTGCCTCTTATAACATTTGTTGACATTCATGGAACTGCGGCTCCTTCAAACTCACTCACCGGAGTCCAGCACAGTTTATGTGTTGCAACCCTTGAGACAGAACATGGGATTCAACAGGAGACTGCAAACTACACTGTTTATAGTTCAGAGGCACTCAATTGGATTAGATGGCTCTCTATGTCCTCCAAAAAATAAAGGATTGCTTTTGAAACAGTGCTGCCCATTGCATCTTTCAATCTTCCTTCTTTCTAAGCTTTAAAGCCAGCTTTTTGGAAAAAAAATCCAACAAAAATGTAACTTATGACGCAGCACAGCCTATTTTAGCTAGTATTACCCACTTCTTCCACTTCACACAGTGTTAGAGCCCATTGCTTCAGTAAGGCCAGGGGAGTGGTATCTGCCATGTATATGAATCAGTAAGTCCTTGCATACGGCTCATTTAATGTTCCTGGCTGTTTGCTTTTACAGATGTTTTTTTGGGGATGCAAGGTTAAGATTTGTTATCGATGCTGCTGCATACAAACAGCTCCTATCTAATGTTTGTCCCCAAAACAAAAAAAAGAGATTTGTCATTAGAGGCAAGTCCTAAGTCTCACTGACTGTCAAAAACTTCATTCAAGTGGAAAACTCGCTACTGAGAATCTGTTAGCTGGCCGTGCACTCTCGAAAAAATCTGATTGATTTCCAGTAATGAATTCCAATATGAACAGTGCTTTTCGTACTGGCGTGCTTCCTCCCCCTGACCTGAAAAGCCTTTTTAGCCCTGCCCCCCACCCTCTTCTGCCCTTTGCAAACTGGCTCAGCTACTCATCCCTTATATTCAGAAAACATACCATGCACTTCCAGGCCCCCTGCAAGGATTCAGTGACTTGGGAGATCTTTTCTTTGACTTCTTCTTTTTTAGGGAGCAGTGCCTCAGCAGGGCTGTAGGGAGCTTTCTGCTCAGGCTGAGAGGAAATGCTCTTCTGCATTAATCATAGAGTGCCGTGTCAGGCACTGCCCAGGCCAGGTGGTGTAAGCCCTTGGACCTAAAATGCAGAGGCCGAATGCACCACTAAATTAATGTAGTGCTACGTGGTGCAGTCAAAGCCATTAAAGTTTTAGGAGTGCAATTGATTATATGTAGCTCAACTTTCAAACACACTGGTCAAGATGGATTGCAACAGCCATGCCATGGCACAGTGATGCATGTCAGCAGGCTCTCAGTTTTACTGTACAGAGGACTTGACATTGGCTTTTAACCTACAATAAACTACCCTAACACACTGCAAGAAGGGGGAAGGAAAAGGAACTACAAATCCAACAGTCACATGTAAAATAAAAGACTACACCAACTACACTACAGCTTGTCTGCTGCCAACAGCACTTGCTGTTAAAAGAACATTATGACTACAATTGCCAAGAAAGGAAATATGTCCTCAAACAGCCTATTTTTTAAGCTACAGGGAACTTCAATTAAGTAAATCTGCCTTTAGCCTGGAATGTTCCTCACCTTACCTGAAATTACTGTCATCTTCAAACCTTTGTAATTCCTCACTAATTATCATTGTCTGAGGGGTACTGTAGGAAAAATATTCCTATCAACAGCAAAGAAAGCTACCTTTCTGAATTGTATTTTAAACTCAAAATCCAAGTGGTGAGACACTGGAACAGGTTGCCCAGAGAAGCTGTGGATGCCCCATCCCTGGAAATGTTTAAGGCCAGGTTGGATGGGGTTTTGAGCAACCCGGTCTTGTGGGAGGTGTCCCTGCCCATGGCAGGGGGTTGGAACTACATGAACTTTAAGATCTCTTCCAAACCAAACTGTTCTATGACTCTATGAAATATGATTGTAACTTATTTGACATTGCTTTTCTCATCCTGGCCATTTGTTGTACTCAATATTTTCCACTCTTTTTAAAATTTTTTTTTTGCAGTCACATCACAAAAAATATGATACCTAGCAGAATTTCATTGACATAAACAATTTCACTGATCGTTTAAAATCACTAGATGTGAAATACTTTTTTTTTATTCTGCAGATATGGAAAATTTTACTGAAAGCAAAATTATCTCAGAGGAAAAGTAAACTTTAAATTACTATTTAAAATTTCTGCTAGTTCTAGAAACAATGCTATCAGCTTAAATACCTCCTAAACTGACATCTTCCTTAAAAGTATTGAAAAGGATAAAACAAATAGCACTTCATCGCTGCACTATTGTAAACATCCTACAGCACTCAAAAACCACCCTGTCTCTGATGCCTATGTGATTACAAAGTAAACAGAAGTACCTAAGAACATAGTGACGTATCTGAAGATTAATCCTCATATATTTCAACCAGAGCAGACACTTTGTAATTAACCAAAGGCAGAAGTCTCAAAGCAAGTGAGCCCTATTCCACCTCTCGGAAGATGTGAACACAGGCACATATTCTTCTTAATATTGTAATTTTAGAAGGATATTGTTACGTGTCACTACAAGACATCCAGTGGCAAGGAAGAAGTTGGTGTAACCCTGAGGTAACCCTCAGAACCTAGAGATGTCTCGTGCAAGCTCTGAACCCAACATGAAGCTTGGTGATCTCTGAACAGATATATCTACTTTGTAATTTAAGGCATGGCCACCTATCAAAAGGGGTGTCTGTTACAGAATAGGCATCACTGCTCTTCTAGAAACAGGCAGGCTTGTTTCAAGACCATCAAAATAATATCACATGCATGCCTACCACAAGGCAGCCTTCATGAGATCAAGGGAAGCACTTTGCAATGATGCCCAAAATTAGCCAGGAAGAAAGTCTGAAAACAGCTGAGAGCTTACTGGAGGGTGGATTTAGAAAACACCAAGTTTAACATTTCCAGGAAGAACTGGAGAACGGTGCAAGTTTTGTACAGAACTGGTATTGATGAGCCTTGCAGCACTGAGGTCAGGACATGGCAAGAGGTTTGTCCTGTCATGTGCAAGAGAGGAACCTGGATGATACAGATTTTGAAGGGCTCATTTACAGGTCCATAAGCATAAAAGAGACCAATAACATGTCATGTTTAAAAGCTGTGAGCAAAAATGTAGTTATACAACTTCTAATATCATCAGCAGCCAGGGAGATAAATCTCTGCTGCTCTGAAAGAGTACCCATAAATAGCCATAGCATTCTCCAGCAAAGCACAGGACCTTTAAGGAAGGCCAGAATACTGCAGGAGGCTCTTACTCAATTATGCCTGAAGTCAGTCAGCCATGAAGGATGCCTTACACAAGTCTCACACAAAAACTATACTGGAAATGGACTGAGAGGTTTGAAAACAATGCTTCAGAACAGAAAAGTCCCTCAAATCTATCATTTTGGGAGAGGGAAGGAAAACTACCAAAGATTTAACAGTAGGAAAAACATGCCTTGGAAAGCTTGCCTTGCTGTAGTGATGCCATGATGATTTTTTGCCTTTTCTTTTATACACCTTTTATATAACTTTTATGTATCCTCAATGCTCTTAGCATGCATACTTGTAATTCCTTAAGTCCAATAACCTGGCATAGTCCCAGTATTCTGTTAAGCCAAGAGACCAAACACCCTAAAGGCTTCACAGCTGAAAGATGGAAAGCCCTACACTATCCTGAGAAACCAACGTCCTCTCTAAAACACATCCTGTAAACTAAAATTAAGCCCATCCAGGGGAAAATTCCTCGAGATGGGGAAATATCACACTATTCATTCAAACTTCTCATTGAGAAATCTTTGTAGATATGCTAATTTGCAAGGTCTATAAATTGTATACGCGGTCTATCGCGTGTGCGCATTTTGGTGCATTCCACCTTAGCAAAGTGGTGCACCATAAAAATCCTTATTAAATACCGAGATAAAAACCCCTTTTTCCCATAACCGTGTCTGGCTCTTAATTTTTAAGACCAGGAAAAGGCATCGGTAGCTGTCTAAACCCACTAAGTGCAGCTTGCTGCCTAACTTCTGTTGCTCACCGGTAAACACTCCTGTTAAGGAGTTTTGCTCCCTCTCTTGAAACATGGACTTCAGAAGTCAGGGGATGCTGACCGCAACACAGTAATTTGTAGAACATAGAATGGATAATATCATTGACGCAGCATAATGAGCCATTTCCCCCCTCCCTGCTGTGATTAATGGTGTGGACAGGAGGTCTGCTGGTGGAGCTCGCACACAATTCTGGCCCTGGAGGCATGGCCTATATAGAGCACTGTGCGAGTGCTTGCATGAGAGCCTGGCAGGCAGAGGCAGCTCTGGGAGCCTTTGTTATTGTCCAGTTTACTCTTTCCTGAGCTCCTCCAGTTTGCACAATCTGTGTAGCCTGTGGGAAGGCAGCTTTAGAATTGGCTTACTTGATGGAAAAAGCTGTTCTTCTTGATGCACATGATGCAAAGTAATGTGACAATGATTGACAGCTAGGAGAGAAGAGGAGAGGAAAATTGAGTTAAGTTGGGTATTGTGTGAAGAAGCAGAAGGGAGAAGGAAAAAAAGGAAAATTCCTCATTTCCACTGCATGTGTACAGTGGGAGAGATAAGAGTTGCTGAGTTTTATAATAATAATCATTATTAAAGTCAGCTAAGTTGACACAAGTTCATGATGGTATATATAAATAGTACCCCAGTGATTACTGGATGTTTTTCTTCAAAACTTAATCTTCCCCAAATAGAAAGTAATTAATAAGTGTAGGAGTCTGACAGCGTACTCCCCCTTCACATTTGTGAACAGGCTATGTAATGTGAATATAAACCCCAGGGCCTATTCCGATCTGCACTTCCATTGATACACTGTGCTCCTCACATATACATTTAAGGTGAGTCAGAACTTGCCTGCCAGCTTCTCATTTCCTTCTCCCTTACACTGTGGAGTCAGTTGTAATTTTTAGTGAATGATGGAATTACATTGCAATGTACGAGGCAAAAGTGCATTGATGCTTTTGTGCTTTTTGAGTTCAGGTCTGAAAACAGAAGAAACAGCTGTAATTGATTCCATCAGCCTTTTTCTGTATTGAAACAGAAGTTAACACCCAGAGAAACTTCCTTCCACTAGAAAAATGAACTCAAAATGTGGAATCTCTCACTTTTTTTGGTTTAGGAGATAGTACATGCCCAAGAGACATCCCATCTTAGTTTATGGCTTAGTTTATCTTCAGCAGACTGTTAGGTTCTGGGCCACTTGCATGGAAAGCTGAAATCATGGGGGAAAAGAAAAAGGGAGGGGCAGAAATTATAAAAACTTGAAGACACTTGTGGCAAAACTGGAGATAGCAATATATATCAAAGAGGAAAGAGGTTACGTGAACAAATCCCAACTGGCTCTTTTTCTTAGCTATGAGTAAAAAGACCCTTTCCCAGAGCTCAGAAGGCATGCTAGAAATCACTACTTATTGCTGCTATTTGGCAAGTTTTACAAGTGTCTCATAAGAATATGCCATGCTTACAGTCAGCCTAAGGGACTGTAAGTCCCATCATGAGTAAACAGGTTATGCTGTAGTTTTTCTCCTGCTGCATATATGCAAGCAGCTCAGTACAACAAAGTCATAGGAGATAAGGTTAGGAAATTACATGCACAGTAGTTGTCTGTCTGTCAATACAGAAACCTTTTCTTCCAGAACAAAAACAAATGGTTTGGGTTTTTTTTTCGGTTTAAATCCCAATCCTCTACAGTTACTAATATCAGACCATATGCCACAGCACACTCAGTCTGATGTAGCATTATTATCAGTACTTTAACAAGTTCTGCGTGCAATGATAATGTGCTAAAACACCCCCTCAAAACCTCTTAATTGCTAAGGGGACTAATTTCAGCATCTATCCCTCTGAAAATCCTAGAACTCAAACCTCTGTAATCCAGGGTCATCTCTGCAAAAGATCTGCAAGTCAAGATGGGTCATGACAGGTCAAACTTTGAATATATTTCCTGCTTTGAAAACACCCAGTAGGTCTCTCTATCATTCCTTAGGGATATGGAGTTCAAATAGTACAAATCTTCAGGCCAGTTGAGTACATTCACTACCATGTTCAGGGACAACTGCAACTCCAAGACACATGCACACCCATCTTTAGGGTAAATTCATACCTAATTTGGACCTTATCTACTCAGTCTAGTTCACTGTTCATTTCTGCAGGCTACAATTCAGAGAGGAACTAAATCATGCGCTTAAGCTAAGTCCACGACACACTGTTATCACAGAAACTTCAGTACTCAGCCTGTGCTGTACTGAATTGAAGTCCAAAAAATTCCCTTTAAAACTTCTGACCATGTAACATGATGGAGAAAGACAGAGAAATTTGCAACCTCTCACAATAACATATGGACCCCCCAGTGCCTTTAATTCTTGATTTAAAAAGCTTTACATTTTGGCATGCACACAGAACTCCAAAACCAAAAAACCTTTGCTAAGAAAGATCTAGTGTTCAAAAACTACTCAGTCTTGACACTATATGGGCTCCTTCATTTTTGTTGCAACTTGGTTATGGAGGAGGAAAGCGTCTTACCTTGTCACATTAAACTACAATTCCGTTCATTTGACCCTAGTGACAATGAGCTGATTTTAGGAACACATGAAAGTTCCTTGCTACTTTTCAAGAAATAGTACAAGCACGAGTTATCTTTTCCCCAGTCTCTCAAACAAATACCCCTTTTCTAGCCATCCACTACTAAAACAAGAGATGTATGCTTAGAAATTCATCCTATGAAGTGTTCAAGACATTCTGGTGGCTGCAATTTATCAACATAAATTACTGTACTTCACAGCAAAGCTCCTGTCATAAGAAAACACCATGTGCCCTAAATCGTCTGCTGCCCTCTCCAATAATCAGCCTACTTTTTAAGATCTAGAGATTTGCTGATAAAGGACACCTCAGTGCTCACAGCGACAAAAAAAAATTGAGTTTCATACACATCACTGGAAACATCCACACACTGCTCTATTAATCTTTAGATTGGGGTCATTTTTCTCTTGAGATGTGGTAATAGATTATTTCAAGAGAAAATGGGGAAGAGCTCCCAGACAGGGGCCTGCTGAATACTAAGCAAGTTTGCCTCCTTTCTTCTTGGTTTAGTCCTAGGATATATCTAATGGCCAAAGCTGCTGTTTAGTCTGCACCAACCAACACTGATGGAGAAGGAGCACAGGATGTTTAGTATCGTCAGTCTGCCCCTACATCTCCTCAAGTGCCCTGTGCTGTAAGACCGCGCAAGCACAGCTCCTCTTCTCTCCCTGATCACAACACATTTTGCTGGTTCCAGCCTCATCACCCACTTGCCCAAGAGCTTCTCAAATCCCACACCCAACCTGCTTTGCAGTTCTTTTTTTTGTTTTCTCTGGGAATCAAAATCTACTCTCTTCTGGAAAAGCACTCTGACCCCTTGTCTTTTCTCCTGTGGAGAGTCAGTCTCTAAGTTACAGCATGTAGAACAGACTTTCTCTACCTCATTCTTCAATCTCTCTGGATGAGTATCTGCATGGTACCAGACATTTAATGTTCTTTTGTTTCAGGACATTTAAAACTGGAAGAGGAAAAACATACATGAAAGTGCCTGGGAGTAAATTATGAAGGGAAGTGGCCTCATGTTCTTCAGCACCTTTGTCAGTCTTGATTTTTATAGTATTCTTCCCATGTGTGAAAATTGTGATTATCAGCAGCATAGGAAATGCCCACCACTGTGTTTAGGGGCACACTTCTCCATCCACAAAACAGAAATCAGTGGAGTGCCCTTCATGCAAATCACAGAATCACAGAACAGTGTGAGCTGGAAGGGCCCCAGATGGATCAACCAAGTCCAGCTCTTACTGAATGGCCCATATGGGGATTGAGCCCATAACCTTGGCGTAATTACATCATGCTCACACCAAATGGCCAAGAGCAAGAGTGTTGTGCCTCTGCTCCTGCGGGTACAGTCCCATATCCTTGGAGGCTCCCTCCTGGATTCCTTCTCTCACCGTTTCATTCTGCAGCCAAGGAGATGGTCCACCAGGGCAGAAGAAAAGCACATTGGGCTTCACCACTCCCACTAAGCTGAACTGCCTGTGGGGCTGTGCAGTCCCAAGCTGCCGTGTGGAATGCTGGCATCCAACCTGCCTCCTGGGATGACTAAGGAACCCCTGCACAGGGAAGCACAATTCAGTGGTTTAATGACACCACTGCTTGGCATCTCTGCAGTTCCTCCAGTATGTCTGCACCTCCAGGGAGCCTCAAAATGAAGCTGTCCTGATGTACTTCTGTCTCCTCATGGTAACCTCAAAACACCTCCTCCTGTATAACACAGAATGCACTGGCAATGCGGAGGTTAAAGGGCTCTGTTAGGATTTTCACTGCATCTTCCTCCTAAGATATCAACGTAAGATTTTCTGTTATTGCCCATACAAGTTCCCCAGGACATACAGAGCTTTTAAATGATGACTTAAGGTCTTAAAAGCTTTAGGCTCTGCATTATCAGCTAGGAAAATCTATGAAAAGGGTGGACACATTTTGAATTTTTTGGGACAATGCAGAGTGGACTTTATGGAGAGAGAAGAAAGGTATTTCTTTGAGGAGTAAGTTACAGTGTTACGAGGTAGGCCCATATATAATGGGACTGTATAATACCAACCATTTCTAATATATTCTCTAATGGTCCTGCTCTATTTCAATCTTGAGCCCCTAAATGTCACTTATCCTGTGAGAGGCTGTTACAGACCCTCACTGATATTAATGACATCTGCTACACACAGCCAGCAAGCCTCCAACATCATGAGACCGGTGGACCTTTAGAAGGGGAGATGCTTTCATTATACTTTATCACAGACAATGCAAACTTCTGCCTCTCCACACTCTGGGAACATCACCCCAGTTTCACAGCAGGGATGAATTGCTCACTCTTGCTGCTTCCTGCCATTTCCACGCTACACACCTTACTCTGCAGAACCTTCCCCCTCCTTTTCATGGCTTGTACCAGTCTCATAATTTCATGGAGGGAAAAGAATTTTGCTTCTTGGGAGAAGCTGCACAAATGAATGATAGAAGTCCATACTGCAAGTACCTCGCAAAAACAGACACTGAGGAAGAGCCAGCACATACTGGTCCTACCTGTATGCTAAACCACAGGCAAAGCAGTTTTTGGCTGGCAGCAATGGTGTTCAGTGTCTGCACACAACCCTTTGAGCATCAACTTTGAAAGTTTTTTTTACACTAAGTAGGTCATAATTTTTGTTCCCAAGTCACTGTGCAGAGAGAAAGAACAAACCACTGGGGCATCCTGTGACATTATGGGGGATAGGATGAAGGTAAAATTGAGAGTGCTTATTTCTTCATTAAAGCAAAGCATCTGCCACTTTGTTAATAATCCAGTATGTCCTGCTCCCAGAGAACTGTGAAGGCAGCAATGATTAAAGGCAATTCTGACTGGGGAAAATGCATGTTACACTGACCTCAAAAGTGTAATTCAAAATTTATGCTGCTGAATGGTCTACACTCTAATCCGAGGTACCATCTGTGTAGACATAGGTACAGTACATACACAGTCTCAGGAGAGGCACCCCGGACTAACCGTCAGCATGACAGGGAACAAAAGATGATGGCCTAAAAAACAAATTTCCAGTGAAGCTTATGACCCAGGAGGTAAAAAGTTACTGAACCTGGTCCTCAGAGAGGCCACTGCCCTGACCCAATCAGCTGTAATCACTCAAAGAAGCCACCACAGACTGCTCAGGGCGGTTTTGCTTTAAATAGGCAGCTGTGAAGACAGGAGACTACAGTGGCTTCCTGCCAAAAACCTGCATTTTAATAACTTTGTAATCGCATATTTTTGCAATCTGTTGACTCTGACTTATTTTAAGAACATCCAAAGAGTAAAACAGTATCACCACTAGATTTCCTGGTACTTTAAATTTCGCAATGAAGTTTGCATCAACTCAGTAATTACTGTGAATAATTCATAATAAGGGTTATAATGATGTGACACATTCTAGTGAATCCCTGAAATTTAGGATGTTGAAGTGATAAAAATAAAATAAATATTAAATTAAATAGTAAATATTAGAAGAAAAATAATTAAATTCCATAATTAAAAAAACAGATTGCAAATCCAGTCTGGGCACTGGTGTTGCTATCAAGCTCATGTAATTTCATTAGAAATGATTTACTTTAAAGATGAAGAATAGTTTTCGCAAAAATGGCTATGATCCTGCAAATGCCAGCATCCACAAGCAAAACCATGCATGTGAGTAGCCTACTGCATAATGGGACAACTTGCGTGAAACTATTTGCAAGACTGAGGCTCCAGTCACAGTTTGCACAACAAAACACTTGAAAAAATTATCCATCCTAATAAAAATAATGTGGAATTAAATCCACTTTTACTTGGTTGCTCTTTTCAGATTAGTGCTGCGAACAATACATTGCATAAGGGATATGGAAGAAGTTTCATATTATCCAAGTCCCTTTGCTCAAAGAAACAGAGTCAAACATGTTTTGGCTCACCTTAGCTCACAGTACCCTTTCCATCATCCAATATTCTGAAACCATGATCCCTAAAGCAGACTTCCAGAGAAAGCCACAAGATGCCTAGATGCATTATTTCTTTCATGTACTTACAAGGTTTGAAAGATCTTGAAAATCTTGTTTCACTTGAAATTGAGCTTTTACATCCTCTCTATACAGATGCACTGACTGACCAATCCAAGTCAACCAACTGAACTCTAGTACTTAAATGGAATAATAACATAAGTTCAGTTTTGTGTTTGCAATGCCTTTCTTAAGTCAAAATTTTAACAGTGGAAATGCTTGTTGTTCCATTTAATGAGTGGAAGAGTGAAAGCTCAGTTCTCTTACCCCTCTATCCAATGAGGCAGCAGGCTGAAATTAAATCTACAGTTTCGGAGACTAGAAGCTATCTAAGGAACCACCTCATAATAAAGCTGATAAGTAGTTATAACTTAAAGTGTACATCTCCAGAGGTTGATCAGGCTGAATGGACTCTGACTGGCTCCTCTTCTTCCCTACTCCTGAAAAGCAGTGACAAAAGCCCTAGTGAGCCAGTGAATTTGCCCCAGTATACACTGGGAAGGACAGTGAAAGGCTGCCAGAGCTATGATTGAAGGTATAGCTGCGCCAGTTCAGCCCAAGAGGTGTTGGGCTTTTTGTTGTCATCTTTCCCTCGGCCCCCGAGTTGTCATCCCTTGTCATTAGAGCTTATTTCCTCAGTAAAGGTGTGTGTATTTGCTAGCAAGAGAGGGAAAGTGCTGGGTGACAGATCCTGGTGACAGATTTGCCACATATAATGATACATGGGTGTGATTTTCATTCTGATTTGCAAAAGGAAATACAGTGTTTTTTCCTAATTCTGAAGAATGTAAAAAATGCAAGGATTTTTTTTTACCCTGAATATTTAGATGTACTTTTCTTGAAAGCTTGTTGCAATTATTTTTCTGTTTTCTGATTAATTCTCTTCAACAGTCACTACATGTACCTCAGCCCTCCAGTTTGAAACAGTATCATGTAGCCCCAATAAATATATCAATTTTTACCAACAATGAATGAAGCATTCAGAGAGAATAAACCAGAGTAGCAAGTACTTAACACTGGTAACTAAATACAGCAGAATAAACATATGATCCTAGAAGGATGGCAGCCATCGTGGATGAGACACATTTATGATATATGTGGAGTGCAAACTCCCCCCACCTTCCTAATGCCACAGCTTTTCTAGTGGCAAACACAGCAGTCGTTTCATCCCCTTGTCAGCTCCAAGAAGCAACCTGAAGAGCTTTATTCACTTAGAAATGTAAAGTAATACACAGTGAAAGACCATACTTGAAATGTTCTCCATCACTCATCCACTATGAAACCTTCATTGCCAGGCAGCAACTGCATCACTTTCTAGCAGGGGCTTCCAGTGGCTGCTTCAAGGCTCAGCAATACCATAGGAGGAAATTAACACTTAATTTTACTTCTTTATTGGTGGGTGGGAGGGATGGGAATGTAACAAATGACCTCTGACATAAGGCATTTCAGGGAGAATTGACCAGTCAGGGTTAATGGCCCTTGGCTGAATCTGGGCTATAAAATTTTTCAGCCAGCCATTAATTTTCAGGAAATGTTCTATTCCTCAGTCATTATTACTTAAATAAAAACATATATTGTGTATATGGTCAAATCAAATTATGGCTAGAATTTTGTCAAGCACAGATAAGGGTGTAAATTTACTGTTATTAAGGCTTTTCCTTTTATGCCCAGATAACTATAGTTTGGTAGTGGGAATGACTGTTATACATGCTTGGGGAAAACACCCTTGCTCTGTCCTTGTGTAAAGCGATCATGGGATTAGAAGCCAGGATAACTAATTAAAAAAAAAAGTCATCATCAATTACCTCAATTTTTCTGTTATGATCATGAAGAAAAGCAGCGTACATATACTCACAGATGTAATTACACCCAATGATATGTACACTTATCACACAAAAATATACACAGTACATCAAACATGTGGAAGGTGGCGTGGCATTTTTGCAGCAAATTTGGGCTGAATATATTAATTATGAGCATGAAAGCTGTAATTGCATAGTGCAGATCATCCTAAAGAAAGGCTAATAAAACTTTCCTATCACACTCATACTCCCCAGTTTTTGCCGCACACTGCAGGAGCACCAATTTATGAAAAGGAATTTAGCAAAATTTTATGGAAGCTGTCACTTGCAAGACTGAGTCTGTACTTCAGCTGCCATTGGTGAGGCCATAGAGTGATTTGAGAAGGAAAAAGACTATAACCAATAAAATTTTAGAACCCTTTATAAATGACTGAAAATAGATTTTCTATACAAAATTTTCTATACAAGCCTTGACTTGAAAATCTCACGGTAAGGTCTGGACCCATGAGAGGTATACAGTCCAGTATAGTTAGTATTAATGTATTATTTTACCAATAGAGAGAGGGAATTTATAAGCTTACAAAGCATCTATGTAGGGCCAAGGATGATCCACAGATACCTGACTTTAAAATCTTGAATACTTTTTATGTAAACAGAAGTGATGTGCTTGTCTGGAGATGTTTTACCTTTATGAGATGCTCCGTTTTTCCTCCAGAGAGCCTGGAGCAGCGTGCCTCAGGCTGTGTCCTCAGGGGTGGACACAACAGAGCATGCACTGATTTTGAGGTGACAAAGCTAAGAAAGGAGTGGTGAAGCTTCAGTCATCCAGCAGCAACGGGGGATTAATGCCATTCCTGTCTTTGAGGAGCAGCAGGGCTGGACATCAAGCCCCATGCTGCCCCTCAGCACCTGAGGCTGATGGGACCTCAGCAGTGCATGCCAGTCACCCCAACACCCCTGATGGGCGGTACCAGGTTCTACACTATTTTTACAATGCCACTTGCAGAAAATAAAGGACATTCTAAATCTGAACCATGGAAGGACAAATACCAATCTTATTTATGTTTAAATGTGCATTACTTCATGTCAGTTTGTGGGCATGCAGTCCCCGACCCTGCCCCTCACCTCCCTGCATCAGTGCTGAGCTCCCTGGCACCCTCAATATGGTGCCCTTGAGGTGCTCTGCCATTCCTCTTCCCTCTCATATCCAGCCTTTGGTCTTCCCCTTGTCTCCTGTGAGGGCTGGCAAGCTCTTGGTTCATCCAGTTACCACATTCAGCCCCCTCACACTCCCTTCCCACACCAGGAAATACTTTGTCTTTTAGCAAAATAACAATGTGAGTCTTCCAAGCTACTCAGCACCTGCAGTTTGTCAACTGGGAAGGAAGTCTGCCCAAGACACGTGCAGACAGGCCTGCTCTAGAAAGAGTCTCAGCATTCCGAGTCTGTTGCTATTCCTAATGCCTTCCACAGTGGTCTGCCTCACGCCTTGTTAGTTCTGTGGATCGCATAAAGACTTCCAAGCAGCGTGATTTTAAATGCTCTAAAAGATGACAAAACCAGGACAGGGCCCAGCATAATGCGAGCTTTATACTAATACACAACCAGTGAAATAATGACTTACTGCCTCCACACTTCATGGGCACATTTGAAACAAAGGAAAATTAAGCTTGTATGTTCTGATTCACCTTGGCCTTCTTCAGCCTTGTGCTTAATGTAGTCACTGATATGCAAACCAATTTTATCAGGTCTCAAGAGATTATTCTGGCTGGTACTAATGACTGAGCTAAAAAAATTAGGTTTGATCAGGCTCTGATGCTGAAGAGCCACATATTCAACTCTAAATTTGTATTTCCTGGCATTTACTGCACCTCTTCTGTGAACACATAAAGCTGACAAAAAAAGTGCTTTGTAAGGACACAACACTGGACAAAATTTATTCTCAAAGCCTGCCCATGTACACTCTGTGAATCCAATGCACCACAACTGAGAAAATGGCCAAGATCTTTCCTTTTTCATTCTTTGTACCGAAATGAAACTTTTTTACCATACCTCATTAACCCATAAGAGAATCAGAAAGCAAATATTAATTTCTGCCATAAAAGCAATGAACAAATGTAGCAAATATTTTATGTTACAACTTCTGTACTCAATACTATAAAAATTGGTGAAAAATGCACCACCACCTTAAAGCATTGAAACCTGTAATGAAGGTTAATAGTAACCATGTTTAATTCACCAAATGGATGGAGCATAAGAGATCATCTACTGTGAAAGATACAATTCGAACATTCTTAGAGCCCTAGAATAATACAAAAACAATAGAGAAGAAAAGTATAATTATATGCCATGGATTGAAGTTATTTTCTGAGTAAAGAAAAGGCAGGAAGACACCATGAGCTGAGATCACCATGTTCCCTTCGTGTACAAACATCCTTAAAAAACAATTAGGTAAGAAGATTCATACTTTGCTCTTTTTCCACAAACAAGTATGTCTTATCAGCATTACAAAGAAATAAATAACCTAGGAGACAGAGCAAACAGCAAGGCTGTTAAAATTAATATTAATTTTAATTTTTTAAAAGGAAACTGCTTTCCCTAGCTGTGACCCTTGGCTAATGCAAATCCACTTGCTTCTATTGCTACATTTTCCTTGCTTTATTTTCCTGTTATTCAATACATTCAATTCTTTTTGCAAGACTGAGCCTTTAGAGGCTGGTATTGTGCATATGCTATATGTTCATAGAATGCTTCTTTAAGCCTTGTTTATAGCTTCTAAACAAGCTTCAAAGCCTTGTTTATAGTCACAGCAATGACTGAAAAATGAAATTTCATCAGCTTAGAAATACAACCCATGAGATGCAACACAGATAGATATCTAAGTAGGTAGTTTGATTTTAGAAGTAAGAATCCAATACTTTCAAAAACTTTAGCAGATTTTTTAGTAATTTTGCTAAGGATGGATTAAAGGGTGATATTTCCAAGGCTTTTGGGTATTTTTATCTGTAATGGTTGTTAAACATGGTTAGAAGAGGGAGTTTGTTAAGTATCTCTGAAAAATCAGGACACTTAGCACAAGGCTTAATTTTGGCTTGTAAACATTTTCGTCACAGTGGCGCAGAAAATGCATAGTTAGGGGAAAAATACCTAATGCCTTTTGCAATTTAAAACCACTGTACTATTATTTTCCATGCCAGCCAAAACTCCTCCAACTTCCTTATGCACATGAAAAATAACATCAGACACTGAGAAGCTCCTGTGCAATGAATCCTTTATGCTTGTAATTAATGTGTTTTAGCATAAAAACAAAACAAATCTAAAATTAATAAGTATTTCCTTACACTTTCTTTGTTATACAAAGAAAGCCCACCAGGCAGCCAAAGAAGAGCTATATCAATATATCTTCTCATAGTTTTCAAAGCTTTTTGGCCTAGGTTATAAAATAAAGATGGTGGAGGAAAAGAATTGCTCATAGTGCTTTGAATGCTATCACAATGTTGCCAGCTTGAGATGATTAGCTGTTCATTAATACAATGCTGAAGTAGTGTTTCCCACATGTCAGTGCTCTCATAAATGGATGTTGCGTACACACATACAAGATTGGAAAGCATGTCACAAAATAACCCAAAAGCACCATTAACAGTACCATCTAGTCTCACCCAGCTGATGCTCATGAGAATTATTTGCCTCCTTTTTTACTTGTACATTAAGATATGATTTTAAACACTTGCACAGGAGCTATTTTTTTTCCCATTTCCTGCCTCTTTGATACTGAGTTGTTTTATTCAGACCCTTGAATTCTGTGAGTGGTTTTGCCTGAGGAATATTCTGGACCTGACTTTGTACTGTGTTTATTTCAGCAGTGATGAGAGGTTTTTGTCCAGTGTACAGCTCAAGTTGTGGTGATGCTGAAATCAGCCCTAGTGTCTGAAATGCTTTGAAATCTCACAAGGTGAGAAACACCACAAGCTTGCTTGATCTTGGTATTTAGGCCTTTTGTTCACCCCTGACTGAACAGGCACTGTGGGTGAGGATTTTGGTTGGGAAAGAGAAATTTCAGGCCAAAACCCTACAGTGAGATGTGGTCTCCAGAAAGGTTAACATGTTCTTCAAAACAGCAAAGATAAATTGCTGCTTGGCAGTAGCACTGTGATCCACTTAGCTGAGGCATACCAAAAAAAAAAAAAATTTGCTCCTTCTGTTTTCTGATGCCTTTCATCACTCTTTATGTAGGAAAGCAAATAGTTGATGCTAGCCCAGCACCTGGCCAGTCATTGCCCTGTTCATAAATCAGAATAAAGGAAACATCACTTTCTCCACAGTGTAATCAGGACACAAGTTCCCAGTATATGGTGCTTTCAGCTGTCAGCTTTCTGTATTTATCTTGTCTTTTGGAAATCAATCCTATGCAATGTGAACATGGAGAGGTGGAAATGAAGAAGAGAAATTTGCACAGTATCAGTCCTCAAGTTTACTTATCTTGTAAATCCATAAGGCACCTCTCATGCTCGTGTAACGAGCATCTTATAAATAAAAAAGAGACAGAAATCGCCTCTGCAAAGTAAAATCAACAACAAATCTAACACTTTCCCCCTAGTAAATGCTAGAAAAATGCAAGGAAAAGAGATCCCTCCCTCTTAAATATTTTAGGCAATATATTTATGAGAGCATAACTTGTTGAGTATGCTTCCAGTATATTATAGAGAAAAAAAGTTTTCCTTAAGACTCAAACTATACTGGAAAAGAAACAACTAAAATGTTGTTTATGGTAGAATGAAGGGTTTCTCACACGGAATCAGATCTGTATAAATAAAGCCATTGTATTAGGCCAGTATTAACTCAGTTGCAACTTTGGCTGTAACTGACATATAATTGTTAGAGCAATTTATTTTCAAAGATGATTTACATCAGTCATGACAGGCTATTTACTTCCAAATGCTGAGACTTATGGTTCAGCTTCCTTTTATGTGGCCCAAAGAAGATTAGGAGATAAGCAAAAGAAGGACCTCAGGACTTCAACCAGTATCAACAGACAAAAATGTGTATATGTTTTATAAAACTTTGATAAACTCTTTAATACTATTTTAGCTTTTACTTGCACCATGTTCTAGCACCTCAAAAACAAGCACAATGCAAATACATTCAAATAATGAAACTTCCTCTAATAGTCCCAAGAGTAAACAGTCATAAAATTTTCTTTAGACATTTAATTTGATGTCTAAATAAGAATAATTCCAGAACTGCACAGAATAACCCCAGCATTGCCTTGCACCACAGAGGAACTGAGTTGCCTAACTTTAAGCCTCTAAATAGTACCTAAACTAGAAGCATAAAGTCATTAAAAATAGGTAGTGGAGATGCCCTAAAAGAGGTTTCTGGAGGACACTTCTAAGCCACTGACGATTCGCTGCTCATGACCTTCTTGGAGATTGTGGATCATGAGCATATGGAAATAGAAGGCCCAACAACAGTGACACAGAGAGGTGTAAATACCTGCAATATCCATCTTGAAAGTGATTATCTTCACAACCTTTAAACGGACCTGAAACCTGTATTCCCAAGAAGGATAGGCCAGCAGTGAAGAGGGGGACATTTTCTTCTCTATTGCAGCTCACATTTCTCAGTTCAAGTGAATTCAGCTTGGTGTCATCCAGAGGGGCAAATTTCTAGGGGAAGCAGAACACTAAATATCTCATGGTAAGAAATACCACCTGATAATTTGCTCTTGCCACCTCACCTGCAGATGCTGTGGAGCGGAAAAACAAAGAGACAGCCAAAACACAAGTGAAGTTTGAATGAGACTGGTGTGAATCATGACTGCAATAACCAGCTCACCTGGGGCATGTCTCCTATGTGTAGGCAGGAGCTCAATCAAAGCAGTCTGGTATAAATGATGTGATTTTAGAGAGAATGACTTAAGCTAACCCAACCTGGTATGTGAACATTTTGTGTTGATCAAAACTTGAAAAAAAATCAATACAAAATGAAAATTCAGCTGGTCAGGCTTTGAGTAGTGGCAGACTCTGACATTTAGATCCAAGCACTGAAGGCAGACATCTCTTTTCAGGTACAGGCTTGTCTCCAAATCAGATGCTGATTTCACCTGCTTGGCACAGCAGGCCTTTAAATTGACTGTCCCTTACTTCCTCTGGACACAAAAATAAATCAGGTTAGCTCAGCCCAACAACTGAAACTGCTAAAGCTAGCCTGGCCTGCAGCAGATCAGGAACTGTTCAGGCGCCCTGCTCCGACAGCAGACTGATGGAGTAGCAAGTCCCATAGAGGAGGATGAGGGAGTAGTGAAGCACCTCTCCTATTAGGGTGCATGAGGTCCACAGGGGCCACAGCCTCAGCGGGAAGAACAAGGATCTACATTAAGGGCCTGCTGTGCTAATCCATCGTGATGGGACAAACTCAAGACTTCTTCCTTGTTTGCATTTGGAGCCTGGGTAAAACAGACCAGCCTTAATTCCCATGCACACAGTCCAGTTAAATCCTTAAAGCCCGCAGACAACCTTTAGTGAAAAACTTCTTTTCCAACAAAACACAGAAGTACATAAGAAAGAAGCTCCAACTCAAATCAGCAGGCTGCTCCGTATCCTTATGATAGGTGAGTAACAGAGAAACCCTGAGCTACATACATGAACCACTTAACTAATCCTAGTATGTAGGGCACTAATTATGTACAGAAGGTTTTAAAGCTTGCAAGATAAAAAAGGCCTTGTTGACAAAATGACTAGCAGATTTCCTGCAATAAAGGGTCCTTCAATACTCTTCATGTTCACATCAGACTACCTAAGTTGCTTTTACTCTTCCCATCTTCTTTTCTCTCCTAACCTCAACCTACAGCTCATGGAACTTTGGCTCTGCTCGGGTTAATGGACTCCCTTTTCAGCCATCTTCTCACTTGCCAGGCAGAACTGAGCTACATCTTGTGGAGAACTGTACAAATATAAACAAAGTGAAAAAAAACTAAACAGCTTTTCTTTGTTTGTAAAGCTTACACAGGATGCTACAGCAGATATTATATTAAAACCTAAAATAAATAAATGTAAGCTGTTCCTAGCATAGTAAATATGACATTACTTTCCATGTAACACAAGGACTGAACAGAAAAGAAAAAAACCCCAAACATAAAAAAGGCGATAGAACAAAACAGTCACTACACCTTGATAAAAGCGAAGTTACTTACACTAAAACCTAAAACAATATTTGTACCCTTTGTCCTCGGTGATCAACAGGCAGTAATTATTTGTTCATTAGCTGCTCAGATCACTGTAAGCTGGTGATGTGCTCAGAAATGGCTGGGGAGTAGACAAAGAAATTTTTCTCCCAAGAAATCAATTCAGCTGCTTCAAGAAAACATGATTAATGTTTTCTTGGGATGCTGCCTGCACCGGAAGGGCAGCTATGTCTTTAGACATTATTAATATAGAGTGCACTCCTGCTATAAAACTCTCTCAGGTAAAGCCAGCTATGACAGAATTACCGACCTGTCAAACCTCACCAATTTGCTTTCTAATGCTGAGACCATCCAAACCATGTGAGTGCTTACCAAAGCTGCTATTTCTCACTACTCCTGCCTTGCAAGGCCACCTGCCCACTGATAGGCATGGGGAGGTGGCCAGGATTTTTCTTTCTTTTGCATATGTGCATAAAGGTGTGGAAACTTGGAAAACATGTAACAAACCGTAGTCAATCAGGTGGCGAACACACTCTTACATGAAACACTTAAACTGCTCCAGGGTAAGGGAGATGTTTCAGTTTTTCTCTTCAAGGTGAGAAATAAGAATCACTGAATTTGTCATAGAAATTTACTGCTTTGGAAATGGGTATTTGAATAGTTTTCTCCCTTTTTTTTGGACATTACTACTGGTCTTACCTCATTGCAAGCCTACCTGATGCCAAGTCAACAGTGTACATTTAAACTTTCTTAGCCACCAAGACATTATACCTACGCTATACCTAGAATTGTTAAGACCCGAACGTGCATTTGTATGTATGCAAGTATCCACTTATAAAATATAAGTGATCATAGAACACAGCATCAAGCTTTTTTGTGTGTTAAAACAGAAAACCCTCAAAAATACAGACCTCACAGCTTTTCCGCATGAGAAAAGACATTGTAGATGCATATGGAAAAGTTTCTTACTGCTACAAAACAAGACAATTTATCCTCAAGATGTCAACTGAGCAATAAAGCACAAGTAACCATAAAGTATTCAGAAACTTTTCTGCAGTTTTCTGTATTTTATCCAAGATATTTTTATGTGTGTGCAAATGAGCACATACATTATCTGACTTGTCATTAGCTTATCTAAATCTTGACATGAAGTATAAATTGTTAATGACGTGCAACTGAGAAATGTCAAAAGTATATAGCAGGGCCAAAAGTAAGCACAAAAAGGTAAACAGGAAAACTTTCCATGGCATCTTCTTTCCTGCTACAAAAATGTATAATAATACCAGTTAAGCAATCTTCACACAGCACTAAACAGGTGAAAGAGTAGAAAAATCCTTCTCTCACAACAATACTTAGGGGGAAAAATAAAATTCCTAAAATGAATCCTGGAATAATCAGTCCTAATTCTTTCATGACTGAAACCTTCTGATTTCCATGTCTTTCGAACTACTGTTGGTAACTGATCTCTGAGCAGGATAATTGCACTCTAGTGCCATCCTTGATTTTACTCTGCATTTGGATACACTGGTTTGTTTCAACAAGGGTTTGTTGCTTTTTAAAATTTATTTATCTTTTTAGTTAACTGCATGAGGAAGGGTCTAATTCATAAGCACTGTTAAATATTTATACAGCAAGATTTGAAGAACAGTTGCTATAGGCCTGGAGTTTGACAGGGATTACACCTCTAATGAAAGAGTAAGAAAACTGTACTCCGTAATACCAAGGTACATCCCACGGAAGAAGGAGGGACAGTGGGAGGGATACTGCCTAGCTTCTTTCTTGTAACCCATTCAGATGTCACAAGCTCTGAGATAAACAGGAAGTTGCTAGTTTCCACTTTGTGGAGATGATGTATAAGCAGGAGAGCGTTGTTCTTTCCCTCTAGAGAAGGGAAGGGTCATCACACATCTCCCCGCATCAGGTGCACACGGATATACAGTCAGTGTGGATGCTCTTGAGGTGTTGCAGTTTAAACACTACCTCTTCCTCAAAGGTGCATAAAATCAATGTCAAGCTCATCCCGGCTTCTAGTAGTTACAACATAAACCCAAAGGTACCCTACTGAGGCAAAGCGAGTCATTTATGATTTATATCAGCTAAAGCAAAGCAAAGCAAAATACAATAACCTCTGCAGCCCACAGCTCATGTACTCCTTGTAAATACGTGTGACTCTGAACGTTTATCCAACCTTTGTCTGAGGAAATATTTACTTCATGAACTGCATGTTTCAAAGCCACATTTCACATCCAGCACACGTTCATTCTGAAGTCTGTACATTAGTAGCTCTTGGCACACCAGTCTCCTACATGCAGCATCAACTCTCCAGCTAGCAAAGCTGTCCTGCTTCCTTAAGAGTTTTAGGCTGTGCATCAATTTTATAGCTCAGTGCTCTCTGACGGAGGTTTAACATACTACAGAAGCTCATGAAGAACATCAGCTACTTTTTAACTGAGAAAGATATATTTCACATGAGGTTTTCATTCAGTTTGCACGAATGCTGGTTTGTAGAGTGCATAGCGATCCAGTGATATTATGTGGTGTGTCCTCAACTGTGGGCCATTATTACTAGTACTGAAAAAGTTGTTCGTTAATACTTCATGAAAAAAACCCCTCTTTTACTTGTCCATGGTTTCCTAGAGTACTCTGGTACTCATTGGAGTAAACGGGAAAGCAAGAGCACAAAGAACAGGGCTGAGCAGCCGAACTAGGTGGCATCAAGCCATGATAAGAATATGTGGAATATGAAAACAGTAGCAGAAATAGAGACTTTCAAGTGCCAAGGTTTGACGTCCTGGAGGCTAAATTAAATCAGAACCAAATTTCTGCCTTAAGGGAAAACAACAAGAAATTTGTCCAAAATGTTGTATTTGGAAAACCTGCTGATTCAGCAAGTTAAGATCTGTCAAATGATTGCTGCACATAACATCAGTAATTAACCTCCAGATATTAAACTTTCCTTTTGTATTTACTGCCATTCAAATGGCGACATGCGAAGTGCATTTTTTCTACTTCATCCAAGGAAGTGGACATGCTCAAGAAATTAGATTTAGTCAAAGGACAGGTATAGAGCACAACATTTCATTTTAATTTAAAACCAGAATCTTGAAATTTTACGGACATAGATTTGTCAAACAAGCATGTAAGAACAGGAAATTTCCAAGGCATCATGTAAGTAAAAGAGAAAAAAAAAGTACATGTTGAAGAATACAATGACATCTACAAATCCTGACTAGAAATCAGGATCATCATATTACCTAAGTAAAGTAAGGATTCTTTTTGGTCCAATAAACCTCAGAAAGTAAAAACTTTAACTAGCACACTTGCTGAAAAAACAAGAAAAAAGCAAATAACTAACCCTAAAATTTCCAAGGCTGCCAAAGTCCTTGAGGGTGTGCCAAAACATGGAATACAACAGGAGCCATGTACACTCCTGTCATCCCTTGAAAAATATCTCCAAAATACTCCAGTTAATAGCAGTGGTCTTTCCAAAACAGGATTGAAAATAGGTTGCTCTCAGGAGGGAGAGGAGCTGACACTACCAGTAGTATTGGTAGTTCAGAAATAGAAAAACTTGATAATATCCAGGATATGATGCCTAATAACAGCTTTTGTTCTTTAAATAATGAAGTTGCTAGAGAGAATGAGTTTCAAGGAAGGGAAACAAATTACTCCCTTTACTTTAAACTAACTTTGAGGACCATTCCTCACCTCCCTAAGGAGGTGGAGCAGGGCACCAAATAGTGTTCATTATTTTCCAGCAAAGCTGAAAATGACAAAGGTGCTAATACTCAGATTGCTAAATTAATTCCTAATTCCGTGTTCTAGAGCTCATTCTCATTATGCCCTGGATTAAACCGAACAAACTAAAAGAACATACCAGTAATAGATGAAAAATTACAACACAACAACTATACATAGTGAAGAAGAAAAGGGGTTTAAAAAAAGTTGAGAAAAACAAGGGTTGGTCCCCTCCACACTTTTAATGTAAATTAGGTAATTATATTTTCAACATTTATCACAGATTTCAATGTACAAATCTTCTGAATTCAGGAATGGATTTTACAAAGATTGACAGCTTTACTAACTATTCAAAATGACAAACAGCACTGATCTTGGAACAGAGGGAAGTCTAAGCAGGGCTGCTATTATGCTTGAGCAATTAATTGACCTTCTGTTCTATAAAAAGTAAAAAAAAAATCAGAGAATTAAAGTCCACATTATCTTGCTGGATATTTTTGTCTTTTGCAAGAGTGATCTTTAAAATTTATTATAAAGGCTCTTGATTAAATGTTCTGATTTACAGGCAGTAAAAAAACATAGAAAAGCAAGTCCTGTATCTTGGCTAGCATGAAATGCCACAAGTGCACTCATTTTTCAGTTTTCTGAGTTTCACTAATTATTAATAAAACACTTCAGAAAATAAGCAATTTGCATTAAGAAAACATTAACAAAGTGTTTTCCAGCACAGTAATGGTCATCTTTAGAGTTCATCAGATGTGTGAGATGGCAACCATTCCCCACACAGCCAATTTCTAATTCTGCTGAGGACAGGAGAATGAAACAGTTTGACCTTGGAAAAAATCTCAAAACAAAGTACGGACTTACACACATGCACATTTGCTTCTACAATGAAAATCCTCTGACTGTACAAAGAAATAAGATAGAAGGCAATTCATAAAGTACTTCTCCTTCTGAAAAATACTTTACTCAGGAGAGGAAATGGGGCTGAGATTCATCTGAGTAAATGCAAACACCTACAATGTCCTAAGGCTGCAACTGTATATGGGGTGTGACTCATCTTAAGCTAAACATGTGAAGGAAATCAAATAAATGATACTTTCAAACTGCCCACTCATCTTCTGAGCGTAAAAGGAGCAACTGTGACTTGCTAGCAGCAGAAGTACAATGTTTGGTAAGATGAATCACAGCATGGGTATCTACATTTTCCTAACAGCACCACTGTGGACAGACAATTTATCCCTTAATCCCTTGTCCCTTCTCCCCTTGCAAATGTTATATTTCCTACATATTTTCCCAGTTATATTTTGAGAGAAATGCAATAACTGTTATAAGTCTGAAATACTTACATCAAAATTGTTTGTAATGGATTATGTATGTGTGGATAGATGGATCCCTGGATCCTCTGCTGTGAAGTCAAGGATGCAATGGTATTCCATCTGATTATACACATATCATAAAAATGTCTAAAATATTGTTAGAAGCAGCCTGAGATATTTTGAGTAACATAAACTACAGCTGCTGATTTACATCCATTCAAACAGCTACTGATGGTTTATGAGCTGTATATTGATAGGCTTTTTATTAAAAGAGTGACCTCAGTTCCCAGAGAGCCCCTTGGTTTCTCCTGCACTAGGAATTACAGGCTTCTCCATTGGAAATGTAATTTCCACTTGTTCACTCCACTGCCTATCTAGAACAAGTCCACAAGAAGTCATGTGGGATCAGTGCCACACCAAGGAAGAAATAAATCAACCCACATCTCTGCTGTTACACTGGGAGCTCATCTGAAATGCAAGGAGGAGTTAAAAGTCAGATTAATATCATACAAATGAAAGGAGAGTTATTACAGTAAATGTGACATTTGAGAAATTGCATGCTAAACAAATAGAGAAGGAAACAGAAGGCAGCCCAAGCTGTTTTGCTGACCCTCACGTGCATATATATTTAACTCTCAACAAAACATTTTAATCATAATTCTGCAGTAAGGCTGGCAGGCAGTTCTCAACCAGACTCCCTACCCTCCTTTTTCCTAACCTTCTCTGGTTGCACAAGCACTTCTGTAGCTGGCCAGCTGTTCATTGCTTCATGTTGTCATAGGGAAAGAATTATAATAAAATACACAGACCAACAAAAAACTGTGTCAATGTTGCTGAACATGTTGGAAAAGGCAAGTTCTCCTGCTTCTGATGTAGCAGAATTTTACAGAGAGTTAACCAACTGCCCAGGAGGGCAATAACAATTACCTGGGAAAATTATAATAGTATGGGTAGAAATAGGAGAGTGCAATGAACACTGAATTGTCAAAATGCTGGCTGATGTTTCTCACAGTGACCTGAAGTCCCATCTCTCATTAAGCTGCCCAGTGGCTTCAAAGAACACCACAGCACTACACAGGTCGATGTATACTACTGCCAAAATCTGAGTCAAGAACCTCTGGCAGGACTTTCTGCAGTTGTCTGGATGCAGCCACAGCTGCACAACCCTTCCTTTTCCATGCTCCTCTCTCTAGTCATCACAGTTACGAAGACAGCTTAGAAGAAGGGCACAGAGTGAAACAAAGTAAATGCTACCCGATGCAACAGACACCTCATCAGTCACAGTGACTTGTTAAACTGTTGAACATAAAAGGTGACAATTAAATATCAGCACAATCATTTAGCTGCTGATCCTTTAGAAGAAATATCAAGTCTGTCCCACAATCCAAACTGCTTCCCACACAGTGCCAGATAGAAAATTGAATATTGCAACAACACCAGGGGAAGAATGGTTTTTTCTAGTCTGTACTCTCATCTCCCCCCCTGCTAAAAGAATAAATTAAAAACTTCCTTTTTTTAAAACTTTCTAATATGAAAAAAATTTCCAGATTTACATAAAATATTAATTTAAACTGATACAGTTATTCTTATGTAATTCCCCATATTAGCTGAGAGCACCTTCTCAGGTTCAAGTTTATCTGGGCCAGGATATAAGATTAGCTTTAAAAGCTGCAGTTTTAAGGAATAAAAGCGCCTAAAGCTGTGTTACATCAACAGTTTGACTGTAGTGATATAACGAGGGAACACAGACGTTGAACAGATATGAAGTAAGAAGCCATGGAAAAGTTCTTAGGGTAGAAATATGACTGGTATTCATATAAGAAGATTAAGTACAATAGTTGAGATTCAGAATTAAAGGCCATTTAGTTCTAGTGCTTAGGGACATGGTTTAGAGGTGGACTTGTCAGTGTGAGGGTTACGGCTGGACTCCATGATCTTAAAGGTCTTTTCCAACCTAAATGATTCAATGATTCTGTGAAAATGGATAATGACACAAGTAAGAGAGATGTGTCTCCTCCCTATAAAATGGAGATACAAAAGAACAGAATGCTCCTTCAAATAATATCACATCAGGCTTTCTCCTGAGGAGTGAGCTGAATACAAGCAGCAGTCAGGGGCCTTCCAGGACTGCTCACCTGGCAGTCCAGAGGCAGAAGCTCCCCCAGTGCCTCCCTTCTCCCATCACCAACTATCCTCATCGCTACAGTACAGTTCCTTGCCATCTCTGCAGTGATCTTCATCTTTCCTCCAGCCTTTTGTCAAGACTGTACTCATTACTCTCTGCATATTGGCAGCTTATCACTGCTTCTTTTGCTGACTGCATTTCTTCCTTGAGAGAAGCTGAGACCCATGACAGGAGCTGCACAAGGACCACTTCTCTTCGGCGCAGGAGTGACAGGAATAGGAGGAACAAAGCACTCAAGGAAAAGAGTACTACAGCTTTTTTAGGCTGACGACTAAAACACAAGATCTGTTCTTTTTTTTGTTTTTTTAAATACAGTTTATCAAACATTTCAGGTTCTTTGATACCAAAACCAAATTTCATGCCTGCAAAACTGATAATGGTCAGGCACAACAGATGCCCAGTGCTGAAGCATAGTGCTATCCTCTCAGCAAACATGTTGATTATTAATGCTACTTTTTCTATCGTGCTCACTAAGAATACAAGTATCTTTGGTGCTTTGGCAAGACTTCTGGAAGTACCAGATACCTTATTAAATAACAAAAGATGGAGCAGTCTTAAGAAGTGTTTGACAGAAGGAAAAACAGAGCCATATTGTTTGTACAAGCAGCTGCAAATGGAGATCCACCTGTGATTTGAGACAGCTGAGAGAATAAACAACCGTGAAGAGTCAGGCTCTTGACCTTGCAACCTTCACAGCTCTGTTAAAGCCCTTTATGTTTCTTTTTAATGACATTTTTCCTACACATTTTTTGTCTTTCAAATGAAATTATACCCTCCCCACCACGTTCAGAGTTGTCATTGAAAGATTGTGTTGCAGCTGTTGCATCTCACTGAATTCAAAACAGCCTAGGTAGAAGCAGCAAGAAAAAATTTCTTTTTTTAATGCTCTGATACAACCCACTGATTGTGCCATCTGTCCAACACATGATGAAGAATCTCTAAACAGAGAATAGCTGTAGGGGACATAGTACAGTACTTGCAGATCTGTACTTCGTAAGAGATAAGAGCTTGTATTAAAAAAGCAAATTCGGCTTTTTTGAACACAATATATTAGATATGCAGTGTGTTTCTGGCATGAAGTGAGGAAAAAATAAACCAGCAGATCTGTCCAGATGGAGGAGGGAAGTACCGCCAAAGGCGGGACAAGAAAAAGGTGCTCGATCCTGTGTGAAGACCATGTCAATGCAATCTGCCTATCACAAGTTCAAAGGAAGAGGATGAGAGTTTTATAGATATTTTTCTGCAATGCAGGAAGTCATATAAAGAATAAAAACTACAAAGCTCAAGTTATCAAGGCATGAGTGTGCAAAACTGCGCTCATAAAAGTGACAGCACTAAGTGCTTCAGTTAAGTATTTAATAGGATTGTAACAGCCACCTTCATAAATCTGTCCATACCAAATATCAATTATGTAGGCATCTATCTCACTGCAATAATTTCTCTAAATTGGCTCCTCATTGGCACCTCTCCAATTATTCTTAGTAGTAAGGATAGTATGTCTTTATCCTTTTGACTGGCATAGGACAACATATCTTCAGAGAGTCTGATATATTTATAGGTCATTTCATCTCAGAAAAACCTGTATGTGTCCCAGGAATTTCAAAGACTCAGGGAAGAGGAGCAGAGACAGGAGAGAGGCAAACCTTCTACCCAATCAGCAGCTCTGCTTGGATGCCTCTTTGAAATGTCTCAGGCTGTGCTCAGGGCTGAGTGCTGCCACAGAGAAGGGGCTGGGGCAGTGCCAGGCACTGTGACTCCCTGGAAATGCAGGGCTGGGTTAGGAGTGCCCAGCCCCTCTAGGTGCAGAGCTGGCTGAGGGCCAGAGGAGTAGCTTTTAGGCTGTGGAGATTGATGGTCTGTTCAGTTTTACTGCCTGCCGACCCCATGGGCTTAATATCCTCCCTTCTAAAAATGCATTCCTAAAGTCCCAATCCCTAGAGCTTGCAAGAGCCTTTCAGCAACACTACTCTTAAATCGGATGAGAACGGAGACCTTTTAAAGTCATTATATCAATACCTGCGTAAACACAGTGAACAGAAGCACTCTTTCCCATATGCCCAAAGCCCAAACTACAACCTAAAATACTCAGTGGCAATTTTTTTTCCCCCCACAGAATTTAAATTATACATTGGAATTGGAAGTATGGCCCTTGCAAACACTGCAGTTTAAATAAAGAACAAGTTAACTGTGGTTTGATTACAAGGTCTTAAAGAGTTTCACTTCAAAAGGCAAAGAAGCTTGTAAATTTAGCAAGACAAACAGAGAAATACCTAAGACCAGCTTTGTGAAACCAATGGAGTCAATATACTTCAAAAACTGACCCACAACTTCTGTGTTTTCTCTCCAAGTATTCCAACTTGCCCAAAAATCAGCGATTTCCATTGTACGTAGTAAGAAAACCTGCAAGATCAAAATGTCATAAGTACAGAAATCCAACAAGTTAAGAATGATCCAGTTCTGTGCAGGAGGGATTTACAGGCTATTAACATAATAACCACCCCGCTACAAGCTATTAACCTAACCATCCCATCAGCTTACCAAATCCAGTTTTAATTACCAATGTGATAGCAGTCATTGCCTTCAGACTTCATTATGCTGGGCACCGTGCAAAGAAAAACTACAAGACTGTCCCAGTCCTGAAAAAAACTACCAATGCAAGGAACTGAGACAGTGAGATTTTGGGGAAAGAAACAAACCAACAAAGAGTGCAGCCTTCTGCCACAGTTACATAGCACATCCAGTGACCCAGTCAGGAATAACAGTGGCACCCTCAGCTTTTGCAAAGAAACATTTACCAATAGATCTCACTGCACTTAAAGGATGGTCAGTGGCATCACTCCTGTTTCTGAACTGGAGAAAATGAAGCACAGAGAAGTATGCCTGGAGGGGCCCCGGGTTACTCAGCAAAACCTGAGAAAATGCCTGTCTAATGATTCCTAGCACATTTCCCCATCTGCTGGACTATGATGTTTCTAATGTAAAACATAGCCGAAAACTTTAATGGAGTATAACAAAAAGGTCTTTTTCTCATGAGGTCAAGCCCAGATAGAATATTGGAACAGCTATCCAGAATACAGGCAGTGGACACGCATGTCAACAGATACTCATGTTGACATCACATCATAAAAATTACAGAATTTTATCATTGTTTATGCTGCTAAACACTTTGTACATAATGAAATCTGTCTTCTCCGCTTCATAACTCTGTGAGATGTATGGGGAAAACCCAGCGTTGAAGACAGTACTATGTCAAACTGAAGCATTCTCCATAACTCATAATTATCAGAGCTTTCCCTTAGGTGACGAAACCACACAACAATTCCCAAGCCTTCAGTTGGCTAATTCTGGCAATAAGTCCTTCCTCCTGCCTCATACTGTAGACCTGTGACACAAATTAATTGTCAGTATCGTTAACTAAAGAAGTTATACCTTTGAACATGCATACATGAAACTCTGTGTGCAGTGGCAAATCATAGTAAAACCAGATTAAAAGGTAAAGATGTCAGTTTAAAACCAAAGCAGAACAAAATGTCAGGCTGACTTTATTTATGAAAAAATAACCTTCAACACAACCTAATCCAGATTCTGCCTTTTTCTATGTAGCCGTAACAAGGAAAAAAGTATATAGATTTAGATAACTTAAAAAAGACTTCCTGGGTTTAAAAATATTTTGTCACAAAATGTGAACCCATGATAAAATTAACATCTACGCAACCCAAATGAAAATATGCTTGTCTACTACTCAACCAGCCTGTCTGACATCTCTGCGCCTCTCCCTTAAAACACAGCGATAAAGGTTTTAGATGCTTCAGTAAACAGAGGATGTGGTCTAATTTCAGAACTGATTAACAGTTTATCTTTAAAACAGCTAATGAACCAGCTGTGATACCAACCTTTGTGGGGATCACTCTGGCTCCCCAATCTCCATTCCTACTGAATTCCAAGACTGTGCAATGGTTTGCTTATTTTTCCTGCAATACTTCCTTTTGAAAAACAATGTGCCGTAATGAGGAAATATAAACTACTGAGACCTATCACAAGACTTTTAACAACGTTCCCACTACCTAGGCTGCCCTGAATACCACTATACTGCATAGTGTGAGTTTATGTTTATGCTGTCACTGAGGTTGGCTGTGAGTTTCTTAAGCACTTCTGATTTATGCCTCCTGCTTCTGAGGGAAAGTAAAACAAACAAGCTTAAGGAAAGAAATGGTATTTATTTGATACTAAAACTTGTTTTAAATACATGTTTTGGGTTTTAGGCAAAAAACAACCTTAAGTGTTGATTCTAGGAGGTGGAAAATCTTATGAAAACAAGAAGAAACTAATTTTATGTGAATGTAAAATTAAGATGGAATGCTAACACACATTCTGGATCTCTGAATTACTAGGTTTTTCCCAAAATTGTGCATAAAACAGCAGCAGTGATACAATGTACTTGGAGTTTATTCTCATCCTAGAATTTCAGTGTGCTTTTCTAAATGCTAATTAATTAAACTTCAAAAGGCTCCTGTGAGATACAGTAGGTATTATTGCACCTATTAAGCACATATAAACCAGAGTTATGATGTTTAATTATATTCAGAGTTGTTTCTTTTTAAATTGATTTTCCTCTATAAAAGAAGATGCTGATAGTCTATTACTTTTAGAACAGGTTTTTATGAGTTCAGTTTTTAATAGGCAACATTTCACTGCACCTATGTTTGTACGTGCATGTATTCATTTAGAATTTAAAAATACACAGCCAACAACTGGTTTGAGAGACGAGCCTTAAACCAGAACTAGGAGTAGTTATGGGAAAAGGCACACTGATCTCATCAGAAGCCTCTGTTTTCCTTGTTTGTAATTTTGATAACTTCCCAACCAAATTCAAAGGTAACAACACCTCCCCCCCACCTAATCTAGGCAGTTCTGACACAGCTAGAGTACTCCCCCAGAGAAATATCGTTCTAAGCTCTAGAGACTGACTACAATCATGGAAACACAAAACTTCTAAAAAGTGTTTGTGTTTATTCTATTTTAATGGTTCTGTTACTCAAATAAATCATCCATTGTTTCTTCCAGCACTCTCGCATCAGGAGCATTCATGATGGTTTGTGTCTGTTGTGGATGTTGCATGTTATTATGTTATACGCAGCCAAGGACAAGGGAATCAGGCAGGATTACCTGCTGTTGCCCAGGCACTCACTTTGAAGGAACACACAACCAGTGCTGAACAAAAACTGACACCATCTCAGCCCAGCGTGCTCCAAAGTGAAATTATGCACTGCAGAAAGAGGTACCTTCTCATCAGTTTTCAATTTAGCACAGTTCAGTTTTGTTGTGTATTCCCTGCTGGCTCCCAAGTCTGCATTCCATTTAAGTTCCAGAAGGACAGAATATATTTAGCAATTATCTAATTGTAATAACCAATTGCTAAGTCTTTCAGGAGCAGATGGAATAATAAATATGTATGTGTTCCAGAACTAAAACATGCAAGGCAATACAATTCTACCAATAATTAAGTTTGCTTTGATACAATATGTCATCTGATACTATCAGACAACCTGCATCAGAAGGATTTGATTTCTTGCATTTGATTGTTCAAGAAGCAAATTCTCTATGGAGCAGAATCTCTTTTTCTTTGCCTCTCAGTCTCCGGAGTGCCGATGTAATTATCACTGTGATTGTCATTCCCAGCCAGATTAGTGACAGTGGAGACTAAAATGTCATCTGCAGGCTACGGCAAGAGCTATATATTCGAATCAGCCTCTACTAGCTCAAGTGAACCTTGTTACGACAAGGCAGAAGATCTAAAATACTAAGTACCATAATCTAATGCATTTTTCTTTCCAAGACAAAACACTGCATTTTCAAGAAATGGGATGATTTTTCTTTTTCTGAAGCAATACAATCAGCAGCTTGGAAATTTCCTGCTAGTACTGTATGTTAGCTGAACCACTGATTAGGAGGCAGGGACTTCCACATCATCTCTTCCCATCACTTCTTTTCAATTCATTTCATGGAAAAAATCACTTTTTTCAGGTCACTCATTACATATCACTTCTCCAACAGGGGAAACTCGATTCCCGAATTCCAGAACTTTTCACTACCCTGCTGAGCAGAGCACTGCCTTTATTTCCCACAAAGTATCCCCTAACTTTCTCTAAGGGGTTCATGAGACTGAACCATCCATGTTTGTAACTTTCAAGTCATGGGCCGTTTCTCTTCCAAGATATGATTGTACCTAAATGGTGCATAGACAGAGTAATTTAGGCTACAGAAGCATATAGAAGGGCAAATATGTGATGAGAATGGTGTTACTTATGCAACATGAAATAACACTGCAAAAAGGCAGTTACATCAGAAGCACCACTTCTGGACTAGAGACTGGACCTGCTCAAGGTCAGTCACCACTCTGCTTCTCACCTGGGACTTGTGGTAGAGTCACCGTCCTTGGAAATGTTAAAAAATTGTGTGGCCCTTTGTGATACAGTTGAGTGGGCATGGTGGTATTTAGTCAAAGGTTGGACTTGATAATCCTGGGACTCTTTCCCAGCCTTAATGATTATATGATTCTGTGAGTAGGTATTTACCCTCAGGGTAAATAAGCTTTCTGCCAGAATCAGGTGTTGCAAGCAGAAAAAAAAAAAAAAAGAGTATAAGCTACTTCAATACAAAATTTAACATTAATTACTTGAAATTACATTACTCTGATTGTTATATAATGAAGTGCCCCTGATAATCTGAATCCACTACTCTGTAACTCCCATGTTGCATATATATATGCCTTCATCCACAAGAGATCATTTGGGTTTCTTTTAATTTCATTTTTCTTTTTGTCTTTTCTTGTAGACAACAGACTGCACAGGTTCCAGACCCAAGGGGAAAAAAAAAGGCAGAACTAATATCCATAATAATTCTCTTCTGCATATGGGAAAACTTCACAACCCTTTGCTGGATATTACTTCAATTAATTTCTACACTAGCTCAGTAATGCTTTAGTCAAAGCGTCTGAACAAAAAATCGGACTGAAGAGAGAAGGTTCTCTGTTGCGTGGTGATGGCTACATGTATTGATGTGAAGGATATCATCCACCTGATATTCCTTGGAGACAAGGTGCTAAAAAGGCAGGACCTTTTAGAAAGATGTGAAAAATTACACATTTTGCTTTGTATAGCATAATTCAATTACCTGTCTAAATTCGAAGTTGAAATATTTTACAGATTTAGATGTAAACTCATGACAAGGAAGTTCAAGACAAACAGGTTCTTGAAATTTTGGTTATAACACAACAGGCCAACAATCACAACAATGACCAATCAAGCTGCAAATTAGGACATCAGATGACCACCCAAAAGTGGCATTTTTTCCAGAATAAAATACAACCTGTCAATATTTGAGATTGTTACTAAGGTGTGCAAAAATGTTTCGCTCACCTTCCTTTCCCATTACCCTGTATATAAGTGTTATGTGGTAACATAAAAGCCGCAAAGGTATAATGGCTGCAGTAAGAGTTCTGGAACCTTATGCTCCTGCCAGCTGCTACTGTATCTGCAGCTAAATAAAGAGACATTACAGTCTTTAGAAAGCACCATCAAGTGGCTATTATACTGTAGTTTTACCTTTCAAGTCAGTGATGTAACATGCCAAGAATGTTTTCCTGGAACATCCAAACTGCAGTTTCAGTCCTTAAACTGATTTACATAAAAACTACAACTCTAAAAGCAACATGGGCTAGTCAAAAGCCTTGTTCATGGCTATATACTGCCCAAAAGCATCCCCTTTGAGCCACCAGAGATTATATGCATCAGAGAAGATACAAATGGGATAAATTTGAAAAGAATTAAAAGTAATTTAATTCTTTCTCAAAGAGGGCTTAAGGAAAGCAGTGAGGAGTTTCCACCTGTCAGGTGAAATGCTACGAATGCACTTATGGTCAGCAACCACAGCTTAACAAGAGCATTTAATGAAAACGCAGTAGGTAAGTGCTTTCAGTTACATAAACAGCTACTCACAGCTCAAGACCTTAAGCACTCTTGCAGCTTCATACTCTGTTACACGTGTTTACTTACAAGCCTCTGGCAGGGAGGCTACAACTGCACCAGTTTAAAAAAAGCCCAACCAAACAAAACAACCAACCGAAGGAACCCAAACAATTTTTCCTGTTAAAAAGTCTGAGAACTCAGGAGAGCGTACAAAGGGAAGTCATCTTGTTCTCTACTTGACTCTCCACACTTCAGGCCCATAAACACACTTCCACTGGTGCCTGCAGATCTACAATACCACCTTTAGAAACCCCAACTAGAAAGCAGGTTTTCAAGTAAAGGAGAAAAGTCCTACTCTGAAACCTTTGTAGCCAAAGCCCATTAAAATGCTGAGGCAGACTCTCAACTGCCAACTGAGTTTGACAATTTAGCAAGCAATCGAAGGCTGTATTTTACAGCTGCACTAGCAGAAATAGCCTAGAGATGGTAAAAAACATGTAACAGGTTAGATGTTTTCAGCAGAGATAAACACATATTATTGCCACAGTACAGGTGGTACATTGTACAAGGGAATGCTCTCTGAAGAAGGACATATAATTCTAGTCCTCTGTCTAAGAAAGGATAATTTAAACTTAAAAGCTAAGTCCCTAATCTGGATAGAGGACAAAACAGCTTGGAGAGAAGCCCAAATGGAAGAACATATTTGTGCTCTCAGGAGGACTCTACAGGTCAAAAGAGCACAAAAGCTGCCACTGTTGTCATTCCAAGGATTTATCTTAGTAGGACACTGACACAGGAGCCTCAGGCAATGGTCCATACGAGGTATTTAGGAAAGAACTTAAAAGACTGAACAATATGGAGCAGTATTTTCCTCAGCACACCCTGACTCAAAATTAGGGATTTCTTGGACACTGTATCACTGTGTTTGCTGTGGTCCACAGTATTCTGTGGCAGTGCTTTCCACAGCCCAGCTCTGCCCTGTGCAGCCGAGTATGGCTGGGCATCGCACAGCATGCTTGCTTGAGGGAGCAAAGACTTGAATCAAATGAGTCATAGACCGAAACTTCCCTCTAGGAATTCCCAACCCAAGATAATTTCTGTTCTTGGGTAATGAGTTATCTCAAAGGCTGCCTGAGAATATGCTGGTGCTCTCACACTGACAAATAATGGTTAAAGTACTGTTGAAGTGGAGACCAAATACTCTGCTTGGTTTTTCAGAAAACCCATTTAAACTCCATTTTTACACCTAGACACCCTCTTTATGTTCAGGGATGGACACATACAAAATCACCAACAGGTGACCATATATTCTAAGAGAAAGGGAGAGTTCCTAAATATAATTTTCTTAGATACACTTTGAAAATACTATATGCAGTAATATTAAATATATATTAAAACCCCCCTAAATATAAAACAATTAATGCCTTTGTCATAATTTATTTCTATCCGGATAAGAAAATAATCCCAAAGCCCAGGATACTCAGATTCCTACTTTCTCATTATCTTCACTTACAATTTTGGATGAGAAAAATGCTCTGCACCTCAGTTTCCTCAATTAAGAGATTGGGAATGAAGCCATTTCTCACAAAGAAAAGCTTTCCACTCAAGGCAGTGCACTTACTATTGGTAACCTGCCTGTAGAGGTGGCTGGTGGCAGGTGCTATGTAAGTGTAAATTACTTCCTTCTGTTTCCCCGCTTCCTCCTCTGCAAAGGAGAAAACTTGTCATTCCTCCTTTTATGAGCAAAGGCAGCTGGGAGCTAAATACTCTGGTGACTCCAACTGACTGATTTGGTAGTGTTTATGCAAGTAAGCAGCAAGAGGCACTAAATCAGAGCATAAACAAATCTTAGGCTAAATGTGCAGACGCAAACCTAATACGTACTAAAAATTGTGTGTTCCTGAAATTAGTATTCAGTTGGTAAAGATCTAAATTTTATTTTCCTGTTTAATTTTCAAATAATTTCAGTACTAAAGTATAACTGCAGATTGCACAGGGAAAAAATACTGTAATGGTTATTTTCCCCAAATTTAGAAACCATCTGTTTTGAAGTTCTGTTTGGCTAAGCAAATTACAGGACTCACAGACCAGCTAAGTAGTTAAACACGTACAGAATACCTTTTCTTCAGTGCAGGAGAAAAATGTCTTTAGCTGAGCTGTTTTGCATGGCACCTCCAATTTATCCCTTCTCAATTCTCTCTGACATCTGTGTCCTGGTGCGAGGGTAACGATCACATCAGGGTGCTCCACAAAGGTTAACACAGACAACAGCCTGGCAGCATTTGATGTGTAAGGAAACAGGACTACCATTTCCCTTGCATCTAAAAGGTCAACAAAACATAACCTAATTCCTTTCTTTTATACAAGCCCAAGGGCAGGCACATGACAGAAGAGATGGCAAGTTCATTGTTAGTTCTACAACACCACAGGAAAGTAACAGACAAATTTCAGCACTGCCAGTGAAGTGAATAGAGCGGAGAGTAGAGGCTGCTAATGATTTGGGCCTTTTCTTTGGTAATATCCTGCTTATTTTTTTCCTCAGTGAATAGAATAATTTATGTAGAATGAAGGCTTAGCCTGTAATTTAATTACCACAGGTTACTTTTTGCATTGTATGATACACAAAGAGCTAATATTAAATTCAAGCTGCTGCAATAAAATTCCCTTTCAATTAATGTAACTAACAAATGTTGTTACTGTGATTAATAATTAGAAAATGGCAGGTGACAAACCAAATAGAATTATAGCATCATTAACATTGCACAAACCTCTTATCCCACCCTGTTTTTCTAGAGACATGCATATTTGTCTCCTTGTTTCCATCAACTTCCAGTGACCCAAAAACCACTTGTTCTGTCCCAAATGGCTGCTACAATGTGGGTGTAACACAGTTGCTCCGTGGCTGTCAAATAATGCATTGCAAATGTTTCATAGATCTACAGGAGACAGGACACTCGAAAGTTGTGAAAAAAGGCAGAAGCCAAGACAAGCAATAGAAAAATGAAGAGAAATGGCATCTCTTCTCCTTTTGAGCAGTGGATCAGGGGGCCTTCCACACCAAAAGCCATCATTTGACATTGCTCAGCCCCCCCCTTCTGTACTTTTAGGCTCTCTCCTGTAAACTCGCCTTCTCAGCTGCACTTGTATTCAGGCTCTGAATGTCAGCTGTCAGATGTTTGGTGCTCAGCCTGATGATACCAATGGTAAAGTTCACCAGCTCCTCAGGTAACAACTCTGTATTGGCCCTACAATATTGGCCCTCTACACTCTTAAAAGCACTGCAGTTTGAATTCATATTTCATACATCATCAATTTTCCTACAGACTCCATCCTCACCAAGTAAAAAAGTGTTTACAACAGTATATAATGATAAGCATATAAAGCCATCATCAATCATTTATCAGTTACAATTACTATTTGCATCCGTTTATCTAATCACAGTCTGCAGTAACTGCTGCACTTAAGCAGTTCAAAACCACTTTAAAGATGGAAATGTTGAGGATAACTACTACATAATTAACTTCACATTTTGCAGCACTCTGCTAATTCATATTTCTGTCCCTTTTCAGTTTTAATGTATATTAAATAAAGAGGAATTATTATTTACATACACCCCCACTCACCTACACAGTCACATGTACTGACAGTGAAAGTGCAGGTGACAAATGGCAGACTAGTCTCATAAACTCTATTTAATGTGCAACTTCAGCTGTCTCAGACACTCAGACTCCCAGTACATCTCTGCTGCTACTTTAAATACACTGAATTTCACATGTAACTATATAAAAAAACCAAAGACTTTTCTCTTTTTCCTCTCTCCCTCTTCACCTACGCAAGATCATCTGCCAGAAAATTATTTCGTCTCTGCCCTGGATGTCAGAATTCATTCTCAGCCCTCCCTTCCCATTTCTGTTTTTCAAACCCACTAATTTGAAGATGACAAACAGTGGGTCCTGAGCTAGTAACAGCTTAAAGATCAGATAACTTGCCATATTCAGGAGCTACACAAAAGAGGACAGACAACAGTTTGTTCTGCAGTGACCACAATAACTTAATTTGCTACGTTACATAAATAATGAATCCCTGAGAGTGGAAGGAGTGATATTTCAGTGTTCTTTCACTTTTTGTCTTTTAAAAAAAATCCAGTTTTCTGCATCAAAATTAACATTTATCTGAAGATCACTCTAAAGATTTTTGGGACTTAATCCAACTCTTCCTGCACTGTCATTCCAAGGAGTGAACCATGCAAACACACAATCACTGCTTAACAGTTTTCCCTACAGCATGTGCTTAGGTAACAAAATGGGAAGACCCACTGCCCTTCACCCCCACATTTAAACCGACTCTTAACAGAGAGAACAGTTGACAAAGTGCCTCAGTAAACTTCATGTTCACACAACATGATCACGGATAGGCTTTTTCCTCTCTGGCCCCTTTCCTCCTTTTTCCACCTCTGCCTGCCTGTCAGACTGCTGTGGTAGGTCATGTGATTGCTAGGAAGGTTAGATGCAGATGTAGCATTTCTAGAAATAGTTGCATTTTAAAAAAGACAGAACACCCCCCAATAATATAGGCTTCTAAGAGAAAGTTAGGAATGGGTGTTGCTGCTGAAGCCTGGCCTACGGATATTGCCGATTACGGCCAAAACAGATGAGCGCACGAACCGCTCTTCCTCATCCTCCAATTCTGCAGGCATCTGACAAAAACTTCTCATACACTCTCTAGCCATTAACGTCAATTGGACTGTGACAAAAAAATGAGAAAACCCAACAAAAATAACCCCAAAAAAGCGCCCTATATAATGTAAGAAGTGCAGGTTGCATAGCCTGCTCTGTAGATGGCACTGTATGTTAAACAATGATTTTCTTCTTTTTCCACAGTACCATTTCTGAAGATAATAATCCAGATGCAGTCTTTTACACCCACAGAATATGCATTTATTTAAAATCAGGAATCATTCCATGGTAATAGCTTTTGACTGTAACTCCAGAAGTTACTTCCCATTGGCAATTAATTATGTTTATCCCTGCAGTATATGACTACCAGGAAGGACAGGGCACTGTGCAGTCCCTGCCCCAAAGAGTTAACAAGACAAGCAGTAGGACAAGTGAGGCAGTATACTATTGAGAGATAATGATGTATTCCAGCCACACTGCTGGATCCCCAGCCTGGTGTGCTACCCACTGAGTCAGCAAGTAGTGCTGTGCCATGAAAAAAATATTAAGGGTTTTTTGTTTGTGGGTTTGTTTTTTTTGTTTTTTAAAGACTGTCTTCATTATTTGTAACTTTTAAAAAATTTGTTGAAACTGGCATAAGAGCAGATAGAACACAAAATTGGCAGAGAAACTCAGGAAACATGGGTATAAAACCAAGACTGACAAACATCTAGGGAATCATTACTCTGGGAAGTTAGAGAATGGCATAAACTGGAAAGAGTGAATCTCACAACAGTCAGTAAAAATCTTTTGATATTATGTCGGCTGTGACACTAAAGTAATTATCATATTAAAAGGAACACAAGCTAACTTATAAATTCACTGACAACAATGTTTTCTTGAGATATTTCGGATGTAAACCTAATTGCCAACAGAAGAGCTCACAAAAATCCAAGAGAAGTCTTAAATGTTCCAGAACTATGCTAACATAAACACACAGGCTAACAAAAGGCAGCAGCAAAAACAAAGTGGCACACACAAGCTCTGAATAACCAACCAACCTTCCTGCTGTACACTGCAAATGAGCAGTAAAAATCTCTACAGAAGCTCACAACAGAAAGCTGTCTTTCAGGGTTCTGCCAGCATTTGTTGATTTGCACTTGCCAAAGGAAGAGTTTACAGGCTTTTGGAATGTTAAAAGGCAAACATAACTACACTTTGTATTTCAAAAGACAAAAAAAAAAGGAACAATGATGAATTATTCTAGCACAAAAAGATTTATGTTAATGTTAGTATTTCACATATTCTAGCCCATAATATGATGTGGAAAGCATTCCCCGTTCCCTAGCAAGTGCCTTGTATTGGCTGCATACATGGTTTTAATGTGGATTGAAAATCTTGCTTTACATATGGCAGAGGGAGACACAAAAGTGTGGCAAATTTGTATCATGGTAAAAAAAAAAATTCTCATATCCTCTGTTGTTGATTCACTCCATCCAGAGTGTTTTGTTCTCTTACAGCTATGCAGACATGTAGCATATTCTAATTCTTTTGTCTATTTATGAAAAGTTTATGATTTTTTAAAAAATTCTGGTAGGTATCCAGAAACACTTTTTTCCAAAAATTCTCATATGAAAAATTCACTTGATACATTGACCTGACAGTTGTGCTGGTAGGAAACCAGAACTGCTGAATTACAGGTAAAGAAACCAGATGTGAGAAATATTTCCAAGTCATTTGTCTTACCATGTCTTCATACTTTGCCCAGGCATTCAACAGTAAAATCAGGAGGAATTCATGTAAATTACTACAGTCAACCAGCAATACATAAAAAATGTGCAGAACTACAAAAGGGAGCTTTATAGTATTGGTGAGTGAGAAGAGAGATTAGAATAGGTAAAAGGCCAGGCAGCTAACCCTGGAAATTGAGATTAAAGTCAGTATCACCTTATTTTACATACAGAAAAGCCATTTCAGACATTTTTGAAGGTTATAACTCCCACTTCAGAGTCTGACTTGCAGTAAGTACTTCTGCACGTGTTTAACTTTACCCACTGAATAATCCCTTTATATTCAATAGAACTAGTAACGTGTATAAAAATGCATGAATGCCTAAATCTTCTGATGAATTGGGGGCTTAAGTAATCCTAGTAAGGATGGGACAGAGGCACCTCCAGATTAACATATTAATATTAAAGTCAGTGTGCAATTCTCCCATTAATTCCACAAGCTTGGTATTGAGCTCTAATATTTTCATAAAACATGAATTCTTCAACATACCCTGGATATACAGCCTACAGAACTGTGTTTACAAGGTGTGTTTACAAGGGTTTTACAATGATTACTTGGGGATAAATTTGGAAAATGTACTTTATTTGTGCCCGTCAAAATTATTCATAAATTTGGCAGGTCAACTGAAGCTCATCTTGTTAAAACCTCTTAAATCACATAATGAATCAGACACAGTTGACCTAGCTTACATGTGATTTAGATCACATTCTCAAAATTAAAGCTATTCTATTATGGAACAAAAGGATGAAATAGATAGGAAGAAAGCAAGGAATAATTAATTATTCTTTGAGTGGAAAAGAGGGTTGGCTAAAGTTAGCAGGCTGAAAACTAAAATCTGAAATGTGAAATAAATGGAAAACTAACTGTGCCTCAGTTTCAACTTACTAGATCCAACAGAATATGTACTATATCACATAATTATTATTAAACAATAACCAGAAATGTAACAACTGTTAAAAACAAGAACGTTAATGTTTAAGCTATCATCATCCAGTATCAAAATGCACAAAAGAAATAGCCTGATGAATGCTGATTCATTCATGCCACAGCCTTAATTCTACATTGAACTTTTAAAAGCATAATCCAGATTCATGATATCAAAGCTTTCTATATTTGGGCTTTTCTTTTTTTTTCCTGTATCAATCCTTCATAAGATGGAAAAAAAATGCCCTGATATTTCTCTTTGTAATTTGCTTTTATTCCTGGTTTGTTTTTATAAGCAAAACAAACCCTATCTTTCTCTCCAGCTCTTCTTTAAATCAAGAAGCAAGCTCCTGATGAGTGTTCACGCAGCTGATTAGAAAATTGTCTTATAAACAGCATCATTAAGTGGCCTGCCAATCAGCAGTGATACAGTGGTAGTGCTGGTGCCTGGGTAAATTACAGTTATGCCCTATGCTTGGGAAACCTAAATGTACAACTCTGAGATTTCTTATTGGCAATTAGATTATAAATGCTGTTTTATAATGCTTAACAGCATGAGAATATATTTATCACATACTGTATCTGCAGCATACAGAAAGAAAAAAAAATCTAATTGGAGTAGAGTTTCCTAAGATGCTGTTATAAAGGAATCCCCAAAGTTGAACTGAAAACTCATAAAAGATGAACCTTTTTTCAGGTTTTTCAGGAGTGATGCCATAGGAAAGCCATACAGATTGTAAGATCTCTTGACATTGATCTCACCTCCATTTATCTGGATTTACTGTTTGTTTTATGACATGTATTACCATTTACTTAAAATACACTAAAAATATTTGGAATTGTTTGAAAGATTTTATTTTTTTTCTTATTAAATACAAGGAAAAAGCTTCAAAATGTAAATAACAGGAAACTCTGCTGCCACATGCTGACCTGAACTTCTATTGATACAATGGGACATGCTACATACACGCCACCTGTTAATAGTATATGAACCCATATTCACTTGGAAATAATATGCATGGAAGACAACTCTTCAGAAATGCTAAGGCTGCAAAGTCATGGACTTGAGAGCAAGGGGATGCCAGAATTAATGTTTGCCTGTGAAATTTTGATGCAGGTTCTTCAGCTTTCATTCTTTAATTACACAGTCCCATTAACCAGCAGACCCGACTCATTTTGGCAAATAATATTTTCGTAACTGACACCCTTTGAGCCCTGATCCATCATAGTGCATTATGCCTTATTTACTGCATAAACTGCATTGAATGCCTGCATGCTGAATTCCTCAAGGGTTTGTGTGTTGCTCATTATGATAGAATTGATAATACCATTGCACATGTGAAACTGTTCAAGAGCAATGACACAGATATTAACATCTTATGTAGTATCTTAAAGATGATACTGCAGCTCTCATTTTGGAGTATCCTGTGCTTTACAGAACCCAGGCAGAGCTCTCAGGAGTGTTAGGGTGCTGAAAACTCAGCTTGAGTGCTAAGAGAAATGAATAGCTAACTTGCAAGTAGATAAAGTACCTGCATAGAGTAAACACTCCAGACAATCAACTGCCTGAACCACAAGAAAATCAGCAGTGCTTCACCTTATTCCTTCCAGGTATCTCTGTTTCTGCAGTGGGAAAGGCTGAGGTTGTGCACATCTGCACCGTCAACTGTGGCTTCAGATTCATTCCTAGAGAATACACCTGGGACACTGAGTGATGCTGGTGTCTCAAATCTGTAAGTACCATTACATCCAAACATTAATTAATTTTATTTCTCCGTTTCTGGTTATCCTTAGTTTCAGTCTTGAACTGATATCCATAAGAGTGCAAGTTGTTTTAAAATCAAGTGTCTAACACCATCTTTTGTTGTTGGATCAATAGCTAGGCAGATCCTAAGGACAGGCCTGCATCACTTGAGCTTACCAGTTTACTGACAGTAAAAGTAGGTTATAATGCCTGGACAGCAGTGGAAAATGAGAGAGATCACTACCAGCAGAGAAAAAAAAAGACTGAGAAATTTTGGTCTCAATTCAAAAAGGAAGATGTCAACAGTCTACTTAAAGCACCCCTATCCTCATTTTCTCAACCTCTGTATTCATATCTTCCCCCATTTTGATGTTCTCTGCCTTTTCTCCAAAACATGTTCCTAATCCCAAAGGCAATCTCACATCGCAATTTTGCCACTTTCTCTTTTTTCTTCCCCTTGACTTGGCTTGACTCCCTTCCACCAATGAATTTGCTGCCCAAAAGAAGTCATAACTGCTTCTATGGCAAGACACAGAATCATCTATCAGAAATTCATATTTCACAACTCACCTGAAAACAACAGCTTTGCTTAGTGATGTGTAATTGGTCTGCACATCTAAAATTAACAGTTCCAGAGCATGCCCACTACAGTCAGTTGTTAACGGCTTATTAATTACACATCAGGATGCCATAAACAACTTACAGCCAAAACATAAGTTTTTACAACATACAACAAAAGTCAGTGATGACATCCACCAGACTTTCATCCTCTACAGAACTTAATATAACAGCAGGAAAAAAAATATGTTTTCCAAAAACATCTAGAGCCAAAAACTGGGAGAGGGCAGTGTCCCCTCAGATACCACATGCAAAATGTTTACAAAGGGACGAGTGAATGAAGAATTGAGACACTGTAGAGGAGATAGCCTGGACTGTTTGCCAATAAGGTACAGGAATAGATCACTGTAGAGAAAATAATTTCCTTCAGTGTCATATTTTTGGGAAGAAGAGATCAATCACATACACCACTATGTACTAAAAACATAAACAGAACTAAAAGGTCCACAAACAAAATGCAAAGGAGGAGTCAATACATAGTGGCAATGCCTACCTACTTGAACAACCCCCCCAAAATCTAAATAGCACACATTCATTAACCGAGTCATCACAGACAAACACATCTCATTTTTTTAATTCTAGCCAGATGTGATTGATTTGTCCTCCTACTGGTCCTTACCCTTTTGTGGTTCTGCAGAGACACTGGGAACTGGCAATAACTCACCACATGCTTCAGAGAGTTTTCTTGTTTTTGGAAATCTCTAGGCAGCGTGACATTTACATTCATTATGGGTGGTTCTGGGCATTTAAGGATGAAAACAATTAAAGTATATTTGCAGGGGATATGACGAATGAGCATTTGTACTCCGGCCAATTTTTCACTGACTTTCATTGAAGTACACCACTATGTTTCAGCTTTAACTCTGCTGCTGTCTGAACAAGATGATTTTCCAGTATTCATGTGGGCAGGTTGACTGATGAGAATGCCTTTAGGGTTAAACGTCATCAGTATAAACTATGAGGTCTCTTTCTTGGACAAATTCAGCCCCCACACTCACCGATGAAAATTCAGAGTCAGAGCTGAAATCCACAGAGTTAATTTGGACCCCCACCAATCTAAATGCTATCTCTCTGGCTGTCTGCAGTTCTCCCTCTTGCTCAGAAAGGTGTTTTGACTTCACAATGGACATCCTTCAGTAGCAGCAAGTTGCTTTTGATTTTCATGTGACTTTTTGTACTCTCCCCAATCTACGGATACCAGAGTGATGAGGATTATCTGCACCAATGCTGGGCTGAAGCAGAGCACTTATTTCTTCATACCTCTGGGTTGTATTTCCATTAGCAGAAGCAGGGACTGAAGTAACATAGGGTATGTAAGGGAAAGAGCAGCATTTTGCTCTCTTAACAATCCTCTCCCCTCCATATTACTAATGGAATTAGTTTCCATAGCTGCAATGTGCCACAACAACGTAGCTGCATACACATAAGTGTTCTGGTCCAGGGAGGTGAAGTGAGCTAACTGGGGACGTCAAGATTGGAGGCAGCCTGGGCTGCAGTGATCATGCACAGGTGGAGTTTGCAGCCCTGAGATCTATGGATCATGTAAGGAGTAAAGTTAGGCCCCTGAAATTTAGGAAAGCAAAATTCCAGCTCTTCAGAGAGATAGTCACTGGGATCCCCTGTGAGACTGCCTTCAGGGACAGGGGAGCAGAGCAGAGCTGGCAGATCTTTAAGGAAGTCTTCCATAGAGCACAAGAGCTGGCAATCCCCAGGAGCAAGAAATCAGGCAGGGAAGGCAAGAGACAGGCACGGCTGAGTAAGGCACGCACTGCTGTTAAAATTAAAGGGGAAGAAGCAAATGCACAGGCAGTGGAGATAGGGACAGGAAACACGGGAAGAGTACAGACATGAAATGCAGCTGAGCAAGGCCATGGTGAAACTGAACCTGGCAAGGGATGCAAAGAATAACAGGAAGGGCTTCCACAGGTATGTAAACCAGAAAAGGAAGGTCAAAGAAGGTCCACCCACTCCTGACAACCACTGGTGGAAGACTGGTAACAATGGATGAGGAGAAGGCTGAGGTAATCAACACCTCTTTTGCCTAAGTCTTCAATGACAACCTTTCTTCCCACACCTCTTGGGTGGATGGACAGAAGGATGGGACTGGGGGAGCAAAGTGCATCCTGCTGTAAGCAGAGATCCCATCTGAGGAACCTGAATGTACATAAGTCTATGGGACCTGATGAGATACATCCCAGAATCCTGCTGTAGTTGCTGATGTAGTTGTCAAGCCACACTCCATGATATTTGAAAAGTCCTGGCAGTCAGGTGAAGTCCCAGGTGACTGGAAAAAGGGAAAACATTGTAGCCCTCTTTAAAAATGTAGAAAGTAGGATCCTGGGAATTACTGACCTGTCAGTCTCCACCTCTGTGCCTAGGAAGATATGGAATTGATCCTCCTAGAAGCCATGCTGAGGCATACGGAGGACATGTGGAGCACAGCTTCACCAAGGCCAAGTCCTGCCTGACCAACCCAGTGGCCTTCTGTGATGGGGTGATTTCATCAGCGGACAAAGTTCCCCAGGGAAGTGGTCATGGCTAGAGACGTCATTTATCGGGACCTCCATAAAGAGTCTTGGACATAGCTCCCCTCAACATCCTTCTCTCCAAACTGAAGAAAGATGGATTTGATGGGCAGACTGTTAGGTGGATAAGGAATTGGTTGTACAGTCACATCCAGAGGGTGTTGGTCAATGACTCAGAGTCCCAATGCACATTGGTGACAAGTGGTGTCACTCAGGGATCCGTACTGGAAACTTTGCTATTTAATGTCTTCATTAATGATGTAGATGAAGGGACTGAGTGCACCCTCATCAAATTTAGAGATGACACTGTTGCAGCCATGCTGGGGTTTGCTGGATGGTGAAATGCTGCAACCTTCTGAAAGCGCCTCCGGACTGAAACCGCTTTTGGCAGGTTCACTTTACACACACTCACGCATTGACACCGGCTGGCTTCTTTGACAAATCAGCAGCAAAGAGACGGGAAGGGCTCCTGTGTAGAGTTCCAAGGGTAAGGTTTATTACAACCTGCACATGTGGAGGGTTCCAGTGACTAAAGTGAAGACCAAGGGGGGGGCGGGGGGGGGGTGCCTCGGTTTTTATATAGGAGTGGGGGTGGGAGCATCGGGGACCAATGATCTGAGGACTTGGGAGCGGTACATAGGCGGCACTGGGGTAAGAGAACCAATAGGGAAACTCTGAGGGAGGAGAATGGCGAGGGAAGAACTTTCTGAAGCCTTGACATATAAAGGAAAAAGGGGCAGGGAGGCCCATGGGCCAATCGGGGAAGAGAACTGGGGTACATTAATATAGTAGAGCAAAACATCCTGGGCGGCCTTTCCTTCACCCTAACCTAAGGAGATCTCTCAAGGTGTGTCCCTCTAGGAGACGCTCCTGTTTCCTGGTTGGGGTGTGCACTGACTCCCATGTGACACCAAGATGAGTGGTGCAGCTCACACACCTGAACAATTGGATGCTATCCAGAGGGACCTAATTGCAGCCTTCCAGTAGAAGCCTATGAGAAAGATGGAGAGAGACTTTTCCCAGGGTCATGCAGTTCAAAAATTACTTGGACAACACTTTCAGGCACACAGTGTGATTCTTTGGGTAGTCCTGTGCAGGGCCAGGAGTTGGATTTGATGATCCTGATGGGTCCATTCCAACTCAAGACATTCTGTCATGTCTTCAGTTTACTTCAGGATGGTATTACTCAGGTTTTGGAGAGTCATCTACTCTGTGTACAGCTGTGCTGGAATCTCTCTGAGATTTTTTTATTCTACTCCTTCCTGGCATTTATTGCATATCAAAGGCCATAGGGATGAAGAATAAATTAGTTGGCAAGATTATTTTCTAAAGTAATTTCACAGAAAAAGAACCATTTACTAAAAAGGCCTACCATTACCCTGTATTACTGCTGCATGGAAGGATCATATATACATTCTCTATATCCCATTAAAGCTCGTCTCCCAGCTGAGCTAAAGCTACCACTGGAAGTGGTTTGAGCTGGTTCAGAACAAAGGTACTCACATGAATCTTTCCGTAAGTGGAGTCCCACAGTAGTAATGTTACCCCGACAGTGTGATCTGGAAAAGCATATCTGCTTATCACCTTAAAGCAGCCTTTCCAAACGTAATGCCAGGGACCCTGCTACCTTGCTAAAGAGGAACTGGATCCGAATCTCTCCTCCACTTATTCCAAAGATTTATTGAAATATGTGCAAATGAACTGAATGTGTGACCTCAAATTCCCATTTCAAGCCTCTTCACAAAGTCTGACTGAGTTTTCAAGCTGCTGTTCAGCAAAAAATGCAAATAAAGGTTTAGAGGCCCAGCACAACTGAGCTCTGTGTTCATCAGTCCTTTAATGTACACCAAATGGTCTTTGTGGTTCAAAATCATTTCATGCAATGCTAAGCAATGCCCTCATTGCTGCTTTTGCTGACTTGCAGTAAGCCAGTGGGATGCCAGGCTGCCACCATCAGAACATCTGCCTCATTGGAAAAGTATTTCAGCAGGCCATGCCTTGTAATAAATGATGTGACCCTGGAAGGCTGACAGCAGCACTCCTGTGGGCAAACAGCTCGCCAAAGGTCAAAGCCACCCAATGCTTTGGGACCAGCAACACCATTTATGTCCACTCCACCCCTACCCAGAGTCTTAGAGCTGCAATGGATAAGTGGAAAAATACATCACTGATAATCTATCTTCTGCCAGTAAAGAGCAAGAGAAGGGAGGGAAGGAGAGGAAAGCAGAGGAGAGTGGGAATCCAGCTGTGAAGCTATCTACTCTGCCACTGAAAACAAAGCTATTCCCAGAAGTGCCACTTAGTTTGCCTCAGTCAGAGTGAACTGGGGTAGCAAAATGTATGATATAAACTATTTCAGATATGAAACAGCTTAGAGAGTGCTTATATAAACAGCCTCACTAGCACAGCAATACCTGTCCATTTTAATTTACAACCTTTCCCAGAACAGTCCCTCACCCTCTTTTTTTTTTTTTAAAGGAGTTACTAATTTTCTTTCATCTTTTAGACTGTGAATTCTCCTAAAACACAAACCACAACTGCTTTTGTAAACTTTTTGTTCCATTCACAATGCAACGTCAATAAAACCCCAGTGAAGTGATACAGTGCAAACATTTCAATTTTACTAACAATGTAAACAGCATCAAAAAGATTTGGGATCCTGTTCATCTACCTGTGACGTTAGTAGTCAGTGGATGCTCTGTTGCTAGTTATAGAAAAGTCTTGCTCCCATTGTTAAAGCTATTGCCTTTTGAAGTGAAATGACAGTGGCACTCTTTTGAATGGCAGCATTTTACAGCAATTTAACTTCCTTCCTAAAGAAGGCAAATTGGCATGAAAATTATCTGGAAAGCACAATCACACACACACAAAGTTTTTATATGTATACACACACACATATATATGCTGGCATTTTTGGTACAGCCATGACATACAGCATATCAAAGGCCATAGGGATGAAGAATAAATTAGTTGGCAAGATTATTTTCTAAAGTAATTTCACAGAAAAGGAACCATTTGCTAAAAAAGCCTACCATTACTCTCCAACCTCTTATTTGATGAGCAGTGCAGCTGATTTCTACCTTCATTCTTATTTACCTTCCATGAAAGCACCACTGAGGACCTAATGAAGAATGCTGGGTAATTCTGGCATTATTGGATTTTTTGTTATTTATTTATTAGACATGAGAGCTGTTATCAGCAAGCAGCCAGGTGAGTCAAATCAGATAAAGCATTATCTGATTCCTGTACTATAAATCAGATTTTAATAGAGAAAAGATCTGTATTCCTTTAGGAATGGAAAGAATATGTTTATAATGTGTTCTGAGTATGTGCTACACAATAGCAAGTATGGATAAAAATATTTTCTCTAATCAATTTTCCACTTTCTTCTCCAGGTTCTTTCACCCATAAGATGAGAACTAAAATAAATGAAAATTCTGTTTGTGACAAGTGCTAGCAAATAACTAAGGTAAGCATGCATAAAAGCACACATACATGCTGCATTCCAAACAGACATACAAAAAATACTGAATTCTGTAATATTAAAAGACATCATTGTTTCTCTGCTAGCAGAATGACTTACAGATTTCAGGTTTATCTAACTCAACCATTTAAATGAGACCTTTGGTAGCCTACTCTTGAACCTCAATACAGCTTCTGTCTTAGGTAATTATCCTTGTCTTTTTCTATTCAGAACCTACGAAGTATCATGACAGCACCTGTAGACTGGACACAGATAACGTTTGACTACCTCTTGAAGGTTTTACAAATTTTAATTGGCAGAGTAATCTCAGATATGCTCAGACAGAAATTGGTGCTAAACATTAAAAACCTTGATGCAAAGCCAGCTCTTTCTTGTACTGCAGTGTTATTTGAATTTTGATTTGCTGGAAATTACTGTTTGCAAAAATGAGGGCTCCCCTACCATCTAATATATCACTGTTTGAACTAAAATTCTGAAATTAGTTTACTGCCCAGATACTTAAATATTCTGAGGGCTCAAAAATTACTTTTTAAAACCTAACTTGTTAGGTCACATCCAATTAATTCCATAACAAACTGGAGGAATAGGCCTTTCATGTCATGTTTGGCTTAAAAATTCCATTTCTTTTATAATTTACACATAAAAATGAATTTATAGTCATAAAAAGGTTTACAAAGATGTGTGCTCAGATTGCTGTTAACAAATGAACAGGTAAAGCTCTGCCATTGCCAGCCATCAGCAGCAAGGCTGACATCCATATCACATTTCAGTATCTATTCTCATTATTCTGTTTCTTCCAAGTTGAGCCTTTGCTTCTCCATCCCAATTTACAGGAGGATTAATATTTTTTCAAGAACCTGCAAAACTACAGGCAGCATAAAAGTGCAGTAACAGAATGGAAGCTAGTATCAAACTTAAGCTATCAGAATGTAGGTCCTATTTATTAGGGAAAAAATCCAACCAAGTCACAACTAACCCCATGCTGTATTGGAGCTACTGGCTTCCCTTTTGGGGAATGTAACTGCACTTTAATTTTTTACTCAGGGTCTGAACAACAACCTTATTCAAGGTTATTCTGCATTTGGATGAGTGAAAAGGTTAGGTCTGGTCACTTGGGCAAGAGAGCAGTTTCAAGTTGTCATGACCTTGATGTCTCAGATAGATTGAACCTTGTCAAGGAAGACCAGATACTATTTTGGTTTTGCATATATATCTATGATTAACATGGAGAAATAAATGAAAGAACTACAGCCTGGGAGAAACATGAATATTGAGACCGAAAACATAGCCTGCAATAGGATGCAATATACACATCACTAAGGAAAACACTGTAAAGGTCTGGTCTCTTTCCTCCTGGAAAATAACAGCAATGAAGGCAGGGAGAATCAAAGATGATGGTGTCGTGTTAAGATGAAACAAGCAGGAAACAGTCACATAAATACTCTTTTTTCCCCCAGAAAAAGAAAAAAAAAGATGAAATTAAGCTTAATAAAAATTCCCATAGGTCAATATCTAGGTATGATCAACATTTAAGAAACTGATATCTTAACCCAACCCTAGAGAGAAAAAAATATTTGTTGCCATTGCACCTCCCCCCTGCATCCTCCTCCAGCTGGCACAGCTGACTTGCAATCCCTTTAGCTTTAGCAGATCAGGCAATCATAATTTAACAAAGCCATGTCATTTGTGGCAGCAGACAGACCATCTTTAAAACCAGCTTCCTAATGAGCACCTTGTAAACCTGATGAAATTTATGGAATTGAACTGAAGAAAATTCTGTTGTATGTGAAAAATGGCTTTTTCAACTAAGAATAAAAACCAGAAGAAAGGGCTGCAACCTCATTGCATCTACCACATTTTGATCCACACAGTAGCCTTTTGCAATACAACACAGGATTCAGATATGCTTCCTTCCTTAACGTGAGGCTGGTTTGAGCTTCTTGCACCTCATTCTGAAGGGTAGAACATTTTCTGAGAAATCAGTACCTCACAGCAATAGGCCACAGAACTCGCTGGACTACAGGAGATGAGCAGATGAAAATTCAGTATCTTATTTGTCAACTGCATTTATATGTACAAATGAAAATATCTCGCTCTTTTTCAAATTAAGGGAATATCTCTTACACAATACATTCAGCTCTTCCAATCCAGTTTAAAAGGACAGAAACATTGCTAGCCAGACAGCTCTTCATGTGGCAATTCTCTCACAATCCAAAACTAATGCCATATTTATACCTTTTATCATTAATGCATACCACCACCTTTATTGCACATGCTCAAGCTCTCAGTGGAACCAGCAGATGTTCTGCTGGCTGGAACAGTGGGTCAATCTCAGATTAATTCTTTGCCAGTGAAGGCACTGCACTGCAAACTGTGAGAATAGTGTGCCCTTTCTGCATGGAATGTCTCTAAAGCCTGGACATGTCCATCAGACTGAGACTAGAGCCTCTCAATTACTGCTTTGCTCCCAATTGAGTTTTAATGAATCTTCATTGAAAAAATCCCATTACTTTCCTGTGCAAATACATCCCAAATGACTCAGTATGGGAGGAAGAGGCATGAGGATGAAGGTTGTTTCAATTTTTTTTTGGTCATGAAACCTCCTTTCTCTACAGATAAATGTTCTAGATGAAATGCACTCTTTTCCACTCTAAAGTAAGAAAAAGGATCTGTTCATTCAGGGCTGAGAAACAGACAATATACATGAAGCAGTTCAGGTGAAGTGAGGCAGTTTTAATAATCTGTACCACGTTATTATTTGTCTGTTGTAACTTTATGGCTTATAAGCAGGAGTTTAGACACTCATGGCTTCTTCTCCCTGGAGGGCAATGTATCAAGATGGTAATGTATCATGACCTCAACAAATGTTCTGTTTGAAGAGCACAATGACTCCCAGATGGAAAATGTGTTTCTGACTGTGATATCTCAGGTTTAAACATATTTCTCCTGCTTTTTTGTAAAAACCCCTTCATTTCTAGGAATAAAATGGCCTGGCTGGGATTCAGTGCCATGCTTCACCTTCAAACTTGTAAGGCCCTTCATCACTGGTGAAACTGCTCTAAATGCAGGGTCAGGACCACATCAAACCCACCGTCCCAGAGGTATCTCACTTACTGAGGTTCCATCTAAGGCCTGTCGTGGTCACACTCTCGCAGGGGTTCCCGATGGGGATGAGGCCACACCAGGAGCCCTCCAGTCCTGTGTCGACACGCAGCTTGTGCTTGCCCTGCAAAACAGAAGTGTTTCTGGAGTCAGTGCTCGCCAGATGGCATTTGGTCACAGACCTTGCAAATAAAAGAGAAGGCACTTGGAGACAGGTCCAGAATGTCCCCCAAGGGCTCAGGAATATTTGGTTGCAGCAGGAAGTCAGGCCATTCATGTTAACAGAGGGAAGAGAGATGTGTGCTTAGGTTCCAGACCCTAGGGCTTTCAAAAGTTTGCTTCTAGGCTTTTCTAAGCACAATCTAGCTTTGCCCATTCTTCCCTGGCATTATTTGAATAGGCCCTTCTGTCAAAGCTAGGCTCTTTATTCCTGTGAAATGAAGGCATCCCGATCCATTCACTCATTTTTTCCTCATTTAAACAGCTGTGTTCCACTTCCTAAACAGTGCTAGTTAAAGTACCACTGAAGCACCTCAATTATTTTGACAACATCTGTAAAATTTCATGTACTTCTCCAGGCATGTACTCATCCCAGAAGGAGATGCAGAAACTTAACTCGGTGATAGATATTGACTAAAATATTTAGAGTAACATGCTTACACTAAGTAATGACAAAAACTGAAATTAAAACATTTTTTTTACATCCAGGATAAATTTATCTAGTAACTAACAAGTTCATGGGATGCAACAGCTATTAATGATGACGTATTTGTGATAAATTTCTTAATTAGCACATACAGACCCTGTGTGAACATCATATGAACAGTTACAAGGAAGAATAGAGAGTGGAAATCTTTAACAGAATGAAAAAAAAGTGCTGAGTGTTACAGTTCTGGCACAATCTGTGTTCTAAGAAGCTAAGAAAGTGTTTCTGGAAACTAGCAACAAGAAAGCAACAAATGCAAAGTAGTGACAAGTTCTGTGGAGAAATCATCCTCTGGTCTCTTCTACACAGATAATTTATTCCTTCAAATAAGCCTGGGCTTTGTGTGGGAGAAGCTTAAGATTCTTTGAAATAGAGGATTTTTTTGCATTTTATTTTATTCTCTTGTGGATGCAGGCAAGCAAAACTCTTGCACACGTCTTTTACGCACAAATTCTTCATCACTAAAAATAAAATCAGATATGCCTATTTATAAATATACCAAAATCAAAGGACTCTGAAACCCTATGACTATTCAGTGAATATTTTGTTAAGCAAGAAATCAAGTTTTTGTACCAAAAGAAATAAAGAACAGTTGAACCATAAAACTCGAGTAAATGTCCCAAGCAGCAAAAACACTGTCTCACAAATTTTCTTAGGAGAACGCATTTAAGCTTTTTTCTCCTACCCTGTCCTGTCCTATGCTCATTTCACACGCTCTTGCAAATACAAAGTCACTAGGTTAGAAAGCCAAAACTGTCAGTGAAATATCTTATTGCTGAGACATTGATGTCTGAGGCATTCAACAGCTTCTCCTGTTAATGCCAAGTGCATTATGAAGAAACAACTTCAATACAAGTCATGCTCTCAGTTAACAAATGAACCTTGGAAAAGCTGTCAATTAGGGAATATCAGATTGCATAGCTTAAGCCTATTTGATTGTTTGCAGAGCAACAAGAAAACCAATCCAATATTATCTGTCTTCTCAGGGTGTCCAGCTTCACGGGGTGATGAGCCATGCATATCTGTAGTGGCTGTGAATGCTTGCCTGCCAAATTCAGGGGTGTAACAAATTCCGGCTTGATAAGCTTTCAGCTATGCAATATGAAATGCCACTTCTCTCTCACAGCATGGAGGGAGGAGGAAAGGAAGAGGAGAGCTACAAGCGCAGCTCTCTCATTATGCGATTACAGATATTGTCGATAATGAAGCTGATGATGAAGGAGAGATGAAGGGGTGGGACTGTCTGATCCCAATGAATGTATGTATTGCTGCTCAGAGCTGCTGGAGGAGAGGAGCAAACTCACCACATGAATCAATTAGTAAAGGAATGTGAAAAGCAGACGAGAAAGTAGCTGGCCCCACAGAGAACCCGATTAAGTTCTATATTCTCAAAGTCTGTGCCTAACTACTATCAGGTTTGCATTTCCTACTTTATGACATTCTGGCCCAGCTTGCAGATAGGGAATCAATTCAGTATAAATTTATGCAGAAAGCTGTCTTCCTGTGCTCATGAAATAAATCTTTAAAACAAAAGATGCCAATACCAGAGGCTCACCAATATACAGGATTTTATCAGGAGTCTTTCAATGTCTGGTACTTCCTTAAAATCCCAGTTCACACGTTCCAGTGATTATGTGAGAACAGTGACTTGCTTCTCTGAGAGGACATTTTCTAGCACTCAGTTGTTAAGAGAAATTTCAAATTGGGAGCCCAAAGGGCTAAACCCAAGGCAGCAGGTGAACAGGAATATTGAAATGCAAATTGTTTTTTTAAAAAAATCATCTCAACTGTCAGGCCAAACTTACGTTTTAGGGATTGGTTCAATAAAATAACAGAAGTCAGTTTTTAAGGCTTTTCTTTAAATAAATCAATAAGGGATCTTAATATTACTGGGGATAGTGGGAGCAGAAAAAAGAAATGAATGTTGGGGGAAAACCCAAACAGATTATAAATAACCCACTCATTTTTGCCAAAAAAGTTTAACCAGACAATGCACTTGTATAGTAAAGTGCTAAATTCAAAGCATTATGAACGTACCATGAGGGAAATTCAGTTCCCAAGCTTATCTCCAATTTTTTGAGTACAGATCTTTCAACAAAGCAAGATGGAACTGGTATTTGCAGGAGGAAGGGAGGATCAGAGCTTGTAATTTGCAAAATACAAGTAATAATTTTTTCTGTTTAAGTCTGTGTGATTAAAGGAACAATTATATACTGTCACTTAAAATATCAAACTGTTTTCAGTTTCTGCAGAACTCAAATTTCCAAAACGAGGTTTAAAAAGAAAACTGAACTTTGACTAAATAAATCCCTCCTTATATTTTTTTGCCTCTGTAGGAGGTAACTGAAATATTTTCACATTTAACTTAAGAATCAAATATTACCATGTTTGAATGTTCCTGGTGATGAAAGAATGGCAAATAATACAGCTGCATTGATTTTTATCTTATTAAGTCAGTTTTGAAAAACATTGATCAATCTTCAGCATTGATTTTTTTTTCCTTCATTTTGTCTTTGATGCTGGGAAATAAGATCAATTTCTGAGTTCAGCAATAAGAAGAAAATGTCAGAAGATATTTTTAAGAATGCTTTATCCACATAGGTTAAACTTTTCCTTTTGATTCTAATGCCTTGTGTTATAAGAAAGTATTTAAGAAGTAATGGTTAAATATACCCCTACTCCAACACTCTTTTTGCTGAGGCAAGACCTAAAGACATAGTTGTGATTTGCCACATCTAAAATGAAAATAAAATGAAATAGACACTGAAATGAATAGAAGTCTGCCAGGAACTCATATACCTAACCCCTTTCGAGGTTGTGAAATGCTAAAATCCTTAGTCAAAAATATGCAAGCTGAAAGCACATGAACAGCATCAAAACAAAAGTGGTAGCTTCTCTGCATGCATGGATACCCCAGTACAGAGAAAATTACTTTTCCACGTGCTTTTGAGACCATCTTGAATAGATGTGTTGCAATAAATGTACAGTCTAGAATAGATATCAAGCAACAAAATGTTATGAAAGACAGACAGAATGGGCACTAATCTTCAGTAATGCATTCTGAAGGGATCTGAAGGAGGGAAACCTAGAATTTGTCAGGCTGAAGCTGAACACTGTGGAGAGGCATAAAGTCAGTTAACAAGATGCTGGGGAAGAATAAAGAATTAAAATTAAGCTTTGAAAAACATTAAGATATAGTAAACAGATCTTGGAAACTGCTGAAGAACTATGACTTGTAAAAGGTAACAGGGAAGGAAAAGGAATGAGTTACCAGATTAGAGGACAAAGCAAACTTACTCTGATTTTTAGGCTGCCCTGATAATTTGTCCAATATAAAGAAATCAACCGAATAATTTAATTACTAGAAATCACCAATTTTCTAAAAGGTCTACTTTCACCCATGCTTGCTGTGAGATCTGGCACTACAGAGAAACAGGATTTCTTGAGATCTGACCAACTGCTCTATGATACCTCCTCCACCAGCTAGATCTTGTTTTCCATGATCTTCTGGTAAAGGATCTTTTTTTTTATCAGCTTTATTTCTATGATTACTCCATAGGTGGCAGCACACACTTGAAAGCAACAACAGGAAAAAACTAAATACAGATGTCATAGTGTTACCCAGGGAAAAGGCAAAAAGCACAATCTGTTTTAGTACATAAACATCTGGATGCAGAAAATGGTATAGAGATAAAAGACTGGGGGAATGGGTGGAAATCAATACAATCATCAAAGACTGCAGCAGAGAGGAGGAAGAAAAAAGGAACAAGGATGAAACAAAGCTGAGAACATTTATGTTTAAAATCAAATATCATGACTGGCAATGAGGTAAAAACAAAGTTCCAGAAATATTTCTACTAATCATTAGTTGTGTAAGAGCTTGACTTAACGATAATAAAAGCTTTTAGGCTGAGATTTTGAGCAAGATAAATACAGCCAATTTTTCTAAAAGATGTACTTAAGAAGAGCCATTTTGTTATAACCTTAAAATATCATCAATTGTCTTTTCACACAAATACACACAGTGCCAAGTTGCTATTATGTGAATGCTATTCAGAGATCATTTTCTGAGCCAACCAGGCTTCTTATTGCTGTTGAAAATAAAAGTATCCACAGTTCCAGAAAAAACTCAGAAGTCTATAAGCTCTCATATGTCATATCAATGACTGCTTAAACACATGGAGAAAACCAGGAAGTTTATTGTACTTCAAAATAATATTGAAAACTGTTGGACCCAATCCTGCCAACCCCTACTATCAAAGTTTGTATTGTTCCTGTGCTGAAATGGATAGACTTTAGTGTATCAGTTATTTGCAAGACAGACTCCTACCAAGACTACCCTTCAAGAGGAGTACTTAATAAAAAAATGACTTTATAGTGAATAAAATCCCAGGCAAGAAAGACAGAATATATTATAATCCTTATTAGACCCAATAAATGAACATCTGTTTCAAACCAATTTATGGTAAGGGTAGAGAAGGAAATCCCCTGTGGAGGTGAGTGCCAGTAAACCAGAAAGAGTTACTGTACCCTGAGGTTATACATTTAAATGGTTGCTACTGTATATCTAATGTACAAATTATCCACAGAGAGCAAATGATTCCAGAATTTCACACATTCACACATGAGCATCTACTACAGTCCCGGCAAAAACTGTCCTTAGAGTACACTTCTCATGTAATAGCAAGGACATGTTTTACTGAGCACAGGGAGCGAATCCCTTGTTTGCCCATCACTTGTTGCAGCATATGCCTGTGAAACAATGCTCTATCTTCTGCAGTCCAGTCTACATGGGTGGCAAAACCCCACCGATCACAGGTGCAGAAAATTGTGGAAGTATGCTTCCCTCAGAATACTGCAAGCAGTTAAAACTGCCAGCAGCATTTGTGCTAACATGCACATACACACAAAAGTATGAAAACATTTTATCAAGCTAAAAAGATATCTGGGAATACAAAAGCTAATTTAAAAGGGAGTCTCATCTGTTTAATTTCTTTCCACAGACATATCCTAAAGCTTGACAAATGTCATAAATACTAATTCTTGTTCTACTCTGAACACCACCAAAAAGAGAAACACATTCTGTTTTAACTTCCCAGTTGCAAATGAGATTCTGCAACATTTTCTCCAGTTTTCCACAAATCAGTGCAAAATACACCACAAATACCGTGTGAAACTACAATAATCAAGAAGTCGTTGGTCCTTTTCTAAATTCAAGCAAGCCTTAGACTGGCCCAGTGTGACATTTTATCCTTGAGCTTGTGCATTTGATGCCCTATCCTCAGCAGGCTCATCATTACAGGTTTAATTAGCATTTTAGTGATGCCTTAAAAAAATCAGAACCATTTTCTTTATATCCATTTATGAGACTACAGAGTATAATAGATTGCAGAAAAGAGTGAAAAGTAGACAAGCTGCTGAAGATTTCATATTGCCTGTATAATTATTATGCAATGTTGCAGTTAAATTGTCAGCCTAGAGGGGCCTTCACTAAGGGCACTAATACTCTGCAATTCCTAAGTGATAAAAAATACAGCATAATCTTTCTCATTATGAATCAGTTCACAAGAAATTTAGTGTCACTGCCCTTTCTTTTTTGTGCATTTCTACAGGGGAAGAGTCTACAGGATCCCTTCTATCTAGACTATATTCTCTTATTTTCCTGAGTATTAGAGAAGTGTGGGAGTTAATTTAAAAGACAGGGTAATGTTCACCTAACTTGTGGCAAGAAACAATTTCTTCTTCTTATCACTGAATGACTGAATGTTGCTGGAAGGCACCTTTATGCTATATAAGAATACACAAAATTCAAATCTGTTTATCTGTTCCCAGGAGTCTTCCCAGACAAACTGGCAAATCTCCATAGCTCTCCTACTTCAAACTCTCACTTGGAAATCTTCTGTACTGCATAAGTAAGAAGAATGATCAACAGGCTGCTGGTCAACACCTTCTTTTAGTTTCTTGTACTTCTCAGTCTTGCACTTCTCAATCCCTATGATGCCACTGCTTTTTTATGTGTTATACAATGGCAGCAAATCCTGAGCCCACAAATCCTCTCATATACCACCACCCTTTTAGTAGAACTGGCTTCATATTTGGAGGTTTCATGATAGGATTAGGGGCTTCATAAAAGCCTGGCCTCTATAATTTCTTCAGTGCAAACAAACTCATGAACAGAATTCCTTTCATGGAGTGGGGGAATCTCACAAATGCTCTTTTCTCCCTTTCATTTCTGACTGTAACTTTCATATACTTCTAAGCAAGAAAGACAGAGGCTGGAAGTAGCAACAAATGAACTCTGGAGACAATTTTGCACTCCTTCTTGGCCTCTGCTACAGGAAGAAATAATTTACTGTTATTATATTCATTGACCTAAGATAAGAAACCATATCTACTTTCAGTAGACAATAGCTTCTGCTTTATAACAGCAGGTTTGAAGACCTGTTACGCCCCAGATCTGTTGCTAGAAATGACTGACTGCTCCTTTCTACAATGACTGATTGACTGACTTCTTTCTACACCTGTGAAATTCAAAGACATGTTGCTCAGGTCAGGAAGAACAAATGTAATTAAAGAAACTGCAAGCTGGCCCTTCAAATATATAATTCTTTTCTCCTCTTTTTTTCCCCCACATTTTTCCCTTTTTCTTGCATAGCTCAGTGAAGATTACAGTCCTCACAAAAATCCATTATTTTGTTGGAGGACATGATGGTGGAACAGAATATTGTACTGCCCAGAACTCCGCTTTCCTCCTTCATGAGACACACTTGGATAGGGGTGGGAAGTTTATTTGCAACAGCCACTTTGTAATGAATATAGTTCCAGTCCCCTTGTATTTCAGTACAGATCTATTCATGTCATCACTGTCATCAGTGACAGATTTGGCACTCAGAATACAGAAAAATATTCACAAGCACACAAAATCATTCAAAGTAGGCCAGCCTGAGTCCTAAATATTTGACAGTGATTTCTTACCATAAACAAATACAGACAGGCTGACGTCTTTTCTCACAGGAATTTGCATGCTGAACGCATGTTTCCAGCACCACATGTCATCACAGTTATAATTCTGATGGAGCATCCCAAAAGAATTAAAGCTTTATTTAAAATACCAAAAAGTAGAAGATATTGTATTGTATAGCAGACAATGAAAGAACAAAGTCCTCATGTGGCATATACCTTCTTCCTTCCTTAGACTTAGGTGGAGGACCTCTTATATCCCCCAAATAAGTATTCAAAATTATCAACATGCTGATAGCATACTCAGCCTTTGCATGGAAATGGTTAAGTAATAAACTTTTGGTGCAATGAGAGAAAAAGGTCAACAGAGTTGCCAGCCTGGATTTTAAGAGAACAAACTTTAGCTACTCAAGGAGAATGTCCCCTGGGAATCTGCTTTGAAGGGCTCAGGGGGATCAAAAGTGCTGGTTATTTGTGGACACCGACACAGTAAACGGACCAATTGTATCAAGTTGAATGTTTGGAAGTCTATAGAGCCTGATGAGATTAATTCTGGAGTACGGGAGGAACCAGCAGATATTACAGAAGGACCCTTCTAAATCATTTACCAAAGATCTTGGAAGCCTGGTTATGTCCCCACTGACTGGAAACTAGCCAATACTTCTGATTTACAAGCAGGGCTTGAAGGAAGCTCCAAGAAACTACAGATCTGTTAGACTAACCTCAGTACTTGGAAGAATTATGGAGAAGATCCTACTGGGTGCTGTTGTTTGAAAGACAACCATCAGGCCCCGCCAACATGAGTTCACAAAGGGAAAGTCCTGTCTAATCTGACATCCTTCTATGATAAGGTTATCTGCCTCGTGGATGAAGGGTGGGTGTAGTTCTGCTGGATTTTAGCATGGTTTTTGATGCTGTCTCTCCCAGCATCCTTCTGGACAAGCTGTCCAACTGACATGAGCAGGTAGGTGGTGCACTGGGTGAAGAACTGGCTGAAGGGCCAGGCTTAAAGGGTTGACATATATGGGGCTGCATCTGGCTGGTGACCAGTGATCAGTGGTGCTCCTCAGGGCTTAAATTTAGGGCCAATTCTGTTCAATATTTGTATTGATGACCTGGCTACAGCTGAATGCACAGTTAGTACGTCTGCAGATGAAACCAAACTGGGAGGTGCTGTTGGCTCTCTCGGGGACAAGAGGCCTTTCAGAGGTATCTGGATAGATTGGAGCATTGGGTAATCACCAGTGGCATGAAACTGAACAAGTCCAAATGCCGGATTCTGCACCTGGGATGGAGTCATGCCAGACATGAGACTAAACTGGGAGAGGAGGGGCTGGAGAGCAGCCCTGCGGAAAGGGATCTGGGGGTGCTGGTTGACAGGAGGTTTGACAGGAGTCAGCAGTGTGTGTGTGCCCTGGCAGCCAGGAGGGCAAACCTCATCCTGGAGTGCATCAAACACAGCATCACCAGCTGGTCAAAAGAGGTGATTGGATAATCACCTCTGTATTTAGGGCAGGTGCAGTCACACCTTGAGTAGCATGTGCAGTTTAATTTGAAGGATGTGAAGATACTTGAATGTGTCCCAAGGAGGGCACCAAGCTGGCAAAGGGGCCAGCAGACATGATCTTGAGGACTCTGGGTTTGTCTGGTTTGGAGTGAAGGTGGTCAAGGGGTGACCTCACTGCTCCCTACAGCTTCCTGAGGAGGGGAAGTGCAGAGGGAAGTGCTGAGCTCCTCTCCCTGGTACCCGGTGCTAGGATATGTGGGAACAGCTAAAAGCTGCATCCACCAGGAAAGATTCAGACTAGACATATGCAAACACTTTCCTTACCCAAAGGGTGGTGGAACCCTGGAACAGACTTCCTGGAGAAGTGGTCAATGCCCTGTGCCTGTAAGTGTTGAAGAGGCATTTGGAAAATGCCCTTAAAGCCAGGCTTTAACTTTTGGTCAGTGGTGAAGTGGTCAGGTAGCTGGATTAGGTGCTTGTTGTGGGTCCCTTCTAGCTGACTTATTCTATTGTATTCTTTGAAATTCTTTAAATTTACTGTATGGGAATAAAATAGAACTTGAACCCATGAAACAGGGGACCACAGCAGAACAAGTATATACCAAATACAGGGTAACATAATGCAAGATGAAAAACATTGACAAAAAACCATAAAATAAGGGTCAACAGAATGACAGATTGCTGTTAAAACTATACCCGGCTCACCCTCAAAAGGAGAAAGACTGGAACAAGTAATACTGCCTAATCAGACCCTTTGACTTATACATATTGCATTTTCTATATATCAAAATTTTCAGTCTCTTTCACACAATAGAAAGTCAGAATGTATCTTCTGAAAAAGGAACTGAACCCTCCCATAAAACAGAAACTTGCTAGGTCAAACCTGTTTGTAGGCATTATTGATGAGATAGAAGAATAAAATACTTACCTCACAAAAGTATCAAGAAGAAACGAAAACAATCAAGAAAGAAAACACATAGCCAAATACTTGAAAAACCTAGAAGATAAACCATCAATTTCAAACTATATAAAGTAGTAATAAACTTAAATAATACATAATCAAGGACTGCTTAAGGAATTAGGTGCATTACTCTTGCATACTGGATTTCTTGCCTTCCTAAACTTCTCTAGCTACATTTCCCTCTTGGAAAGCATGTGATTTCATGGCTACTCCTTTATCCATGAAGTGAGATGCTGTTGGGTTAGTACTAGGAGAGAATTGCAATCAAGAAATCAAAAATTTCAGAATCCTCTTGCTTGCCTGTTTTGGTTTAGCATGGCCTGGTTTTTGGTAGCAGGGAGGCTACGGGGGTGGCTTCTGTGAAAAGCTGCTGGAAGCCCATGATGGTATTTGATGAGTGATCTCTCCCAGTCCTTATCTCAACCCATGAACCCTTCATTATATTTTTCTCTTCCCCACCCACCTGTGAAGGGCAGTGAGAGAGAGGCTTTGGTGAGTTCGTGGGATCCTGCCAGCATCAACCCACTACACTTGCCTCAAACCATTACCAGCCACAAGGCTGTGGAATTTTGCAGACCAGGAGAACTTCTCACAGAATGGGTCAGGTTGGAAAGGACCACAGTGGGCCATCTGGTCCAACCTCCCTGCTCAAGCAGGATCATCCTAGAGCACACGGCACAGGATTGTGTCCAGACAGTTCTTGAATACCCTTAGTGAGGGACACCCCACAACCTCTCTAGGCAATCTGTTCCAGTGTTTGATCACCCAAACAGTAAGAAGTTTGTCCCTGTATTCTGGTGGAACTTTCCATGCATCAGTTTCTGCCAGTTACTGAACAAGTTATATTTCTTTAAGAAGAAGTCTATGCAGTAGCAGAGGAAAATGTTGGAAAATTCTTTTAACTTCAGCACAATAGTGTATAATCCCTATATTTGTCATTAATGCTTAGTTTTGTACCATACAGTGCTTAGTACAAATACCAGAGATTAATGTGGCCTTGTATTAACTCTCTACACCTGTGACTAATAGGTCTTGTGCCAGCCAATGCTTCCTTATTTACTTATATTAGTGATCAATATTTACTAGCAGATCACTAATTTCTAGTTTTTAGAAAAAAGATTGTGTGTCAGAACAAAGAATGATAAAGGAAATATATTATGACCTGATCCCACATTTGAAATAGTCTCAAGGAGAAAAGATTCATCAGAAGATCCAGAAGTCTGGATATCCAAACAAGTCCATGGTAATAATTAGCATATATGCATGGGTTCAGGAAATGTGATGAATATGTATTAGTTTCAGGAATATAACCTGTTCTGTTGGGTTACTGGGCATGCATACTTTGAGGGGAATTCCCCATGCATCCAGCACTGCTAATAAAGTAATGTCACCTTTCTAACCTAGTAAATCGGTTGGAGAGTTTATTTCCCGGTTTTTGCCTCTTGTCCTATTGTTTGGCACCACTGAGAAGAGCTGAAGCCATCCTCTTTACATTCTCTCTTCAGATATTTATCCACATTGATAAGGTATCTCAGTCATCTCTTCTTGAGACTGAACAGGCCCAGCTCCTTCAGCCTGTCCTCACAAGAGATGCTCCAGTCTCTTGATCATATTCGTACCCCTCTGCTGTACTCAGTCCAGGAGCTCCATGTCTCTCTTGTCCTGAGGAGCCCAGAACTGGACACAGCACTTCAGCTGTGGCCTCACCAGGGCTGAGTAGAGGGTCAGGATCACCTCTCTCCACCTGCTGGCAATGCTCTTCCTAATGCACCCCAGGTACCATTGGCCTTCTTGGAAGGGCTCACTGCTGGCTCATGGACAGCTTGTTGTCCGCCAGGACCCACAGGTCCTTCTCTGCAGAGCTGCTTTCCAGAAGTTTGGCCCCCAGCCTGTACTGGTGCAGGGGGTTAGTCTTCCCCAGATGCAGGACCCTGCAATTGCCTTTGTTGAATTTTAGACAGTTCTCTCCCCAGCCTGTTGAGGTCCCTCTGAAGGGCTGCACAGCCCTCTGAGGTATCAGCCACTCCTCTCAGCTTTGTGTCACCAGTGAACTTGCTGAGGAGGCATCTCCCCCTTCACCCAAGTCACTGACAAACAAATTAAACAATACTGTGCAAGTACTGAACCTTGGGGACACCACTAGTAACAGGCCTCCAAACAGACCCTGTGCCACTGATTATGACCCTCTGGGATCTGCTGGTCAATCAGTTTTTAATCAGTCTCACTGTCTACTCATTCAACCCACAATTCCTGAGTTTGCCTATGAGGATGCTGTGATAGACAGAGTCAAAAGTCTTGCTGAAGTCAGGGTAGACAACATCCACTGCTCTCCCCTCATCCATCGAGGTAGTTTCATCATAGAAGGCCACCAGGCTGGTCAAGCAGAATCTCCCTAGAGTGAATCCATGCTGACTACTCCTGATCACTTTCTTGCATCCATGTGGATAAACATGGCCTCCAAAATGAGGTGATCCATCACTGACTGGCCAGTTGTTCCCCAGGTCCTCCTTCTTGGCCTTTTTGAAAACCAGGGTGACTTTTTCTTACTACTGGTCCTCAGGCACCCCTTCTGATTGCCAGGGCCTTTCAAAGATGATTGTTATAGTGTCTGCCAGCTCTCTCAGCTCTTGTGGGTGCATCTCATCAGGGTCCATGAACTTGTGGATGTCAAGCTGGCCTAGGTGTTCTCTAACCCAATCCTCCTCAACCAAAGGAAATTTTCTGCTAAAAAAAAATACATTGTCTTCAACAAATCTCTGAGGACTACATATGGTACAAAAACCAATTTGAAGGTGCATTTTTGTCTGGTTTTAAAAGAACTAGCTAGTGTCTTGGGAATAGGAAGGGGAAAACGTGGCTGTCAAATCTTCAATAGCAGAGACTTAGTATCCTCTTAAAATTAGGTGTCTATTTCCTAGTGTTGATTTTGGATGCTCAAATATTACACATTTACCTCCTCAATTTAATTTGTACATTATGAAGAATGAAATGCAATATATACAGGTGTATTCCTTTCCTCAGCTTTGTGTATGCTTATGAAGCCAAATTTCATGCACTGAGAATTATTTATGATAACAGTAATCTTCATTATATAAAAACAACTAGGAATGGGCATCTGTCAGTGTATCTATCCATTTGTTCATGTTTCCATCTAATTTAGGGGAAAAAATCTAAACCTACTTTCTTCCTGTTTAGGCCATCATCCCTTGTTCTGTCACAGCAATCCTTGGTAAAACATCTCTCTGTCTTTCTTACAAGAGCCCTTATATATGGAAAATACCACAAGAAAGTCTCCCCAGAGCCTTTTCCAGGGAGAGCTGAACAACCCCAACTCTCAGACTTTTCCACAGAAGACATATGCAGAAAGCCATTTAGCTCAATATGATCTGAAAATGTCTAATGAGGAAGAAAGTTTTGAACTAGAACTTTTCTCTCCGAACCACTTGAACTACTGTTTTTTTAAATTAATAGACAACTAAATCACAACTGATTTTGTGAGGACTGCATAAAATCACAGCAATGAGAAGGCAAAAAATAGGTCACTACTCTCAAGTTTTTCTTGACTTACAATTTCAGAAGATCAGGTTTAAAACTGTCTGGAATACATTGCAACCTTGACTTGATCGACTGAGTTTCAACAACGGCATCTCTAAAAAAAAAAACCTAAATAATTTAAATGTGTTATCTTAGATTTTGAAACAGGCAGAAATAAATATTCCTGGCTCAAAATAAGCAGCCCTTGAGCAGACACACATGTTCACACACAGGATTTGCAGAGGGACCCTTTCCAGAATCAGGGCAAACAGAGATTACTCTTTCTTACAAATGAGAAGCTCAGGATATGAAGCTCTTTTGAAAGATTTTTATGATGTGTGTCTTAGTCCCTCCCCTATCCCAAGCCGCTCTTCCTACTCAGCAAATCCTTAAGAATCTGCTTCTTAACAACCATGACCTGAGACCAGCTGTAGAGAAACCTACAATGGTTCATTGGAAGGAGAGTCATGTAACCCTTCAGATAAAAACCAACCACTTTCAAGGCTGTTTTCTTGTGGAGGTTTTGAGAAAAAGGTCAGACTCATTCCTGACAGGCTACCAGAGTGGGAAACATTCCTGTATGCACTCCTGGGCCACTGCTGGCTGCATTATACCACTGAGAGAGCTGGGGACATGGAACCATGACCAGGAAGCCTTTGCACTGTGGTAACCAAAACGAGCTCCAACAGCTCCTGCCACAGGCCAGATTCTGCACAGACATTTAAAACAAAGGCACTTTCCCATTTAAAACAGAAGTTAAAGCCCTAGAGAAGAGATACAAGACATGAACTGACATGTAACAGGCAGCTGTTAATCACCACAGCACTACAAAACCTTTCAATGGATGTCTCTCCAAAAAGTTAATAGTTAACAATCCCTGTGTGGCACTTCAGGAGGGCTGAACATATATAATCAGCCACACATGTTCTGGCTACAGGGCCAAGCATAGTGGCAGGATGAAACCAGACAGAAATCATCTCAAGAGAAATCATCCATTTCTTCCGGGGTGTTTTGGACTTTTTTAGCAAGAAACCAATTGGAGACAAATGCAGAGTTTCAAACATTGTTTCAGACTATACTGGTTAGTCAATATGGGCAAGAAATATCAAGCACATCAGATTTTTAAAATGCCCTCAAGACAAAGAGAGAAACATATGATGTTTTAAAATGTAATTCACCTTGACTGATGGGGAGAATAGTATGTTTTTGTTAACAGACAATAAAACAGGCACTCCAGATTTCTTTTGGAAGTGAGTGGAAGACAACCCCTCTCTAACCTGGTACTACCCTAACAAAACACTCATCCACAAAATAAAACCTATACATTGAATCAATATAATTATTTTAAGTAGTCACAATTCCCTTGTTAGCTACTTGAGGACCACTTGTGTAGATAATTACTGAATATCTAGAGTGGATGAAATGCACAAGGAGGTTTTATATGGATGTTTTGTGAAAGAATATTTAAATATAAATAATATTAATAAGGTAAGTTCATTTGGCTTTGCTTTAGCATAGTTAATGCCAAAATAGCTGGCTAATATGTTCTCTCATTCAGCTGGGGCTGCATGCTTCTGTATGTTCTACGATATGTTACTAATCTAAATTGTTTCTGATATTTGAGCTTAATTTAGAGACTTTATCTTGTTAAGTCCCCAAAACTGTGTCATTTCAACTAATTAATATGAGACATTAATGGACATTAATTTATCAGTATTTTTTTTTCAAATAAAGTTCATCAGAAGTCAAATCTGAGACTACATATAACATGAAATGTTAGTGTCTGGACAATAAATTGTAGGTGCTTGTCTTAGCTTGCAGATACAGTGAGGTTTGGAAAAGGATTATTTATGACTATATTCAAATGTGAAGACCTTGTACATAACATACTGAGTATTCTTGGCCCTCATCTCCATTTTACATCAAAGGATTGTAACTTGATTTTTTGGGATACAAGGAAGAAAAAAAAAATAATGTTTGTCTTCTAAATTCATGCAGTCTGTTTTTCTCAATTTTTCCTTCTCTCCTTTTCCTTTCTTAAGATAGTTTCAGGACAGCAACTTATCAGCCTCAAGGACGAATAAATTCTTGAGATGAGTGTTCTCTGTTAACTTCAAGAAAACATCATTTCTAATGTAGGTGAGTCATTGCTGTCTTATCACTAGTGGTTGGTGAGGAAACCATTTTACCTGTTTGCTCTCAGCCACCAACCTATGATTCCCCAGAAGTCCTGAAAATGCCAAGAGGGTATTAGAAACCAGTGAATTTTCATCTTCTTCATTCAAATACTTCCCTTGTCTGTTGGTAAAGACATCATAAAAACCCATGAATATATGTATCTGTTTAACTGCACCATTCCTCTTGTCACATCTGGGCCTTAAGTGCCATGCTAAATTTTATCCAAAATCCATAAATCTTCAATTTTAGCTAAGATATCTTTTGGTAGCCAAACTGGAGATGCAGTTGTTTACCCTATCTGCTTTATATCAGTCTAACTGGAAGCTTGAACTTAGATTTCATGAAGGAAAAAAAATAAGAAAACAATGCAGAATTCAGATATCTAAAATGCTTCCCATTGCAAATACAAACATAGCAGAAATTTCAGACTTGAATGTGTTAAGTAAGACTAGGGAATTTAAAGCAGAGTTTTATTGGGGCATCAGAAATTTTGGGGCAGCAGGACTTTTATCCAACTGGAGTGAAACTGCTGGCAAACAAAAATGACAAAGCTTTTGAGAATTTAAATAAAACTGAGAAAGAAGGCTGACAGGTGCTAAGGAGCACTCAGGTCAGACAAAGACATCTGCCATAGACTTCAACAACATAAAAGTAACTTTGAATCCAGTGGTGGAGGACAAGACAAAAAATTAGAGTTGAAATTAAGGAGGTGCAAGCGGAAATCACAGAAGTAATTACCATAAAGAAAAAACAGCCATCAGGATTTAAAAAAATGCATTAGCATTATAACAAATTTAAATAAAAGCACACCTATATGTATAAAATAAGAGAAAACTTAAAGGGGTTAAAGCTGTAAAATAGAAACATATATACTAGTAGGCTTTTACTACTGACAATTCACAGTATGTTTACTGTAACTTTTCTTTTTTTTTTTTTAATACTGTGGACTTTCTCCACACTGGGATTCACAGTGACTTGAGCACACACAGAAGATTCCTTGTGGACAAAATTAAACTGGAAGATCTCTTCAGAAAGATCTAAAAGCACTCTACCCACTAACAGGCATTCACAGAATCACAGACACAAACTAGGACTAATCTGAAATAAAACACCCTGAAAAGTGTGAAATGTGGACATCAGACACCACAAAGTGTTTCAGTACTAAGAGCCTCCTTCTGATGGTCTGCACTGCTTTTTATCAGAGATACAGGCTCTGGAAAGGTCTAAAACAAGGGTGATAATAGAGGGCAACACCATCTTTCTCCATAGAAAGTGGCAAACTATCACAACTCAGCGTGATTTTGGAAAGCAAATTCTTGAAACAACTTGTGTTGTCCTTGGCAACAACAACAATTTTTAAGTATTGTACATGATACACTCTATGAATACTGTGGTTTTATCTTAGTACTTTTTACAGAAAACAGGCATGCAACAAAACTCCAGCTCAGGATAAATTCTTCTTGAGTAGTTATCTATTATAATACAATGAAGAGATGAACAACTGCAAAGGTCTTACTTTTTAACTCTAGAAAAAAAAATACTGGCTCAGCAGATGCCAGATAAAATTCTGGATTCAAACAATTTGGTTCTGGCTGTGTGGAAGGACCCAGCACCCTCTGGCAAGGAAAAGGGACACTTTGGAAGAGTTGTTGGTTAAGGAACCTGCTGAGGATATTTCCACATATAGGTCTGCCACCACCAGAGAAGATTTAGGCTAATTGACAGGATTAGAAACAGCAAACATTCCACTCTCCCCCCAGCCCCATACTGAAATTTAACCTTCCCAACACCAAATTAAAAAAATGCAACATTTTGTGACCTGCTTACAAGTTAATAAACCCAATTTGCACATTGTATTTCTGCTCCATTTTATCTGCTCTCATCCTCTCCATATAAACAACTTTCTTCCCAAAAAAAAAAGTGAAACCCAAAAATATAGTGACACATGGAAAAACCTAGAGTAGTATATTGTTAGATGTGCAATCTCTCTGATGCACAAGGTGGTTCCTCTCAAAATCATTACTAAAGCTGCGCATGGCTACTAAGACGTTGCAGAAAATAATAATTCTAGTCTTATCTACATATATATATAGATTCAAGTAGTAAAATTACTATTATGCTATGTTCCAAGTTTAACTAAGGAACCAATAAATAATCAGATTAATGAATAAATAAAGAGTTTCTTGTTTACTAAACTTCTACCATCTCCTTTTCTCCTGAATTATAACTATACATGTTTCTTCATTTCAAATATAGCATACATAGTACTGACTTGTTCTAGAAACAAATTTTTTTCTTAGGAAATGGTTACATCTATGTGTAGGGGAAGACAAAGTCAAATATGGAACAATCAGAAAGTTCAGATCCAGCCTTAAATCCAAATTTTCCCCAAACTTTCAGTCCTTAAATCCAGTTTTGGTTTTCTACTACTGAAAAATGTACTGTATCACAGAAACCTACTCTCAGACCAGCACAGGAGAAACATCTATGGAAGACATTTACACCTATTTTAGTTCTAGAGTAAATTAATGTAACAGAAACAAAGTGGGAAAATGTCAATGCTCCAGATTTCCATGCACAAAGATAAAATATACATTTCTGTCTTACTGCTTCTATACAGCCTTTTTGCTTATCTGCTGGGTGTATGAGTATTCCTTTCATTTCTTTAAACACCTGCAGCTGCCAAAACTGAAACAACACCTGTATTAGAGAATGCCTTGCAATTTGCTGAGGTGATGGATTGTCTTCAGTTTAGAGATCACTCATAAGAGACATCTCTGACTCTGAGGGCACATCAGCATCTGGGAATTCCAGCTATAAATGTAGTGGTGTTTCTGTCTTGCAAAGGCGTTAATTTTCCATACATCAGAATTACTAGCTGCTTCATTGTTTATCTCCTTTTTCAGTTGCTGTCTTTGCAGTATCAACCATGTGATCATTAAATTTTTCTTCACAATATGTAAGTGGTAGGCAGTTTTCATCAGAGCAGCTACTGATTTTCTCAATGAATTTTAAAAAATCCTGAGATTTTTTCACTTTTTGGGTTTTTTTTAAAATCCTGGAAAACAAAGAAAGAGCATGATCGAACAAAAACTTAAACCTGAGTTATTACCCCTAACCTAAAGCTACTGCAGATACATCCAAAAGAAATGTGGCAGTAGTTAAAGTTTCATGCTCAAAGCAGCAAGCTTGTTTTCAGGATATTGCATCTTATACTACTAATGGGTGAAGTTAAAAATGCCACCGTGTTTCCTAATGTCTGCAGCTGACGTAGCCTTAAATCCACTCTAAGTCTGGAGAGTTTGTTTTAAATACCAAGCACTTTGGGGCATAACTCTGATGTCTAATCTTTTTCTTTTCTGTGCTTGTGTACTTTGTGTCAATACATATAAGTATATAGATAAGATTTAAATATTTTCAGACTTTATATATCTCCTTTGCATGTTGAATGAAATGTCTATGTAGACAAAACTATATTTGTTTTTAGAATCAGAAGAATCAGAAAGAGCTCCAAGTAAACATTTGCCTATCATATATTCCTATGAACTGTTCTAACTATCACTGAAAGTAATGTCAGTCTACAAGTTTATATATTAAACCTCTGGACAACTGCTACTGCGTTTTCTACTGGAAAGTTCATGTACATAAGCAACTTCCCCTCTGCCACTTCCCAAAAGCAGTCAGGTTTTGTGAATAATTACTCTCTTTCCCTAGATTCCAACATCAGAGGTAAATGCATCGAGTGGAATGTATTACTGGAAATTATATTGCATATTTTCTGAATCACTTATCTCTCCACCGTTTATGCAGGTATGACATACAAAACTGTTATCATGTGTGATGTTTACTACCATAAATATCTATAAACCATTGAGCAAGGTTTTTTTAAAATGGATTGTCCAGCTCTGAACATTCAACAGCCCATTCTATAAATTGGGTGTAGTTAAATCTGAGAAAGGCAATATCTCTAAAACCAAAGGTGAACTTTCATAGTACAACTTTTCTGAACCATGGAGTCAGAGACTGCATTTTTGCCTATATTCCAAAAAGGACATGTGATAAATGGTACCCTACCGAAATACACTTTTTAAAAATTGCAAATACGGTTAATCTGCAATTTTAAATATTTAAAGATATCTGGAATGTCATTTGAGATTCTTATGAAGTCTAAAGCCCTTAAGCCTCTGCCTTGTGACACAGATATATATCTATAATCCCATTCACATTGCACACATATTTAAATACTACTCCCATGATGGAAAGGAAAAAAAAACCTTGCTTAGAAAGATAAACTCTAATGTTTTCTACATTAAAGATAAGCTGCTATGCTGCGTAAAAAGAGGAAATTCTGGTTACATCTTGAACTGGTTCGCTGTACACTGAAGCTTAATCAGAACATAGATGTGGGCTGAACAATAAATACAGGTTATATACTGGGGATATGTAATGTGAAGCACAGGAGGATACTACTGTTCCTAAATCAGGCCGCCAGCTGATCACATCTACAGAACTGTGAGATGAATAACTGTTTGCTGTAGGCACCAATTTATTTGGCAAGGAAGAAATAAGGGTAATTTCTTTTGCTTCCATAATAAAGGCTTCTGACTTTGGTTAAAAAAATTGGGTGACTGTAAGACTGAGAGGCTGGAGAGGAGCCAAAGGTAGAGTTCACCAGAGAGATTTATTAAGATAAGCTTGCTCAAAATTTTAAAGTACTTTCGGCTTAATCAGTAAACAGAACATTCCTATTGTACTTCAAGAATTTCTTCTTCATTGCCGCCTTCATATCGCCATGCAAAAATATTTCAAGACACTTCCAAAAATGCATAATCTCTTAACATTGCCATCTGCAGAGCCAGAACAAAATGAACAAATGTGTTCTGACTTTGCGAATGAAAGATTCTATGTTTCAGTGACTAGACTATGTAGTAAATGCCCATTAACCATCCATCTGATCATGTTTAATTTTCACCATTTCCACAAAATCCTCATTAATGACTTCTGCAGATTACTGACATGTAGTTGGTCTCAGTTTATGTGACTAGTACTGGGTGTAGTTATGTAGCACAACTAAAACCCAGCAGACTACAGGCCAAATCTTCATTTCATTTCAAGGCAATATTTTACCATAAATTTAAATGGCTGAAAGATAGGTTTTATTTCTGTTACTTCCACAAATTCATCCAACAATCACAGATTTGAATCACTACTGAAATATGCTGCAGAGGCTTCAGCTAACTTGAGGAGAATGAGGAAATCAATGCATCCTAGACCCTTACAGGGCATTTACATTTCTAATTCCGGCAGCCCCTGCCTAGCCCAAAGAAGTGTTGCTCATTGTTTTTAATTTAAAATCAAAATTCCCNCCCCCCCAAGAAGAGTCTCACAGGGATCCCTGTATAAACAAGAAAGTCAGTTGATATGTAGATAACCATTCAATCCATTCCTACTTTCAGATGAACTATTACTAATGAGAGGCTGAAAAAGACAGTCCAGGATGCTTTTTTTCACAGCTGTCTAAAGATTAGCTCCACAATACCTGCCTGACGGGGAGAGCTCCCTCAGCCACTGGAAAATGAGAAAGAAAAAACCCCAAATCTACTCGAGAAACATGACTGACTATTCATTTTCATACTCAAACAAGATTATTGGTAATTGTCTCTGCATGCCATGAAACACGCTACTGCTGCTGCACCTTCTACTTCCACGCAGAGCACGGGCCTACTCAGTTTTAATCCCTTGCGTAAATAACGCTTTTGACCCACAGCTCACATTCCTGACAAAATCTCTTTCCATATTCTGGAAAACAGCAGGTTTCACAAAACTATAAGCAAAGGAAGTAAGCAAAATGTCAATCAGCAGCCTGAAAACGTACTTGTTGTCAAGGCAATGCAACATCTGTCACCAGCAGTCATACAGCTTTTGCACATTCCATCCACCTCTCACAACACTTTGTCTCTCCTCCAGTGCCCAGAAAAGCTGAGTAAAGGAGCCAACCTTAATTTTACCAGCAAACAGCAGTCATGAGCAGACCCTACGTTGGGAGCCTTTATGGCAAAGCTGTGTACGCGGAGGGGAGGGCCTGATTCCCACAGTAAGTAAAAGCACCTGGAATACCCTCTCAGGTGGACTCACTGACAAACATATCACTAATTTTAAACACTAGACCCCCTTCACATCACCCTTTTGGGATTCTAAGGCAGTGCCAACTCTGTCAGTGCCTGCCCAGCCCCTTGCGGCTCCTCCAGTCTGCTTTTGGCCCAGAACCTGGGGCCATCAGCACCTGGCTCAGTGTCACCATGGCCCCATGGCCCTGCCCTCCTGGGCTCACACCCTGTCCTGTCCCCATCCCCACGGAGGTGCCCAGTGCTTGGGGCTGGGGTTGCCACCTGGCTGGGGTTGTGGGACCGGTTGTGCTGCCAGGCCCCCCAGTCACCTCCTCGTGTCCAGGGAGCCTGAGCAACTGCACCTCAGATGTTTGCACTTTCATCTTACTCTTGAGTGGAAAAAGACTCGTGAAATTCGGACATACAAGGGGGCAAAAATTGCAATTCACAATTTTACATCTTCCTGAGTGAGATCTAATACTTCTAAAGCATAAGATAAAAAAAAATTAAAAATTGAGGGTCCTCTTAAAAGTTGAACAGAAATAAAAGGTCACAAAAAATTATTTGCTTTCTCCACCAAAAAGATAGACCAGTTATCAGTGACTAATGGATCATCTAATAGAATATGGCTATTTTATTGCAAAAGGACACCTTCCAAACCATCTTTTATTCATTCTTTGGCAGAAGTCGTTTCATTTTTCCTAATTTTTCAATATTAAAATGAAGGTCAAAAAGGACCATCTCTTGTCAGTTACAAAGTTATTCAACCAAGTCCATTGCATTAATTACAGACTCTATACTGCCTGAAATAAGAATGAAAGAGGAAAGCCAAATTAACGTGCAAAATGCTTATCTGAAGCTTAGATTTATCTTGAAACTAAGATGCCACTCTAAGAAAGTCAATTTACAAAATGCAATTGTTTCTTCCTACAGGGACAAATAACCAGCCAGCAGTATATTGGTATTTTACTGATGGGTACAGTAAAAGAACATATAAAAACATTTTCTGTAGACTAATTTACAGGTTTTCCCTCCATGTTTCTTCATGTGCCATTTCTTCAGTTTATCTTTGTTCCACTTAAACTTTCTAAAAATACGCTTTGTCTTAAAAGGTCTGCTTTGATTATGACATCCTTACTTTTGCTCTGCGAAAGTTAGGAAATCACTTCACCATGCCACAACTTTATTTTGCTCCCAAAACCTAGAATAACTAATTTAAAAAGACATGCTTTCCCCAAGCTCAAGTCCTTGGAAGTATATCTGCAGGTGCCTCAGTTTTATTAATCATTGCAGATGCACTGAAATGTAGAAATTAGCTTTCAGGTCACCATGTACATACCTTCTCTCTCATGCACCACACATTTTAAACATCTGACAACAGTTTTATTTTAGGACGGTTAATCATCCATGAGTATTTACTTATAAAAGTCTGTTTTCAAGGGAACCTAACTAGACCATAAAAATTTGCTTTAGGCAGAGACAAGCACAAAACAAAATTTAATGCATTTAGTTTGTTTCCAGAATAATAACTTATTTGAGCACTCCTAAGTCATTGACATCAGTGGATCCAGTAAAAATTGCTTTTACTTTTAAATTAAGTTTTGCTAACCAGAGTGTAAAGATGCCGAACAGTTCTGATATTTATTTGAGGTCTGAGATATTTCAGAGAAAGTCAAAGTCTGGCAGAAAAGACTTTTCTTGAGAAGGGAGGGGCTGTTATTACAAAAGGCTCCTTTTTACAGATCTCGCAGAGCAGAGCTGTCACTGGAAAGAAAGTCTGCTGTAGGTCATGCAATCGCAGTGTTTTTCTTGCACGCCAGTGAAAAGTCAGAGTGGTGTTTTCACGTGCACTCAATGCCCACCTGCTTCTCTTCTCACTAATATCACCATCACTAACATTCCCTGGGGTCCAGTGGGAGCTCAGGTGAGCCACACTGAATATTTTCTGAAAACATGTTAATAATTACTTTAGAACATTGTTTAGAAATAGGAGCGTTCATTTTTCTAATGCCACCATCACTGTCTTTCCTCCATGTATTTTTCTTTCTTATTTCAGATGTACTGACCAACTGTCTCAACCACTGGTTTCCTATTTGGTCCAATAAAATTATCTGTAGACAGCTATAACAGTGATCTTTAGAATCAAACTTTAGAATCAAATCTTTAGAATTTTTGTATTGTAATGTTATACATACAGGGTGTTTACATAAAGGCATGATACACTATCCTGCCTGCAAAACATTTTCCCCATCCATTTCTACCCCAGACTCAAGCCTCAAAATTCCTTTAAGAGCGTCTTTATATTCTTTAAAAACTAAGAAACTGCCACAATCAAAGTTCATGTGCTAGAAGCAGGCGCTTACTTACAACGTATCATATCTGTAAAGCATCCCAAACTCCTATGCATTGCTAACAAATCCTACAGGGCATATAGTTTATGCACAATCACACAGGGAATACATTTCCCACACCTTTATTCTCCCTTTTTTGCCTTCAGTTCTTCTTTCTTTGTTTTCCACTCTGCTCACTCCCCACTTTTTTTTTTAATTGTCTTTATTCTCAGAATATTTTTCTATTTGTCCCAAGAGCAACATGAGTCAAACCATGTTAAGACTCAAGCCTACAGAAATCCCTTTTATTCATAAATAAAAGGAAGGGTAGGGATGGCCTTGGACTAAGCCTCTAATATGACCTCCCCAGAACCTGGAGAAAGCTCAAATCTATCTTGACTTTCCCTAACCAGGACCAATGTATATACATGCATAAGCAAACCCCATCACATTTTAGATGAGAGTTACACAAGAGAAGTATAAAATTCAGAAAAATATATCAAGAATGAAGAAAAATGAGAAGTGCACATGGAGACAAACATACAAGTGACTTGAAAAATGTAGGGCTTTCTCTTGACTACTGAGAGTGCTAGAAGTGCCAATAAGACTTGCTACGCTACAGCAGATCAAGGCAATGTTTTTCAGCTTGTCATAACATTTTGACAAGTCATTTAAGGCCTTAAACTTTAATGAATATGGAAGCAATAATAAAAATGCATGACATATACAGTGTGTGTTTGCTGCCTAAGAGAATGTTTTTCTACCAGAATATGTTCTGCCTGTACCCTCTCAAAATGTGGCTGGTTATCTACTGATGAACTCACAAATGCTCTTAAACTCAATGCCTTATTATAAAAGTCTACATGGTTTTATTACCTGTGTACACAAATATACCTACATTTCCTACCCACCATAAATATCAATCAGGAGAGAAATAAGTAATCAAACCTCCTCCTCATCCATTCTCAACAACTGCAGTAATCTGATTTTCACCATTCAGTGCTCACACATACAGAAATGCAGGTGCTTATTTCTAATATTGCTAAGATAGTAAGTTAAACCAACTGAGGGATAAGGAACAATGTTTGATAATAGGGTTCAGGTAGCCTTTTGAAAAATTAACTCCTGCAAATGAGGTCTTGTCCCCCTGCAAAGAGCTGCATTCTTCTGGGCAGTACAATTATGCAATAGTCTTAGAGAAGTGTAAGATTTCTCATTCACGTGGACACAAAAGTTCAGATAGTGCTAAATAGTCTCCCCCACTTTCCAATTAGCTTTCTCATAAACACATGCATTTTCCTGCTGATGTATAAAACATGTCTGTTAGTCTGAGCAATGCCTTAGATCCAAAGAGTGTCAAACATGGAACAACTAAATCTTTAAAAAATTCTAATGAAGTAAATGGCAGAGTACACAATTCTGAAGTTGTGCATATATTTCTAGGATGTATGTCTTTGGCATATTTCTGCTGTAAAGCCAATATTACACTTATTTTTTCTCTTAAAAAACACAGACAGACATTTGGAGAAGACTCTGAGAGTGTTTTAGTTCTGTTACTTTACAGATTGAAAGAACAGACTCGTCTTTGCACTTCCATCAAGATGAAATCTGGATTTTAAAACACTTACTCAGTTTTTATCTGATCTGTCTTAATATCATAAAATGTAAACGCCCTTTTTAACCAGCAGAAACATCAATCAGTTCAGAGTAGCCTTCAAGTAATTTCAAAAAAATATCATTATATTGCTTTTTCTCTCCCATAACAATAAAAAGAATGGCACATTTGGGCACACCATCCCCAAATGATTATAAGAATATACTGTCCATCCATCCATCCATCCATCCATCCATCCATCCATCCATCCATCCATCCATCCATCCATCATACTTCTGGGAGCATAACAGTTATAATACTATGGTTAATAACACCCTCTTCAAAAATCATGTTTCATTTTTGAGAACACATTATGGGTCTATAATGAAACTAGGCTAAATGCTCTTTATTGGATAGCTTTCAGTTTTTAGAACTATGTAATTTTCTCCAGGTATGAAAGAGCCCACCCACATAGCAGAAAAAAAAGTCAGGAGTTTTGGAAGGTGGAAAATATATGTCTAACTGTGATATATTTATAGTCAAACACACATACATACAATCTTTAAACCAAACTCTCCTCATTATGTATTACATGATGTATCATGTTTATGTGATGATTATTCATAGAAATCACATCAGTTGCTCAGAGACAAAATTACTTCTGAGAAGCTCTGCCTTTTAATCTGCATTTGTTTAACCCTCACTTATGACCAGGGCCATTCAATTGCAAGGAACAGACTGGAAGCAATTCTGTTTATTTCCTTGGAATATTTCTTAGGATGAAGAAAAGAAATCACACTCTTTATTTGCCCCTCAATTACAGGTAATGAATATTAAGGCTCTGGCTAGTGCCAATTATAGTCCATTTTGAAAAGACTGGCATGCTTTGCATAACCTCCTCTGTCCTTGGAAATGGAATAGTTTTTTTATGTCTGATTTGGGAAACTCATTGCTTTGTGATGAAGAAACAGACCTCAGGTAAGAAAAATACTCATCCTTCCAGTGTATCTCCCTCTGCTTTCTGACTCCTTTCTGATCTTTTTGTGGCTGTCTCCTAGCTGGCTATGTCTCCACCTGCTACACCAGCCCTGTACTTGCTACAGTGCCTGGGCTCCATAGTGTACTAGTGAATATTTGCACTGGTTTAACATAAAATCACAACCAAAACCCAAAGCAATGAATCTCAAAGAATCATTCCCTTTGTCCCAAATAAATCAGAGAAGAACCCTCTCCTATAATTTTGTCCCTGACATGAATAAATCCTGCCTGGGGAAGCAATCAACACAAGCAGAGTGAATGAGTGTGTGTGTGTGTAGACTTGCAACAGATACTCTGCTATTAACTTAGAGATCCTTTCAATCTCCTTTTCAATCTACCATGGATCCAGATAAATGCTTATGAGCATCTCTTGAAATTTTTCCTAAATGATACAATAGGACAACAAATGTGCTGCATTTTTATCCCAGTAACTAATTACCATATCCTTACTCTGTTAGTTCTTCACGTAATTCATTTCATGCTCTCCTTTTATAGCCTGTCTAAATCCAGAGCACTCTCCAGTCCATATACAATTTGCAAGATCTGCATTGCCTCTCTTCTCTTTGCATCCTTTCACCAAGTTCACTCCTGTAGCATGTCAATACAAACATTTTTGCTCCATTTCCAAAGTTAGGCAATAACTCAGCCTAGATTACAGACCTAATCCAACACTTAAAAACCTCCTCTACCTTCTCCCTATAAAAGGACAGGCATGATTCTGATTTTCTCACAGTGTGTTCAGTCACTTCCCTATGCTGAACACTACACTTCAAATACTTTATTTGACACATAATTTTTTGAAGTGTCCTAATTTCAGGAAAAAGAAAGAAATGTATGCTAGTTCTACACAATTGTGGTGAATAAGCATTCAACTCTGTATTTTTAAACTAATTTCAAGAAACTTGGCCTCTCTAAAGATAGAGGCCAGCAGCTCTTCCAAGAAATGGAAGAATAAGCTACTTGCTTAGGGATTTATACAACACCTACATTTAGAGATTAGTTTGGATAAGAAAGGGGGAAAATGTGCCTGTCCATCCAACCACTAAAGTTTGTCTGGCTACATACTAAAGGAGCTACAACTTCCTGCTATGCTTGAGTAAGCTGTGCTCATGACAGCTCATTGTACTGGGACACGATATATGTATTTTGAAGACACCTCAGAGAATGAGAACAAATCTTGCTGTAAGCTCTATTATGTGAAACCCTGGGATTTTCTTTTGCTCACTCGCCTATGAAAGACTGTGATAGCTATAGTCATTTTCCCTTCTGCATCTCTAACCTACACAACTCTTAACACATTCAAAAAGGCAGGAGGGAACAAACATCCATCCTTTGATGTCTCCTGTGAACTGCTTTTTCTTATGACAATTGAAATTGAACTTGTAAAATTCCGATAAGATAAGAAATGTTTTATTGGATGGCACAGCGGTCATGCACAGGGGCAGAAAGATGTCAAAATGTAGAAGTTATTATTTCTAATAATAACTTTGACTAGCTCTTTGTTTCTTTTTTTTTTTTCTCCTGGATATATTGTTCATTAGAAATAATCAGCTGTTATAATTGGCACATATATATATATATATATATGTATTTGGCCGCTCTAAGACATGGCATTCTCAGATTCAAGCATAAGATTTTTTTCTCAGGCTTCTTAAGAAATGAGATTATCTGTACAAATCCATCTCTTCAGAATTTTTCCTAAGGAAGTTAGGATGAGTTTTTGACTACTATAGAAAACTGAGCTTCTGTGATTTTTCTAAAAGGATCAAGCATTTTCAGTAAAAATCTACATCATCTCTAAAGGTCACTCCTAATAAAGTCACAAGCACCAAGGAGGAAACAGGTCCCAGTTGACAGGTCACTGGAGATAGAAACCTGGAAAACTGGATTCAATTTTCAAGTATGGTATTGACTCCCTGAGTACCTGAGCAAATAATTTCACTTCCTCCTGTCTTTCTCTCTCTCTCTCTCTCCCTCTGTAATATAGGAGTAATACACCTTGAGATCCAGCTAAAGAGTGTGACATGACATGTAGTCCAAGATTCACTGATGGAAGATCAGAGCCCGTATGAAAAGCTTGGCAAGTTATTATTTGTCATCTTATGGATTCTTCTAAAAATAACTATTTCCACCAAAGACTTTATACATCAGTTACCCTGCACAATAAAAAATATTGAGAACACACATAGCCACAGTAATCTGATTTTAGGTGTACAGGCTGAAGGAAAAGAATCATGGTATGACAGTTTAGTACAGTGTAACACTGTAGAGGCCACTATGAAGAATGTCTAAATACTAAGCTGATTTTCACATTTACTTCACTCGCCCCCTCTCCAAGATGACTACAAAGTAGGAGTTATCAAAACAATCAGCTTCAGGTAAGCTCTTGCTGACTCAACATTCGATTTTTATCCTTCAGATGGGAAAAAAATGTCCAATTATAAAACAGTGGTGTTAAAATCACCCTGCATTTCCAGAGTCCCATGGAGAAATACTGCCAAACTTCAAGGAGAGATATCTTGTTCTCACTCCCTCAGCTGAAAGCAAAGTTTGCATGGGAGCAACCAGATGTGGGCATTTGGCAGGCACGGCCTTCCAGGAGGAGACACAAGAAGGGCGTCAGCTTCACTGAACTGCAGGGGTTGACTCAGGCTGTCTCAGAAACATGAGCTCCTACTGTCTTTCAAGATGAGAGATTTGAACATCATCATGCATGGGTTTCCAAGGGCTACAGAAATGAGAAATTGCATTCACCTCATTATCTGAAGGCTGTGGCTTGGGCAGGGACACCTCTCACTACACCAGGTTGCTCAAAGCCCCATCCAGCCTGGCCTTGAACACTTCCAGGGATGGGGCACCACCACTTCTCTGCCTTTTAACAGACTGCACTAAATAACTAAAACTGCTTCACTTTCTCGGATGACTTGGAATAAAAAAGGAGAATGTTTAAGTATTTTATCTCCTTAAGAGTTTTCTAGGAACATGTTTGACATTCAGTGGGTTTCCATACTAGAAGTACTTAAAAAATTCCGACACTATTTCTGGAAACTTGTTTTCTAAAACAATGGCTTCATAATACCTATCCCCTAAGGAGACACAGAATACATTTAGTACAGTAATCTGGAACTAGGTTTAAGTACAAAAAAGAATTTAAAAAAAGAGAAATGTTCATGAAGGGCTTTACTATTGATAAACTGGAAATTACATGTTGCCCTGATATTTCTGTAGTTTCACTGAATGCTTGTGAACAGGAAAGGAGATCCAGAAGTCAGACAGATGAAAGACCAAGAAATGACACAGGCATTATTAATTCAGTTATATCATTAGGCTTACAGAAAATTGATAAAATATGTGTAATAGGTATGATGAGCTACTCCCTTTATCTGCACAGGTTCTGAAGTACACCTCTTTTGTGGCATACATTATCTTGCGCACCAGAATAGCTGGATTTGTCTATGATAACTCAGGCTGCTGCTCAAGAGTTCTGCCTGTGGCCATCCATCTCACTCAACAGGAATACACTGGACTCTCCACACTCTTCAAAGATTTCAAGAACCAGTAAGCATGGGTGGGTTAGGGCTGCATGTGGTAGCTTACACAACTACAACATGTTGAAATAACTCCCACAAAATCCTGGACGGACAGGATGGTCTAGGACTTTATGCAGAGACATACTGGCCCATCAGAGACCTACTGAGTCTTCTCTTGGTGCTCTTCTAATTGGTTTTAAGCTTCAGTCAGTACCCTGGGTAGAGTGACTACCTTATCAGTTTTATTCTCAGTTCCCAGATTCCTCTAATATAAAGGAGACAGGCAGCTCCTCCTTAAAACAATCACCAGGCTTATAGCTAATGAGACTGTCTGTTTATGGCTTCATTGCCACAGAAGACTAATTCCAGATCTTCAGCTGCTCTCACCTCACTCAGAAGTACATTCTCCAGCTGAGGAAAAACTGCTGGTGGTTAACAATAGAAGAAACATATACAGTTTTAAAAAAAATTTTTTTCTACTAGAGAGTAGAAAACCTTTTCCCTGCCCCAAAAGAAAAGCGGTATCTGAGAAAGAACTGAACAATGTGCCCCTGTTATTGAGAGAGATATACCTACTGCAATGCAGCTTTTAAATGCTTGTATCTAAAAACTTTTAAGTTATGAGGTAGGAAGACCTTAGACTCAAAACACAAGGGCACATTTCATTGCCAACACTGTGGTTAGCAGAAGAGAATTCTGCAAGCTAATTATTCATCAATCTGATAATTTATTCTTTCACCAGAATAAAAGGATTCCCCTCGGGGTGCAGCTCCTTCTTCTCCCTCAGGTACCTGTCATTGCTGAAATTGAAGGCCATAATTCAATTAAAAAAGGATGGGAACTCTTAATGAAAATTAACCATTCAGAAACAGATGTTGATGCCACAGAAATGCCGATACTCCCCATGAAGCACCACTGGCTGTCACGTGGATGGGAAAACGCAGAGACATCTGAACTTGGAATTACATACCAGGTGAGGTAACTATACTTACATCTGCAGACCGCCATTTAGTGAAGTGCTTAAGTACATGCTTAGATTTCATTAATCTGCTTTGCCATATGCTGACATTTATTCAGTACTGGTAACATCACTAGCCAAAAGGTGTACAATTTCACACTAGTGCATTCTTCCTGATTGCTAAACCGCCTTTAGATATCTGTGATTTCTCATAGCATGCATGAAAGCAATGCCTAGATTTCAGAATTTCAGAATTTTTAGGGTTAGAAGAGACATCTGGGCCACCATCCAGTCCAAAGCCTCTGCCAAGGCAGGGTCACCTAGAGCAGGTTACACAGGAATGCATCCAGGAATGTTTGGAATGCCTCCAAAGAGGGAGATTCCATGATCTCCCTGAGCAGCTTGTCCAGTGCTCTGCCACCCTCAGTGTACAGAAGTTCTTCCTCAAGTTGAGGTGCAATTTCTTGTGTTTTAATTTAGGGCCATTGCTCCTTGTCCTGTCACTGGGCACCACTGAGAAGGGACCTGCACCATCCACTTGGCATCTGCTTTTGAGATATTTATATGCACTAACAAGATCATCTCTCACTCTTTGCTCTAAACAGGCCCAGCTCCCACAGCATAAGAGAGATGCTCCAGACCCCTGATCATCTTTGTGGCCTCCACTGGACATTTTTCAGTAGCAACTCATCTGGACACAGCACTTCAGAAGTGACCTCACCAGGGCTGAGTAAAAGGGCAGGATCATCTACCTTGACCTGCTGGCCACACTCTTCCCAGTGCATTCCACGATACCACTGTCCCTCCTGGCCACAAGGGCACTGCTGGCTCATGCACAATTTGTTATCCACCAAGACTCCCAGGCCCTTCTCTGCAGAGCTGCTTTCTAGGAGGTCAGCCCCCAACCTGGGTCGGGGGTTATTCCTGCCCATGTTCAGGATCTTACACTTGCCCTTGTTGAACAAAATGAGTTTTCTCTCCACCCGATTCTTCAGCCTATCAAGATCCCACTGAGTGGCAGCCCAGACTTAAAGTGTATCAGCCTCTGCCCCCAGTTTCTTATCATCAGCAAACTTGCTGAGGGTACATTCTATCCCTTCATCCAGGTCGCTGATAAACAAGTTCAGTAAGACTAGACTCAGCAGATTCCTGATCACAGGCGTCGAGCTGATCGCAACCCTCTGAGCTCTGACACGTAGCCAGTTCTTGATCCACCCCACTGTCCACTCACTGAATGCACATTTCCTACATTTACCTGTGAGAACAGTAGGGGAGACAGTGTATTTCCAGGTATAGTAAATAAAATGCAAAAGGAAGCTACATCTGTGAAACAGACTCCATGGCTGGGGCTCACCATTTGCAAACCAGCACTGCTGAGAAGCTGATCACAGACCAGGACAGCTCATGTGACTCAAAGTTCAAACTGATTAATGCTGCTGTCAGGCTTCATGTTTAAAAAGCAGCAAATTAAGGACAGTTGGAAACACAATGCCTACATATTAACAACTTTTTAAAGTTTTGTGTTCCCTTTCGGTGGCAATAGAGCTGAGGATGTAAAATCAACATAGTGAGCTCTGATTCTGCCCCCCTCTTCCACATTTTTCCTTTTTGTAAAGCTGTTGTGGAATCTCACCAGAAGAATTATTAGGGACTTTTGCTTCTAATTTCATAGAATCATAGAATCCCATGGGCAGGGATGCCATTCACTAGACCAGGTTGATCAGGGCCCTGTCCAACTTGGCTTGGAACGCTTCCAGGGATGGGGCATCCACAACTTCTCTGGGCAACCTGTTCCAGTGTCTCACCACCCTTGCAACAAAGAATTTCCTCCTAATATCTAATAAACCTACTCTCTTTCAGCTTAAAACCACTGCCCCTTGTCCTGTCATTATCTGCCCATGTAAAAAGTCCCTCTCCCTCCTTTTTATAAGCTCCTGTAATATATTTGAAGGGTGCTCCAAGCTTTTCCTGAAGCCTTCCGTTCTCCAGGCTGAATGGCCCCACTCTTTCAGCCTGTCTTCATAGAAGACGTGCTTCAGCCCTCTGATCATGGCCTCCTCTGGACATGCTCCAACAGGTCCATGTCCTTCCTGTGCTGGGGACCCCAGAGCCGGATGCAGCACTCCAGGTGAAGTTTCACCAGAGAGGAGCAGAGGGGCAGAATCCCCTCCCTCAGCCTGCTGGCCACACTGCTTTGGATGCAGCCCAGGACACGTTTGGCTCTCTGGGCTGTGAGTGCACATTGCTGGGTCATGTCCAGCCTCCCATCTACCAGCACCCCCAAGTCCTTCTCCTCAGGGCTGCTCTTAATAGTTTCTTCTTTCAGTCTCTACTTATGACTGGGACAGGTGCACTTGGACTTGTTGAACATCATGAGGAAGACTGTCAGCCCACTTCCCAAGTTTGTCCAGTTCCCTCTGAATGACATAATTTCTGAAGGAAATTTATCCATCACTAGTTTAAAGCAATTTACTCTTGTTCTAACGCTGTCCTTGAGCTTAACCAGACTGTTTATCTCCCTGGCATTTACTCAGTGCATTCAGAGACAGCAATCATTTCTCCTTTCAGCATTTTCTTCTGTGAGGATGAAAATGAAAGGAGATCAGAGTGGACAGAACCACTATTTCTGAATGTGGCCGCAGTCTTCTGTATCAAGAGATTACAAATTCTTCTCAACAGATACTTGTACAATGGTTCTAACATACCTACTCAGACTACCTGTGCCTCTCCAAGTGTCCCAGAATCACTTAGGTGGGAGGGAGTCTCAGGAGTGCAGCCTTCCCATCAGGTTTTGAACACTGCCAGAGACAGAGATTCTCTGGGCAACCTATTCATGTATGTAATTTGTAATTATCTTCAGAGTAGAAATTTTTCCTTATAGTTACCCATAACCTTCCATCTCAGTTTAGGGCCACTGTCTCTCATTCTTCTGCTATGCATCTCAGGAATAAGCCTAGCTTCATCTTCCTGAAACCCCCTCACAGATCCTGGAAGATTATTTCCAAACTACTTTTCTTCCTTTTAACAGAAACATCACTCCAAATCCCTTGTTTTTAGGATTAAGAGTAGAAGCCCATGCACTCCTCTGAAGGTTATTGGCCCAACTGCAGTGCTAGGAAGTATTTTTGACTGGAGCCAACGTGAGAGTGACAGACACATTACAGCCTTAAAAGACAATGAAGAATTCAACCCCTGATCACCATCTGCTCTTGGGATGTTCTGTTAGAGCAGAGTGAGTCCTGAAGTAATGTAATCAGTTGTTATCAACATGAAGAAGATTCGGATTGCCAAGTCAATCACTTCCCATAGCAAAGCTGAATAGCTCTACCTAAATCTTGTTTATCAGTGTAGTACAGCATTTTCCCTAGAACCTCTGATATTACCAGAAATTATCATTCTTCTGACCTGACCCTTTTTTAATATTAAAAGTTGAAAATCCATACAGTTGACACCACAGCCCTGGCAGAAGCAGAATTAACAGTGATACTGTAAGGGATTGCAAAAGCCTAAGCCATTTCACAAAGGGATTGAATTGAAGAGATAACACATTTTCAAATATAACTGAGGGCAGAATACAGATGCTCACCTTCTACAACACCAACTATTGCCAGTACTCAGATGTGAATAGAAAAGAGTACTATTAAATTTAACTCTAAAGGATTCTATAAACCCTTCAGGTCAACAATTAAGTGTTCAGCATTTTGATTTTTTTGATTTTGTAGTAGAAAATAATTTATCACCTACTATCACTTCAATTTTTACTGTTATTTACATTCAGAATAGGAACAATAATATTGATTTTTCCCTGCTATATTTTTGATTGTATGAAATAAAGTATTTCCCATTAATTTTCTTTGCAGATAAGGTTCTGTCACAGATTACAGATTTCTGGTACTTGTTAGTTTCCCTACAGAACTTTCTGTAACTCAGATGGGGAGTGAAAAAAATTGCATACCCCTAAAGTACCACTATAAATCCATTTAATACTCAAAGAGGAAAGTTGTTACTGCAAAAATCTGGTGAAATTCACGTCAAGCAAGGCAGTAAGATGCCTTCAGAAAGACAGTGTCAGTTAGCGGGTAGAACAGAATCCCAGGACTTGAGAAATTTGGGCTAACACAATAAAGCTGAACACAGCACAGCAATGATTTCAGGGTGATGCAAAGGCACACTGCAGCAGTTTCCAGTACTAAAGATGGGGCCACTTCGGTCATTGGTACAACAATATAAAGACGAAACATTGTGAGACCCAAGAGGAATATGATTCTATGATTCTATGAATAAATGAAGCCAGAATGACTGGGCATTGATGAATTAATGCTTCGTAGCATGCTATTGTAACTGCTGGGAGGAGACAAATCCTGGGAAAAACTTCAGGGTAGCAGTGGCTGTTAAAGTTAAAGCTAGAACATTTTAGACAAAACTGAACTAAAAAAATTAAGATAAGATGATGTACCGAGAAAAGACAGTTGATGGGATCCAAGAAAAATACAGAGGGGAAAAAAAAGGAAAGTAGAAGAAACAAGATTAGATAAAGAAAGTAAGATCTTGCAGTATGATGACTACTTAGTAAGGAGAATGGCATCTGATAAGTCAAGGCACAGAAAGTGTTCATAATTATTCCTCTGAGTCCCCTTAATTCTTCATGTCTAATGGTTGACCTTGAAATTCAAAACATTGCTTTACTCCTTCCACGTGTTAGATGATAGACAAATATTTTAAACCATAATCATAAACATACTACAAAATCAATCTGCAAAGTACCAGTCTATGACACATTCATACAGACAAGCATTTGCATAATGTTCTTTTTTTAAAATATAAAAATATGGCACCTGGTAGAAATAGAAAGCTTACTGAATTATGTACAAAACATTTAAATCTTTTGGTCAAATTTGGAATCCATATTAACAGTCTTTTAAAATGCTTCTGCCTTTTATTTTTTCCTTTTTGGCCAAAAATCTACTCACAAAAAGCTTAGGAATTCTTCAGGTTGCTACAAAATCCTCATATAGGAGTAAAGCCCTGTGTGGGAGGAAACCCAAACAAAACTGGAATGAACACACACACACACACACACACACACACACACACACACTCCAGCTTTGTTCCGTTCAGTTACAGAATAAAGATAAGTGAACACGCAGCAAGTGAAAATACTGCTGTGGTCTTCCTCAGCTTACCAATATTGTCAAAACAGGATAAAGTTTTACTAGCTTTCTATTGATCCCAGCTTATGCATCAGCTCCTACCAATAAACAAATATCAAAGACAAACATATTGTATCTTGCTGCTGACCATTTAATGTAAAGCAGAAGAATTGTTTTATAGTATGCAAAATTATTAATACTACATTGCACACAAAAGCCTGAAGTATCAGATGACTGCAGAAAGAAGTTTGTGAAGGAAGGGGATGAAAAAATGGATTAAGACTTTGAAGGAAAGAAAAGTAATTGACAAGTTTGGGGAAAAAAACCCTCAACAAACCAGCTCTAAGATAAATAGTTTTGTAACAGAAAACTTCTTGTGGTTTCCATAAAGCAACAAAATAGATATTATCGTATTGACAAGATCATATCACAACAGCTAGGGGCAACAATAGAGAGCAGGAATCTCATTGGAAGAGTTTTATTTAGGGCCAAGGTTTTCCTAGATGAACACCCATCAGCAGCTGCAGTAACTAATTAAAAATCTGGACAAAGATTGAAAAAATTTGCGAGCAGAACTGTTGACACTTACCAAGCGCAAGCTATTGATTCAGAATCAAACTGGATGACTTCAGAATTTAGAAATACCTAAGTAATCCAATTAGACTCCTTACATCATCTTCTCTTGCAGACACCATTAAGATATGAATTTAAAAACAGCTGTGTGATTATCATATCCTGCTATAGAGTATGACTTGTTTCTCAACAATTATGAACAGATGAAAATCTCATTCAATAAATACTATTCTTTTTCAATTGGCAATGATGGTTTGGTATTTTCCTTTCCTCTCTGAAAGATAGGTACTTTATTAAACTGGTTACCTGCGAGCTAACAAATTGATTTATGAATTTTTTGTTGTCAGTTTGTCTTCCTTATAAAGAAGTAATCCATAACTATTAGATGTCATCCATAAAGTTGATACAGGTTGCACTTTTTTAACTGATGCTAAATAAACTGTTTAAAAGGATTTGACTATTTCAAAAGCTAATTATTCTTTCTAAGGTTCTATATAAGCTTTGTATATTTCATGCTACACATCTGCTGATGCTGGAATAGAACAAAGTTACAAAGCATGTAGCTGTTAAGAGAAAATCCACGCAGAAGTTTCCTCTTGTAACAGTGAGAAGCAAGATAGCAAGTAGATCTTTTCCAGGTCAGAATGTTATTGACAAATATGAATAAATTTTGGATCACTGATATTCAGTAAAACAGAGAAATCCTGTGCAAACATGAAGCAACACCACTTCATAGCCATGAATAATCACGAAATAAACCTAAGTCCTTTAGACCTGTAGCCTTGTGAAGGTTACATTTACACAGGTCCACTACATTACCACAGGATAAGAATGAATTGGTCCAGCTGGATTTTCCCAGGAAAGAATAAAAATACAGACTCTAGTTTAAGTCTTATTTTAAGAACAGAAGTTTAGCTGTAACCAAATCGTCAAAGTTTCTTACCAAAGAAGGAAACTAAGGCAGCTAAACTACCAACATAGCAACTTTTTTTTTTTTTTGAGAAGCAACTTCAATGTAATACTAAACCCCTGGAAGCACAAAACCCTTTTCTGCAAGGTTTTCTGTGAAGGACTCAGGCTTTCAGGGAAAGGCTTGATTAAGACTTTGCCTCAGCTAGTATTTTCGACATTGCAGTGTCTCTGTCCAGCTGAATGGCTGGCTTTCTCATTGGAAAAGTCACAAGAAAAGGCATTTATCAATGAACAAGAACTTGTATATTTGTGAATTCCACAAGGAACTTGAGGCACAGAGACCGACTGCTTTGCCAAGTAGATTGAGTTACAACAGTGCTCTTTGAGAGAAGATACTAAACAGGAGAGCGAGCCTTTCAGGACAATAAACACTGTTAGTACTAAATGCACGTTTAAATATTAGATATGTTTTTTAATGCCTTCCTTTACAGCTGCAATCTTTTTGAAACTGAATTTACCCATCAAAAAAAAAAAAAAAGAAAAGGAGACATTAAATTTCCAGATCCCAAAATTATCCCCCATAAGAGGTGCATTCATTATGGATTTCCTCCACTGAGTGCAAGCCAGATCTACTTCTCACACATATGAGGCAGTATAGAACTGATTGGATAACTCATTCTTGAGGTTCCTACAAATTTCAAGGGACTGGCTGCCAGAGAAAAACTCAGAAGTTGAAGGTATATACCCTGAACTTCCCATTAAACTTTACAAGCACGGACACAAACCAAATCAAATAACATTGGCACAGAGAATTGCAGCAATAAACCCCAGCAAAGTTTCCGGTCTGTGTACCTTCTCTCACATCTGCTGCAGTGCCTCCATCTAGGAGCAGATCTTCATGCCAAGTCACTCTGTCTGCACCTGTAAATTTATTCAGGTAATAGCTCTGGAACTCAAACCAAACGGCACAGCAGTGCTCATGTGCATGTGGCTGCTCTCTCTTGGCCCCAAGACAGGGCGGTCCCTTCCAAACGCTTTAGGAGCAGCTCCTGGCCTGTGCTAAACTCAAAGTGTGCCCAGACGCCATCTGTGAGAAGGATGGCTGGTTCCCACTGAAACTGTGCTTGGGACCATGCTAACTAATTATCTGCACAGCTTCCTGTATGGCAATATTTATGTTAATTAAGGGCCTTGCTAGTACTGTTGTTACTATTACCATGATACTACGTTCCACCCCAGTGCAGAGCGGAGGATGTAATGGCATTTTGTAAATAACTAAACGAGCCTCACAGTACCCATTCAGAGAAGGACATGGGTTTTACTCAATTTACATTCTAGGAGACTGAGATCAAAAAACTACTCAATATACTTCTCTTCAAGGAAATGGTGGTAGAGAGCCAAGAATAAGGGATGGGATTCCCGATTCTTATTGCTCACCTTTAGCTGTTGGGCCACTACCTACGATGTTAAATTATTCATAATTTCTCACAGGGAAGGCAGGCATGTACTCACAAGAAAAGCTGTGTGCAAGAAAAAGGATTATCAAAGTATTCACACACTCCTTCAAAAGAGTTAGTTAACTGACAAAAATATGCTGCTGTAACGCATTTTCATGTGTAGGCAGCAATTCTTCTCTACATCCTAGGGCTGGAATCCTGTGTGGGGAAAACTGAACTCCTCAGTATATGTAAAAGACAGGCCTCATTAACTCCTGGACATCTTCTCATTTCTTGGTCATAAATCCTATTACTTTGTATTACAAACTGCCATAAAACTCACAGATAAAAGATAATTTATGCTCAGTGTACAGAAGCTAATGTTTCTGTACTCCTGAGAAGCACACAACCAGAAAATGAGAAAGTATGTATGTGAAACCTTAAGCTATTCATATTGAGCATGGCTAGCATGATAAACATGACTCTAAGGGCCTTATGTTCTTCAGCCAGGGTAGAGTCTAATGGTAATTGATATTACCAAATTTCAAACATAAAATGTATGAAGTCTTGCATAAAATATCCTGCTTATAAAGACTAATTAATCCTTATTAAAAATTCAAGCTTTCCTCCCTCCCCCACTACAGAAAGAAATATGACATCTATTCAGTACACAGGTACATTTTTTCTGTTTTCTTTTTTTTTAAATTCCAATCATCACATTAGAAAATGCTTCAGAAAAAGCATCACATCCTAGAATTCTTACAAAGTCTCCCTATTTCTGACTCTTATCCTAATTAGTGTTGCATGGCACACAAAAAGTAACAGCCCTTGGAGTTGGCAGAATCAAAGGCAGCTCAATCTTTTATTTGCTTTTTCTCTGAAGCAATTTAAATTCTTCAGACTTTGGCACTGATTTTAACTGTGTTGGTTATCTGCTCAAAGGAATATTTTGCTTTAGTGAAGACTAAGCAAAAGTGCTCATTTAGGTTGCTTCTTATTAGTTTTCCTTTCCCATTCAGACAAGAGAAAATCCTTCATTGTCAATTTATAAACTGTAGCTACAAATTATGTTCTCATTGTTTGAGCCCTTCCATAGGTGCAACTTATTTCATGCCTGCTTTCTTAAGTATTTGTTTAGTGGTTTGACATATATTGGAATTCATTTATCTAAATTTACATACTTACAGTCTATATATCTACATTTCAGCCTCCCACCCAATTTCTCCATAGAGATCATGAAGACAGGTATTTATGGGATGTAATTATTCTCATCTTTTTTCTATTTTCCTTACAGGAGCTCATCCTTAAAGGTCAGGAATGAACATAAGAGAGTTTACTTCCTTGTAGTTTTCTTCACTTTCCATGCCAAAACATTTTTATCTATATATTTCAAAAACTTGCACTGTCTGTCTGTCTATTTCCCAAGAAATGCCTCAATACTCAAAGTTCTAATTACTCTTACATTCAGTACTTGGATAATGTTATTGGCTGATGAAAAAAGACTTTGTTTACCTGGTCCACCTTGCCTGGTAGTCTACACTGGAACCCAAATCAGGCATTATCCTTGTCGTCTTCCTCTTACCACCCTGAAGACTTTTAGCAAGTCCATAAGCATGTTTCCTGCAACGCTGTGGGCTCTTTACAAGTGTGTTAAATATTATGTATTTCTTCTACTGTAAACCTCTATACCAACATTGTAACAATTTTGAAGCAATTAATAGATTTCTGGTGTCCCTAGATACCTACTCACACCATATCCTCCTCTTAGTTTCTGCACTAGTAACTATAAATTTGGCAGCTTGACTTGTTACTCCCCTTGGTACACTTCCTAGGGCTCTTACAGAATTACCAGCTTATCTGCTGTACCCAAGTATTTTAGACTCTGCCTAGGTACACATGACAGAGAACCACTCTCCTGCTATACTGAACCAAAGGCTAATGTTTCTTGGAAGCAAAAAACATAATTTTGTTTTGCTCATATATTTTATCCAAAGAATCCAATAAAGATCAGATACTTCTTCCTGAAGAGAGTAAGGTTTTCCATCTACATTTATAGAAAAAGCAACATGCTCTCAACTTTATCATTTGCATTAGCATTTGAATCTCAAAACCTTGCTTCATTTATTGCACAGTTTCCAGACTTGCATCTTGAACAGTCAGTGGCTCTCCCACTGTGTTAAACTCCCTCCTACCTTGATTTTAAATTACAAAAGGGAGAGGGGGAAAAGAAAGAATGTCATGATTGTGGCTGTTTGCAAGAGAAAAATATCATGCTGAACTCCGTGCAAAAAAAAAAAAAGAGAGTACTTCCAAGCTTAGGATCCTTGTTTCTCTCAGTTTATAAACTACTAACTTTTTAAAAGAAAAACAGTTATGCAGGATTAATGTTATTATCTGGAGGTATCACAACAGTTGACTGAAGATGCTGACAGTGACAGGTTTAAACCAACAATGAAAAGCAATGTTACATCAAAGCTAGCACTAAGATTGTTTAAACGGCCTGCCCCTATATCTGCCCCTTATTTCTGTATGCTAGAAACAGCTTGAAGTTTCCTGCGGAACTCTGTCTATCTACAAAAAAATATTAAATGCTTTTGTATGGCATTATTAAAAAAAGAACAAAGAAGTTTCCAGCAAACAAAACAATTAGCAACCTCCCATTTCTATTTAAAATGCACAGATCACGATTTTTTTTTTCAACTTGTAAAGGGTTTAATTATTCATGGAAGACTCGTGAAAGCAACCTTAGGCATGGCATTTTAAAGCTGCTTATGGGAAAGATGAATGAAAATAATTAGAAATGTTTCCAGTCTGAGCAAGAGTTTTGTAAGCTAAAGTGGAAGTTGTCCACTTTATTTCAGCTCTTCAACATGTTCTTAAAAATACCCTAAAGGAAATTTACAGTGGTCAGTGAAGTACTGCACTCACAGATCAGTCACAAGCAAGTTACTCCTCAGTTTTAGATTTCAACCACAGTTATCCTTTACTTCTCTTTCCCCCTCACTCTGCTGCCTCCATCCATTTAGCTGTGCAACTAACGATCAGAGTAATTCCTCATCATACTGGCAAAAGAGCTCCTGTGCCTACTACCTTTCCTGCAGACACAGTGCTTCAACTTGTTAATAGAGCACCTGTCCCTGTGGCTTTAAATCTATACTCTCATAGAACCTCATTAATGCTTTTCTCAAATTACAATGAAACACATCTGGTGCAAGGTTGTGTCAAATTTACCTGTGAATGTAATTTATTTTAATAGAATAAGCTTTCCAAGAGAAATTGGGAAAGTTAGGTAAGCTTTTAGAAACCTTGCCAAGGGGAAAAGATATTTTCCAAAAAATAAACGAATCACTGTTAGAGAACAGTGTTTGATGTTTAGATTTGCCTTTAATTTAAATCTCAGAAGCAGAAGATCAGCAAAATCTTTTGTGTGTGTTGTTTTATGAATCAATAAATACAATAACAGGTCTGAAAAACCACAGAAATAACACATCTTAAATAAATTCCCTTGTTGATGCTAGATGGATTCCCATCATAATGAACTGCACCACTTGGACCGCATAAGAGCTCTGCCTGATGTGTATGTCAGGAACTCCCTCATAACATCCTCTTACATCTTTTCTTTGTTCCTCTTATTGCAGACATCCTTATTGCTAGTCAACATGCAAAAGGGCTGTGTGCTAAATTTAGACTTACTAGAATCTAATTTAAAAGGTTAATTTTATTTTTTTTCCCATTTATAATCAATATCCTATATTTACCCAATTCAGTTTTTATACTTTCTGGTTTTCTTGTTTCTCCCCTTTTAAACAAATCTATCCTGAACAAATTAAACAAAATCTTTTCCAAAAGAGGAATTCAGAGCCCATCATTTGCTGTCCACTTGCCTGCAATGTATTTTATATTCCAGCTCTGACCCTACAGAACACAACAGAGAAAACGAGCACTTAATGGTGCAAGACCTATGGTGTCAGAGTGGGTGGAAAGTCAGCTTTATCATGAAGTAACTTTTCACAACACTTACAGGTTGAAGCAGGTAAATCAGAGAGCACTCCTGGATAACTATCACTGGAGAAGGAGTGATACTTGTTGCACGAAAAAGTGTTTCTACTGATGCCATTGTTTGGTCAAACCGTCCTCCAAGTCCGCCCAAAGTCACAATCACATCGATCTAAAAGACAGAACAAAAGGACTCACCAAGAAAACTCCCAGGAATGATCTCTAGACCCTAAAAATCCACAATAAAATAATTTTGGGGAAAAAAAAAGAAGAAAAAATAACTACTGACTATAGAAAAGCAAATGTCAAATAGTTATTTCACTCCCATCACTGATAAATACCATTATGTGATTTTTAATCTGAGTATTATAGCACCATAAATTCATGGCCAACATGTGGTACTTTTTAAAAGGACATAACCTTTCTCCCTAAAATACAGGCCAGTCTTTGAAGGTACTTACCTGTCTGTCCTGAATATATAGAGTCTAAGATACATCACTCCATACGTAAGCTCCTCAGGTAAGTGTGGTATATCTGAGCCATAGGATCTTTACAAAATTTCATTATTATACTCACATTTCACAGAGCAAATAAAGGAAATTTCAGGTTAGGCCATTATGTGTCATTCGCATTCCTGCCACACAGCATTTCAATGTACAAGCAATACCACTCAAAGGCTGGCCCTGCTCAAGATTAAAAGCACTACTGTATAGGAATTTCCACCCCAAGTGACTAGGACATCACCTCCCAGCTGTCAGGGACAGACAGCCACAGGAGCACTCTCCAGTGCCCATCCCAGACACACAGAAAGCAGTGCCTGACTGCTTGCAGTATGCCATGGAGTTGCTCCTGCTCAATTCTCTCACACACAGCTGTTCAAGACTCTGAACACTTTAATTCCTATAAGCAGAAAGGGAGTATTCAAAAGGCTTGGTTAAGAGGTTTTGGGTCCTTAAATAAAAGGTCACTGAGTGCAAAGTATTATTATTATTAGTTCCAGAATGTAGATCAGTTATGTTCAGTAACTGTATTTTAAAAAGCTAACACTAAGTCATATCTAGGGCTCTAAGACATTGCAGCTCTGAAGTCTTTAGGAGCTGCTTTGACAATGGCCATCTGGTTAAGTTTCCAACTTTACAGAGCTTAAGTCTATGGTTTCTGTGATTACACTAAGTTTTACTCAACCCAGGAGCCACATAATGGTGCTCTGTGTATCTGGAATGATGTATTAATAGCATCAGCTTCTATTTTTATTACCAGGTCTAGGGCTTTATGATTCTGCTGAATATTGTTTTGCATGAAAATTAAGGTCTTTTCCTTCCTTGAAGAGATACCACCATCTTTCTCATCACCACCAGGAAAATTCTTCAGAGGCCAGAGTGAATCAATATAGCACATTACACTAGCAGCAAACACTGAAACAAAAACCTCTATCCTTTTACTGCTGACAAGATGTATTTTCTGTGCAGATTACAGATCATACAGACCTAATGTACAACCAAGAGAATATGAATGGTAGGAAAACCTATCCTTAAATAGAAGACAAAATAGCAAAAAGTAAAAAGCATGTGTTCCCAGCTAAGCCATAACACCATAATATATTTTCCCTTTTATTGATTCCACTTTAGAAACAAACTGCTTTTGTTTGACTGGTGATGACTGTGAGTTAAAAGGGCAGGTCAGTTCTCTGAAAATAATACTACTAATAAGACCCACCAACACCATCAGTTCTCTACCAGACAACCAGCACTAAAATGCTCCCCTCCTTGCCCAATAGAGGCCATAAGGAAAATCTGCTACACTAACCTGGAACCACAGTGAACTTAAGGTGGCTTGACAAAAGATCAGGATCCACATGTATGTTGTTTTTCTTCTAAGCAATGGGACTGAAGCTTAAATATTAGCCTAGATTAGTCTTCAAGAAACTGAGAAACTACTGCATAGTTTCTTGGTTTATATATGTCTCACCATACATGAACTTGTTTATTTTGGTTTTGATGATTGGTACAAGACAAAAGGTAAGAACGAAGAAAATACAGAGTTCCTTTGGCTTGGAATTGAAATGATGCAATACCATTCCAAATGTGTCTTCCTTCCCTTGCGAAACTGCCAGTGCATCAGAGAAACCCTGCTCTATTATTACTTCGCGTGTACTTCCCATGAAGTACAGGACCCAGCTCAAGCAATGACATGCTCAGTAACTGCAGAGTTGTGGAAGAGACTGCCAGAGCACTGCAGTTGAAGAAAAATGCAGCAAAAAAAAAACTTCTTATATTTTCAAGTAATACAGAATCCTACTCAAAGTCCTACTCCTTATTCAATTGCAACAGTGCAGTCTTGTGGATTGGTTACCAAAAAAGAAGAAAATAAAACCAATACAGCATGGAGTAGACATGTTGAAAAGGCATTCATAAAACAGAGGTATGGGGTTGAGGTGTGTTGGAAGAAGGATAAGAAAAATATCTGAAAAGGAAATGTATCTATTATTCAGGGTTTGCATGGATTGTGAAAATGAAAAACACAAGTATGTGACAGGTATGCAAACAAACCCAGCTGGAGTATGAGAGGAGTAGACAGAGAGAAAAGCTGAAATTCTGCACTTCTGTGACAGTTTACAGTACCACCTTTCACTGGATAATCCTGGCAGAAGTGACAGGCATCCAGACACTGTAGGACTTTTATAGCCTTTATTTGAAGATCTAGGTATTCACACTTTGTTTTTAAAAAAACCCCACAAAAACACAGAGAGGCTAAGTGCAAACAAAACCTCAAGAACCTTTTCATCCTAAAGCTATCACCCCTGTCAAAAAAACCCCAAAAAATACAACACAAAGATCACAAACTAACAAAACAATCAGTTCCTTCCCTGCAATCACTGCTCCTCTCACTCTGCCAAGCACTTAAGAAAATGGATGTGCCATGAAAGCATGTACACAACTCTTTGTCATTCCAGAAGCTAAGACAAAGTGAATACCCAAGAACTGGACATTTGGATATTCCCACACTACAGAGAGGAAAGGCCATTTGTTTTTGTACCATGATTTCCTGCATACCACAGGCTACAGAATTAATCCTGTTACTGCTAATGAGCCCAGCAGGCAACATTTGACTAACACGCTGCACTTCAATTGAAATGTCCATGCTTCACTTAAATGTCCCATCACTAGTCCCCTTACACAATTTGTTTTCACACTGTGTCATCCATTTCCTGAAAAAAAAAGGACATAAAATCATAAATAACTACAGAGAACAGCTTAGATCATTGCAGGCACATTTTCTTGGACTATCTATAACCTGATTTAAATACAGAGTATCTTTAAAGGCTATCAAGCTTTAACTTAGAAACAGTTGAAGATCTAAGGGTAGGATCCAGTCATCTTTAAATGATATACCCATGTTAGTATGCCTTGAGAAAGTTTTAGAAGTCACTACCAAACAGCAGAGCAGTTAAAAGGAGAAGGAAAGCATAAAGTAAGACTTTGTACTGGAAATTCAGGGATGTATTTTTTCCTTCTCCTGCAAGCTGTAATTTAGAAGGTGCAGTAACCAAGGGGAGCTGAGGCTCCCACCATATCAGAATGAAGTTGCTCAGGCTCCTGCTTCCACTCTCATAGACTATTGAAATGGACAACCTGCTGTAAACTGTTTGCAGGCTTGCTAAACACTGTGAAAACTGGCCCAGCTGACATTCCTCTTTCTCGTATGAATGGGTTAAATATAAAGAAGATTTTCACTTTATGACTGAGGAACATGCATTTAAGGACACAGGAAGCTGGGAACTGCCTGGAGTGGGTGAAAAGAGTGCAATATCAAGCTTTGCAATGTCAGCATCACCATGACATATAACAGTGAAGTCCAAGGCTCAAACTGACAGCAAACGATGCCCACTCTTTTCAAAACCATGCTCATGATCTCTGATAAGAAATCCTCTCCCCAGGGAGAGAACAAACAACTCAAAGGACTTTCTTCCTCATGAGTTCACTTTCAGTCAGATAACTTGCAAACAAGCACACCTAAGTCTCAGGGAGGTGGGTAGATGAAAGGAAACAAATTTACTGTCAACAACCAGCAGCACCGAATGAACTGCAAAAAAGATCTCTCCTAAACGAAAAAGGGAAGGCAAGAGTAATCAAGATGTTGTAAAAGTTCTGGAGTCATGATTAAACTCTCTCCTCTCTGAGATCATGTAGACCATCCATTGCTAATATCCAAGATATTAGTATACCAATTACAGGTTAGATATCTGATTGGAACATAGTGGGGTTTTAGCACCTTCTCACTTCACTAAAATCTTTTCATCTTCCACAGCCTTTCTTAATTTTCTATAATTCATAAAACTACTCCTTTAATTTAATTTAATTTTTAAAGGAATATGACATAGACAACGAAATTATTGTAGTAATATGCATAGTATGTTGGAAGTTTATTATGTGCAGAAATATATATATATATATATATATAAAAATAAAGTATCTTGTGTTGAAAAATGAACAATTAAGTAGCAGCGTGAATGATACATTTATTATTGCTTTATTGGTTTGACACTTCATCAATTTTGGCCAGTTTACAAGAAAAGCATTTTCTTCTTCATAAGGCAATTTGTCAGCTCAGGATGTGGTTTGAATTATTTTCTTGTCTTTGCATCAGCTTCAGAACTGAAGACTTTAAAACACACCAAGCACTTCCCTTGACAACAAATGGGCCAAGGTAGATTTTAACTCATTTGCCCACAGCTGTATCAGAGCTCTAGTGCTGGACAGATAAGTAATTTTTTAATAACATCCTCAAAATTGCAATGTAAATTTAATGAACTACTAAAATCCCACAATTCGATGTTAAATATGTAGCAAGATATTGTCCACTTGAGTTGATTATACTGGATCCCTAGCTCAGTATTTTACATAAAAGGTGTGATATTCATTTCTGTAGGAATGATATGCTGAACCACACAGCAGCATCTGAACTTTGCTCAGGTAGAATCCTCTTTACTTTAGCCAGAATTTTCTTGTTGCTTCAGCCATCTGATTCTTCCTGGGAACAAGAGCTCTCAGTCAAAGGCTGCCATCCTGTCTGTGTACCTGAGGTGATAACCTTCAATCAGCTTCATCCTCACCTCACTGACTCCACTAATATATATATTATATTGTTCCAGCTCCCTCACAAAGCATTTCTTGCTTCTTATCTTCATTTTCTTACAGTTTCACCCAAGTGCTTTCTCTATTTGTAATGATTTTCATTTCAAATAAGAGGTTAATTCTCTCTGGTAATGACAATCAGTATGCAAACAGGTTGCATTCGTCTGCTTAAAGCAAGAAAGATGTATGATGGTAAGATGGAAATGAGAAAGATAATCTCAAAATCCAGAAACAGACTTGAGTTGCTGGAAACATTTTAAGCTTGGTTTTACTACTAACTTGTGTTTACATCTCTGGTTGAATGACTATTTAATTTCAAAAAATAAAGCTTTTGCTTTGCCCTCTCTTGCAGGTAAATGGAATGTCTGAGAATGTATATAACATAATTAGCATTAGTTTTGTGGAACATAAACTTCATAACCATTGACTTAATTATTTATTACTTAAAGAAACCTTATCTACAAATCCATGTGAACTGCTGGATCCCAAGCAATCTCAATTTGACTTCCTGCTTTTGTGCTGAATATTTGTGTATGACCTTGGTCAAACAATGCTCGCTGTGCCTCAGGTAGAGAGGGGACACCAACAACTCCTGCTCTGCTATTGCTGGTCAGCTGGAGCAAAGCTCTACAATTCCTTCTGTGTGTGAGATCAGGGTCACTGGAACTCCTTATTGCCTCGAATTTTCTGGGTGAAAGGTTTTTCCCTACCCCCAACTGTCACCATGCTGTTCTGAGTAGGTAGAAGTGCACTAGGACTCTTAAAGCAATCTGTTTACGCAGGAAAATGTGTGCTGATTTTGACCCAGACACATTTATTTTGTGAATGAACAGGGATTCCAGGACTATCAATCACTTGTCTTCTGAAAAATCATAATATCTTCTCATCTTTTAAAACAGTATGAAAAAACATTCACAAGCATCAGGCTAACCTTTCTCTTCCCATAACTGAACTACTGTAATCCACAGTGTGCACTGTGGTATCACCCCCACGGATGTGTGAAATCAATAATTAAACTATCATACCCCTAAGAATGGAAGTTCTGGATTTGTATTAGGAGCAATGCAAAAGGACCTCGAAGATTATACTAAAATGGTGTAGCAAATCTCTTCAGTGATCTAGCAACAACTTGGATCCAGTGCCAAAAGCTGTGTTTGATACACGCTGTGGTTTTAATAATTTTGAATACTGCCTCCAGGAGTTAAAATAAGGAAATACAAACTAACTACAAACTCTCATCAATGAACAATTCAAGAAAGGAAAAAAATCTTCTTCAAGAGAATCTGTTCATCATGAGCTTTGTATTTCACATTTCACTTAACTCTGGCTGTCAGTCTTTACTCTAGTAGCCTTCCTCCCCCTCCCTCCAACACACTTCCATGTTGTCACAAGATCAGCAGGACAACACAAGAACAACCCACTGCTTGCCAGCCAGCAGGGCCCCTACCCCCCTGCGCTGATGCCTCATCCCATGTGGATCCCACCACCCTCATCAAGTGCCAGCCTGCAGCCTGTGCTGGAGGTTAACTCAGTCCTGCAGCGCCAGCAGGTGGCAAGGACACTGCACAGGGAAGAGGCTCTTTGTTGCAAAGAGTCTCCCTAAAAGCCTCTATTCTTCCCCCAAGGGATACAGATCATGATCCAAACCAGGGAGCCTTGCCCCGGGACTGTGGCTCCTGCTGCAGCCTGCTTGGCAGAAAGAGAGTCTTGAACAGGAACGTCCCTGGCTACTCAGGACCTGATGGATCAGACACTGTAAGTTCTGCCTTCCAGCCCACAAAACAGGATATATATCCTGTATCAGTGAGAGTGTGTGTACCTTTGCAAATCTCCATGAGCCCTGGCAACATCCCTTTGATTTCTCTTACAGTTCTGTGGTGGGTTAATCTCGGCTGGCTGCCAGGCATTCACCCAGCCTCTCTCACTCCCTCTCCTCAACAGGACAGGGGATGAAAATGAGATGAGAAAGCTCATGGGTCAGGACAAGGACAAGGAGATTGTTAACTATCAATTACCATCACAGGCAAAACAGACTTGACTCAGGGAAAATTAATTTAATTTACTGCCAAGTAAAAATCATGTTAGAGAAGAAAAAAAAGAGAAAACTAAACCCACTTTTCCATCACCCATCTTTTTTCCAGGCCCAGCTTCACTCCTTCATTCCTCATTCCTCTATCTCACCCTTCCCCTGAGTGGCACGGAAAGAGGGGACTGTGGTCAGTTCATACCATCTCCTCTCTGCTGCTCCTTCCTTATCATGTTCTCTTGCTACACTGTGGGGTTCTCTCCACAGAATCCAGCCCTTAAGGAACAAACTCCTCCACCATGGGTCCCCCACATGCTGTGGCCCCTGCCAGGAGCCTGCTCCTGCATGGGCTTGTCTTTGCAGCCTGCAGCTTCCTTCAGGGCACATCCACCTGCTCTGGCACAGGGCCCTCCACTGCCTGCAGTGTGGATATCTGCTCCACCATTGTGTTCCATGGGCATGTGGTACCTGCTCCAGCATGGGCTCCTCTGCACAGGCTGCAGCTCCCTCAGGAGAGATCCATCTGCTCTGCCCAGGGTTCTCCAGGGGAATCTGGAAACTGGAGCCCCTCCTTCTGCTCTCTCCTTGGGGCTGACACAGCTGTTTCGCCCCCCTTTTCCCCTCAGCCCTCCCTGCCTGGGCTGAGGGGCTCGGCTGTGTCTCTCCTCATGGACACCCCTGCACCCCACCAACACCTGGGCACACAAACTCGATATAGCTCATTACTATGCCTGTTTCTCTAGAAGGCTGAGATGAAGAGGAGTATTTCTTTTCCCACCACACCTTCATGTAGTTGTGTTTCAGCTCCTGCACAGATGCTGGTCCAGGACCCTTGGAAAGCCCACAAAGGAAGCTAAACAAACCCGTGATATTGTGAGGCAACAGGGCAGAATTTCTGTAGCCAAGGGTGTCCATACGAAATGCTCTGTCAGCAGCCCACAGGCACTTACACCCCCATGAACAGGGAATGCCGACTTCAACACTATTGAGAGTTGAGACCGTTTCCTGTGACTCCCTAAACCAGGTGTGTCTTTTCTTTAAAACTAACTTTCAGCCTGGCTTTATTTCAATTCTGTCATATTAAATATAGGTGTTAAATTTTAAGAAAAGAATCCAGATTTTTAAGGGGAAACATTCCATATAAAATACAGAAACTTTAAAAATCTCAATTTCCATTTTATATATATAGACACACACACTTTTTTTTTGTTTGTTTCATCTGACTTAAGAGTAACAACTCAGGCACCTTCTCATTGTAACATTTAGCAGTGAAGTCTGTATAAAAGATATCACAAGTAAGGCAGAGCTTTGGAGGACCTTCACTCTCCTGCAGCAGCATCACAGAGGACATAATAGCCTGAGGCACTTGTGCCCAGTGAGGGCAAGGCGTTAGCTCTGCTATTTAAAATGTTTAAACTCAGGTTCACACAGGTCTGAAGATCTCCCAATAGGTCCCAACAGAACAGTAATATTTTCAGCTGGTCTGAACATTAATCTTCATGATGAACAAGGGGATAATAACCTGTCCTATTATACTCCAGGGACAGATATAAGACCTGAAACTAAAGATGGAAAATTTTTCCTGTGTCTCTCAGGCCTCATTCTGTGAATGGTTCCTCTTTTGACTGATTTCACTGAATACCTGGGCAGTACACAATGACTTTTTTTTTCTAAGGGAGTGCAGACTTGCAGAAAGAAATATTGAATTTATACATTTGTTTCTAAGAGGCTGGACATATTTTTATACTGAAGGAAGTACATTACGATCTGGATGTCAATTTTCCTTTTCAGTGTAGGTTCAGTATTTATAGCAGGTAAGTTAAACATAGCCGGAGTAATTACAGAATGTATTTTATTTTTCTACACTGTCCTCTACACCATATAAATTTAGCCACACACTTAAAAAGAAATTAAGCATGATTTCTTAAACTGGAGGCGCTTGTGCAGCTGTAAACATTTTATGTTCACATTTAATTTGCAGAAAATATTGAGCTTTAATTGTTCGGTGCTTAGCTGTTCAGTTGTTTAAAAGGGAAACTCGATGTGTTCTTTAGGCACATTGAAGAGACCATCTCCTGTCAGTGGAAAAGTAAAAGGTAGGTGATTTAATAAGGAATAGCATGAGCATCAGAACCAGCAAAGCTTGGTTGCCAGGGCAGCTCTGCTACGAAGACCCTTCAGTCCCTACTTTTTTTTGAGCTTGTGCTGATGCCCTGAGGTTTAGCTTTTATATTCTGTATTGCCTACTGTAAAACTCTGAAGTGTCTTACAGCCTGCTGCTGCTGCTCTCTCATATTAGGATAGACATAACAAAGTCTCTAGGTTTGCTGTCCAAGGACATCTAGGCTGTGCTGGGCCCAGAAATGTGTAAACCAACATCTTGGAAAGGGGGGCTGAGCTCAGAGAACTTACATCAGTAGCTAAAGTTTTAACTGGCAAATTTATGCTGATATGCAAATGGACCAAACCTATAAAAGTGTGAAGAACTCGTGACTTGTTGTCCATCTTGGGGTCCATTTTTGGAAGCAGCCTCTGGGCTCCCAGGGTGTACCTTTGAAGGCCTTTCAAATAAATATCACCTTTATTCCCTTACTCCTGTCTAGTCTCTGTTTCCAGGTAGCCTCTTCAGGCATCAGTGCTACTGCCTTTTTTTACAGTGGGAATACTGTGGGGGCCTTTCAAATGTTACCAGGCTGCCTCATTTTCACAGTATTTGTTAAGAGTTAAATTACTGTAAACCACTCCACCCTTTCTTGAACAGCATTGGTGTCAGCAGAGGTGCAGAGTTAAAAGTCAGGAAAAGCCAAAGGATTGCAGAAAGCAATGACGCCCCAGGACTACAGGCTGAACCATTTCTGTGTAGCACCAGCCACACACTTTTACTTTCCAATGGTCTTAATACCTTCCTCTGCCCCCAATACTCCTTTCTAGGTAAGGAAAAGAAAAAAGAGGAAGAGCCACCACAGCTTCAAAATCTTTGACCAGTATTACAATTTCACTGTCTCTTTTGGCTATTCAAAGGCCGTACAATATTACAAAAAGAGGAAATATGTCAGGGCAAAAAAACCCTAAACAATCCAAAACCAGTAAGGAAGCATTCTTATATGCACTACTTAGGTTAAATAAGTTTCTTTGAATAGGATAAAAAAAGAAGCCACAGGAGAAGTTAATTTGTTGATTGATTCACCCTCTGCTTTAAGGACCAGATCACTGCAGTTCATGAAGTTTTGAAACTGTGCTCTCTATGGCCAGTGTTTCTTACACTCAGGAATGTAGAAAACTGCTAGAAGTTTTTATGAAACTATCTCTACAATAGCCAAAAAACTGTCATTCTTGACAGGCATCTCAATTTACTAGGAAGAAGCCATATTTGAGATGTAAAAAATGCTCTATTATAATCTGCAGTTAAAATTTATCATATTAGCACAAACTTCTTAATATGCTTAACAATAAACTTACATTCCATTAACTAAACAGAATGTAATAAAACCAGTTGTAACTTATGGGAGATTTCATAACACCACAGTATTCATGTGTCAAGCAAAAAAAAAACCCCAAAAAACCCAGACCCAAGTTCTTTATGAAAATCTCAGGCAATGAACTGAGCTCTCAGTCCTTGAACTACAAAAAAATTCCTGGTGTCAAAAGGTATTGCTGTTCAAAATTTCCCACTAAATATCCATCTCCAAGACACTGTCATTGCAAGTATGACAGTCTTTTGAGGATAATGACATGTCCTTGTAGCCCGACCACCTTCCCAGCATGGAGGCAGTTACATCAGCAATAGCTGCTCTCAGGGAAGCTGTGCTCCTGAAAAGCAGAAGGGGCTGGAAGGGGGAGGAGAATCACATCTCCTATGAGAAAGTTAAAAACAGAGCAAAATTGGTGGTTAGAAAGGGAACAGTACATTGCCTGTAGTAACCTCATGCTTTCCGTTTCAAATATATTTAGCCTTTGACTAAGTGGAGAGAACAGTTGCTGGCTTCCTTATTTGCTTCTGCAGTCCTGTTAATGAGCATATCCTTGATCTCTCTAATCCCTTGAACTGCCTAAATAAACAGCATTTCCCCCCTTGTTCTTCCTCTCCCCAAAGTTTGGTAGGGGATTTTACTTTTTTAAGCAAACAAACTGAAATCAATGTGTTCTCCAGAATCCCTGCCCTGTTTGTATCTTTAAAAAATTATCTTCATAGATACAATACAAGCCCCAGTAGAGCACACAAGGATTACATAAGAAAATTTCTTGGTATGTGATGCACTGTGCTCTTGCAGCCACTCACACAGCATAAAATTATTTGAATGCAAAGATACTCAGTGTGTCTTGATGCTCACAGCTATAATGGAACAGGTAGACACCTTAAATGAAATTATGGGTTCTCTTTGGGAACCGGCAAGTTCTGATATCCTCTATTACAAGAAATGCATTTTGTCATACCTTTACAATGGGAAGCATTAAAATAGTTCAGCAGTAGGAAATATGGATTAGATACTGCATTCCTTGAAAGTAGACTTGGACCTTAGAGTTAAAATAGTCCTCAAGGATATGTCTGAACACCCTACAGGAGGGATTTACTCCTGTTGAAAAGTATTATGAAATTCTACATTTTAGAAGTGGGAATCAACAGGAAACACTTAACATCCATTTGTTTCTTTTGGACAGGAAAGGTTTATGAAGATTACTTTACATAACTCATGAAAATCTTTTGATGCAGCACTTGACAGTATAAGAACCTTTTCATTACACATATTTAACTTCCCCTAAAATATACCTCATTTGCATTTTTTATTCTCCTTCTGTGAAGCATTAAGAAGAAAAACTGAGTAGTGCCACCAAAACTGAACAGGTTTATTCTCAGCCCTGCCTTCTATACAGGATTTAGAGATAAATCCACAAGCTTCAGTGTCCTTATGGTTCTTACAGTCCTTCAGGTCCAGTGGTGAGGCACTGGAACTGCTTCCAGGGAGAAGTTATGGATGCCCCACTCTTGGAAGTGTTCCAGGCCAGGCTGGAAGGGGCCCTGAGCAGTCTGGTCTAGTGGAGGGTGTCCCTGTGGAGGGTGTCCCTGCCTGTGGCTGTGGGGTTGGAACTAAATGATCCTTAAGGTCCCTTCTAACCCAAACTATTCTGTGGTTCTTATAAAAGTTTCACATTTCAGCTCCATGTCACCTTTGGGATTTTCCAGTCTGCCTCTCCCTGATATTTTGGTATTTAGTAACTTCCTTGTTCTCAAATCCTGGTAATAGACTATCCTCATTCCTAGGCTTTGCTTTAAAAGCCATTTCCACTACTGTTCTGGATACCCAAAAAGTCTTCAGAAATGAAAAAAAGTAGTGTTCCATCTTAAAATTACCAACTACCAACATGAGCAGCAGAATTATGATTTAGTCAGGAATTGAAACCAATGTATTTAGTGCTACAAAAATGTCACATCATCAGGAATAACCTCAACTGATAGATAAAACCAAAACTAAGCCAAATAGAGCCCAGTATTTGCAATAATTATACCCTTTCTTTGTGGGACTGGTCTTTATGCAAAAAATTACTCTCTTTTAAAGTACCTTCTGATTTTTGTTTTAGGGTACTTTTGGTTTTCCTTCAGGATCTTTTTCCTCATATAAAGACAAACCAGAGAGGGCTCAGCAAGCTGTTTGAACACTGCACAGCTGAAGGTGATATATGAACACCATTTCACTGTCTTCTCTTTGCCCTTTATAAACACAGGGCTTCACTAAGTTGTTTAGCCTTGCTCAACAGAAAAGAGAGCAGACTGATTTGACACTTTTTTAAAAGCACAAAGGGAAGAATGCTTGCATTCACTTAAAAGAATTAATATGCTAGACTGCTGACTGATTGAACCTCTAAAGTATAATTTTAAAATGGAAATGTTAGTAGAGTATCCCTTTATTGCCAAGGGTTTTTAGGAAGAGTTGGTTTGGATATTTTCCCTTTTTCATACTGACACTGGTGCTTTTATCAATTTAAACACACTAACATTAAACCACTAAAAGGCATGTAGGTTTCAATAAAACTCAGTTTTTATATCTTCAGCCCATACAACCAAATGAGCTGCTTTAGGTTTTTTTTAAGCAGAAAAGATAATAAAGCTAAATGAAAAGTCCCAGAGCTTAGTTTTAAGACTAAATGGTATTTAAGATGAAACAGTTAAGGAAAGCAGAGTTTGTAATTCTGAGATAAAGATAATGGCTTAAATCTATCTTTATATTATGAGTATTCTTCGTGGAGATGCAAAATTGATAAATACACTTTCAGTTCTCACTGGCATGAGCTGCTACAAGGTGCCTGTGAGTGAGACCAGAGATGCTGTTATTGAAAGAGCATTTGATGAATACTGGAAATTAGAGGATCATTCCCAACCATACCACTAGCATGCTGGGAGACTGTGGACAAATTGCTTCTGTACTTCTGCTTTCCAATCTGCAAATCAAAGATAATAGCATATACTTCTAATGCAGGATCTGCTGATCCCTAAATAAGAGATACTGTAAGCTTGCCTATCATTTTGCCAGTTCCATTGGTTTCTTGAAATAGCTTATGTTAAGATGAGAGAAAATTAAGACCAGAAAGTAGTACCAGACAGAAGTAAGTTTATTTGAAGGTCTTGTAATGAAGAAAGGAAAGTACTCACATAACTACAGAATGAATAAAATAGTAATTAAAGCAGTAAAGCAAAATGTGCACACCTAATAGGCCATAAACAATGTGAAAGACACACACAGCAGCAATGAAAACAGAGTTATTAAGATATTTAAAAAGCACCAATTACGGCCAGAAAAGGTGTGCATTTATGTACATACTTGCACATGCATGTGTGTGCATGCATACTCACAGTCATGCAGAAAGAGAAAGAGAAATATCTAACAGCCTTTAGGTTGGAAAGAAACTTCAGGAGTCAGATTCTCTTGGTGGTACTTCACTGCTTCACCCATCCAATAGAATGCAATTCACAAATGAATTAGGGCTGTGGAGAGGGAAGATTAAGACTGATTCTAGCTTGCACATATAAAGGGTATTGCTTATTCTAAAATTCACTGCAGTATGTAATTATAAATGCATATAATTAGGTGACTTAGACCTCAAAAAATGACCGCAATGCTGCTTTCTGCATGACTTGATTATGCAACCAAAATATGCAATGTAAATCAGAAATCAACTACCCTGAGGATTCAGAAACTATTCTAAGAGTATTTATTTGAGAAATAAGGAAAAAGCAATCATGAATTTGTCTAATTATTCTAGAAGACAGAATTACTGCTCTTTATATTGAACAAGGACTTCAAGAACAAACGAGGTATTTATTCTCCCAGATTTGTGTCTCAGCTGACCATCAACTCTAGATGCACATTTCCTTGAGGTAAAGACATTTCTAAGGCTCTTCTCAAACTAACTACCATTAAAATCTAAGCTAACTTTTTTTGCATCCTTCTTTCCAAGTAGGGGCACTGAGTGTCTACCTCACCTGCATTCTCACTCAGCTGACCTCCAAGAAAGCTATTTGACATGATTATCTTTCAATATGCTATTCCTCTGTTCAAAAAGTTATTTGTTCGAAAGCTGTTTGGACGAGCCGGAAGAAAGAAAAGGAGGAGGATAAAGGCACAGAGACATGGAAAGCAAATTACATAAACTTAATCCCTTTGGAACAAAATATTACCCCCATATGTTCATGTGAGCTCAAAAACCTCCTTGACATAGAACTTCCATAGAGGTGACTGATAAATCAGAGCAGAAATTTTCTCCATTCAGTATAGCAGATTAATTACAACTTATTCTCTGACCAATGGAGGGACACCTGTTTTAAATACCTCAGCTACTCACGCTTAAATTCTTCCAGACAAACTACCTCCCAGGATTGTGGATACATGGTATACATTGAATGCAATTAACTTCCCAGCTTAACATACTGCTACCCAGAAATAGCAACAAACACAGCATGACTGTGGCATAATTTTTTTAAAGAAACTAAAGAGATACTCTCCTTGTTTCATAACTTCAACTATAAATCACGGGAAAAGAAATTTGTAGTGTCTCTTTGTCTTATTCCTCTTTGACAAGTGCTTTAGATAGTGTGGAAAAATCAAAACTGGAGACATACATACTTTTTCTGGCATCCGGAAGACATATTCCACCTAGTTAATACTCTCAGTTAAAAGGAAAGCTTTTATGATATTTTACAGAAGGAAAAGAACTCCACTTTGTGACATGCAAGTTTGTCCTTCACGTCAAAAACCACAAATGCAGATGAAGAACCCCTCCTTTATCCACTTCTAGTTTTCAGACCCTGGACCTCCTCTTCTTCTCAGCTGTGTGTACCTCTCAGGTGACCGCAGAATTCAGTGGCAGCTTTCTTCTCTGAAAAAATTTGCATTCTCCTCAAAGATTTTGGTTCCATGGCTAGAACAGTCTGTTGTCTTACCACTTGACATTTTCTATGGCAGAATGTTACCCATAAAGAAACCTAAATTAATTGCAAGTTTAGGTATTTAAAGAGGCTAGAGTTTCAGAAGAGCCAAGAGGTTGCATCCATAAACTGAGGCCAGGGTATTTTGCAAGCGCTCAGAATTTCTGTGTCATTCAGCGACCAGACATCAAGCTACTCTCTGCTTTATTGGGGCATTCTGAAGAACCACCAAACCTCCTACTAAAGAATTATATTCAATGCTTCTGAACAAAGGGCAAATTAGAAACTGAACTGATAATTTATAGAGCTGTGATACAGTTTTGTCTTGCATTTGCTTAAGTTTCTCATATTATCTCCCTAAGTCCAGTCAACGACTTCTTCAAATTCCTTACATCAGAGAATGCAGAAGACCAAAAATAGAAATGCATGATGCTTTATCTACTGTGCATGAATCAGCTGATAGCATCTTATTATGTTTTATGGAACAGGCACTGCAAACAAGAAGCAGCTAGGATTTAATGAACATTAGTCTTAGAAAATTTATCTGTGTTACTTCTTGCACCTCTGAAAAACTCAGATTGTATTTAAAGCGCATCTCTTACATGTAACAGCATAAGATTATAACTGCACTGAAATCTTAGGTTTAGTGCATTGATATGAACGCTACACAACTACTGCATTTACACTCAGGTTTGTACGTTACAAAATATCCTCAAAGATTACAATGTGGTATCCCTTACCACACGGCTTTGCTGTGAGAGCGATCACAGAACTCAAAACATTTACAAATAGACTACTTATTGTTGAAACACACCTGCTGTAGCTGTCATGTTCCCATTGCTCTTATTTTAACCACACATTGATTATTCATTATAAAACCTCTTGTAATAGCTTAAAAAAATTACCTCTCCTGCAATAGCTGGGATTGGATAATGAACTGAATCCAGGAAACATTTACGTTCTTCTTAATTGTAAGGGCATTTCTACTAAGAGGAAAGCACCTTACTTGCCAGATTCAAAACAAATCCTAGACATAGGTGGCTCATCTATTCCAATGGCACTCATTATCATTCCTGTCCTAGATAGAAAGACACTCTTCTGAGCTCTTGTGATGATAAATTACAGGAGGAAAGAAAAGAAACCATTGTATAAAGAGTTTCCTCGCTCACAGCCAGACAGATAAGAGAAGCGTATGGTGAAACCATCCCATCTCTGTCTACACTGATAGGGAAAAAAACCCCTAATGAACAACAGCATTGTGTTGAGATGCAACTGCAGATGGGCATTGTGCGACAGCACTCTGAAGTGTCCCATGGACATTTATTGTCTTTAGAAGAACAAGAAGTTTTAAAACAGCTTAAGCAAAAACTGGTTAATTTTTTATCAGACTGGAGTGAGGAGGGAAGAAGGAGAGAAGGGTATTGGCATTTCTATCCCTTGCTGCTTTGTTGAAGTATGGTGATCTCAGGAAATCAGGCAACTTTCTTATCCTGCTACAGTGAAAATGGGAAAAGTGGAGGTTTACACGTCTCTTTCCATGTTGCGCTGTTGTTTTCATTTTCTTACACGCCTCTTGTCCTCAGTGTGGGTAAAGGATGCAGCAGCTGCTCCCTCTCTTCACTCATACATGAAGAGCGGAAGAGAGAGGTCAGCTCTTATGAATGACTGTTCCATGGGGAGGAGAGGGCCACCTGCCGCCGACTCATCACATTTGAAATTTGAAGGAAGTTTAACTGTGCATCTCAGAGACAAAACAAGTGGGCCTCCGAAACTAACCTGAGGAAGGGGAGGGGGAATGTTGCCTCCCTTGGCTTTCCAATGAAATGAGCTGGACAACACCATATGGCTTCTTTTAAGTTTAGTGCACTGGTTGCTCTGCAGTCTCCCTTTGATTACAGGGGAATGTTCTGCAGAAGAAGGTATTGCTTACCATTTGAAAGGTTGGTAGGATAAGATTTCACCTCTCCATTTCACCTTTGGAAGGGGAGAGAAAGGGGATGAACATCAAGGCTTAGTGTGCCAAGACTTGAAAATATATTTACATGCCAAAATGGGACTCTTGCTTTGAACACCAGCCACAACAGCTCTTCTGCACTTTGGGTAGTTCATTAACAGAAATCAATACAAGCTGCCTTTTAAGAAAGCCAACACTTGTTCATCGACACACTTTGTAATTCTTTTTAGCAGAAGCATCGATGCTTACAAGGTGTGCACTAAATTATGGCAAAACTGCAGAATGTCAAGGCTACTGAAAATAGTTTCATTTCAGCGCAAATTTAAAAGATAAACCTAAATACAATGAGAAATAGAGTAATTACTACTAAACAGAGACAAAAAGATGTGCTGTCTTTACCTGGAGGCCCTTCTTCTCTATCTTTTTCTGGAGTATTTGAAGGCACTTGGTGAAATCTGTTAGGTCCTGATCCATGGTCTCAATTAACTCACATCCCTAGTGAAGAAGCAACATAACAGAGAGAGAGAAAAAAGAAAAAAAGTCAGTAATTTTTCAGTTTTGAGAACTAATGATGTCTTTGGTGAAATTAACTGCAGACAACCACTCAGAGTCTCTGCATGGAGATGCAGGATTAAAAGACCCTTACAGAGCCCAAAGACCATGGGTCCCAGCTGAACTAGTTGCTATGAACCAGCAGTTTGATAGGTACAGGAGTATATATTCAAAGCCCATTGAGTACACTTGTGAGTTTGGATAAGCATGTTTTACAATGCTCTGCTGGACGGACAAGTTCTGGTATAGTGAGCCTTGCGTGATCAGTAACTTTCTGGAAAATTACTGTCTTCTCTGGTGCTGCACTTACTGTGTCTCTGCTACATACATTCAAACCTGTATAAATGTGAGCATCCAAAAGTGTTCAAGCATCCCAGAAACAGTGCAGTTGTACTGCAGTTAATTTGTAGTGATTCAACAATTTCTTTTCGGGGGGGTATTATGGCTGAGAACATGTTAGAGAAGAGCAGGAGTTCAGATTTCTTAACTGGGAGCTAAAGCAATTCCTAAGCCTCTGATAAAAAGCTGAGTAAGGAAAAGTGAAGTGTATCTACTGCATGAAGTCACTATTCAAAGAGGTTTAAAGAATAAAAAATACCCAATACAGCATTGTGAATTAAAATAAGAATCATACACGTTGGATTTAGAAGTTCCCTCTCCTACCACTTCAAGGTCCCCTTAAAAGCCTCCCAGCTTTGTCTTACTTGACAGATTTTGTTTCTGCTATACACAGTAACAACCGATAAGAGAAAAGCATTCAGAATACAGAATCTTTGTATGTGTGCCTTTGTGTATAAAGTACATTACTCTGCTACATCAGAAAAAAACCCAAACAACAAAGCCAACATAAAAATATTAAAGTTGCCTTTACCTTGGTGGTAAAAATAAAGGTACAGTAGACAAAATTTCCCAGAGTAGTGAAGGCATGGAGTATAGTGAATTGCATGCAACAAAGTAACAAGCCTCCAATAGGAAGACATACACAACCACTGAAATGCTTCCCCACACAGCCAGAATGCATATAAAACCAAATAAAGTCATCAGGCAGTAGGGGATTTGGATGAAGTAGAAGAGAAAAGAGAGAAGATAACATGTTTTTCTATTGTACTTCTCAAAAACTTCTGAAAGAAAACTGGTCAAAAGTAGCAGCCTTTCTGAGACCTGATATTGCTCTAAATATTTTTTCAAGTAGTAATAATAGGCTTGCCAAGATGAAGCATCATGAAGCTGCAACAGCACATGTAATCAGAGATCTTGGTTGCAGAAGTGACGCTGCTTCCCCTGTAAAGAGGTGAGGGAAAAGGCAGTTGGATTCTGCACTCAGTGCTAAGCATGAAACCCTTTAAAGAGCTGCCATACCTCCACTCTTCTCTAGGAAAGGCCAAAACATAAAACTGGCAGGAGAAGAAGTGACACAGGCTATCTGTAATGAACATGTGAATTTGGCAACACCCAGCAGGGACACCCAGTGAGCCCAGGAAAGGTACAGGGTTGCTCAGTTCCACTCAGAAAAGCTCACAGTCAGAGCTGAAAACTACTGAAGGGAACTTGTTTATCAAAGCCACTCTAAATGCAAAGGTGTCTCATTCACTAAGGATGGGGTGCTCTCAGACAGTCTTAATATCAGCATTGATAGTGGAAACCGTGAACAGACAGGACCTCCTCAGTCTTTCTCTGACAGCCTCTGAGCAGCTCGAGAACACGACAGATGAAGACTGAATCAGTGGCAGGGACAGCTACTGCTGAGCATGGGAGAAGACACCACCTCAGTTGCCAGCTCTTAAATTAGCAGTATAGAAGTCAAGCCTTTTATCTTTTGCCAAGGCCATTCCTCGGCTTAACATCATTGGCAGAGGAAAGTGGTTTATAGGTATCAATTTATAAATGAAAAATTTAACCCCCACTCTCCCTCAGCACTTAGAAACACTCCATCCTGTAGTCATTAACAAGCCTGATCTTCTTGAACAGGCAGGTCTGTAAGCAGAAAGTAGGTTGCAATTCTACTTTCCACACAGGGAAGACCAAGGTGTCAGGGTTTTTTTGTTTTGTTTTTTTTTTTTTAAATGATGATCTACAACATCTTAAGTTATAATTTATTATTTTATGCTACTATTAGAAACATTTCTCTTGAGTTTAGTTCTTTCCTAGCTTCTCAGGATGTTCTTTGACAAAAAATTATTCTAGAGGAACTGCAAGGTACTACCAAGGCAAGACAACATCAGCATGGTGATTGGAGAGCACTGAAGGTCATTTTCCACAGCTCCAGGAGAAAGCTGCGATGCACCATGCATAGACAACGTATGTTCAGCCCTGCTACTGTCTTCTGTGCGTATTCACAATAAAAAGGCTCAAACACATATCACTGGAATGCAATGTAAATATGTGAATGGGATGTCAAATGCACGGTTCATTAAAGGCAGGTTACTGTACCTGTGAGTACAGTAAGAGGGTACTGGGACTTAGAAGTGACTGGAACTGTTTAGTCACCACCCATACATTTAATGCTTTACACAAGTACCGCTGTAGATCATCATATCAAAAAATGTTGATAGAGTGCTACCATTAAAGCCACCACTTTCTTCAAATTAAACTGTGATTTCTCATTCTCTTTCCACATCAAACAGTTAACCGGTTGTAGAACTGTCAGAGATTTTAATAATGCTCCTTTTGCCACAATGTCAAAGAGACCGGCATGGTCAGACTGAACTGCGGGAGGGGACAAGCAGCAAAACTGGAATCTTCCTGCATCCTCTTTACAGCCTTGCTGAAATTAATGCCTGAGCAGTTCATGTTCACTGATGGTATAAGAGCCTCAGATAAATCTGTTGCTCCTGGCATATCAAGTCCAATATTTTATGCCACAGAATTGGATGACAACTGTAATGCAGTTCTTTTCAACCTTCACCGCATTATTCTGGAACGACAAAAATCTTCAAAACAGAGCTATCCAACGCAGTCAGAGTTCAATGAAAGGACAATATAACAATGGCAAGACAGGCAATAAAACTAGTAGTTTTATAGATACCTGCTTAACTTAATAACAGTAACCTTTGGTAAGAAATTTAAAAAGCCAAACAAATTTAACATGAGGAAAGGTTAGAAAAATCAATACCACACAGCAGGAAAGAAAACAATAGATTGCATCTGATGACGATACAGCTTTGCTGAATGGTAGGATAAGGCACAGAGTATGAGGCTTTCGTTGTTCTGTCTTATTATAGCAGCTATGGGAGGCACATTGCTAAAGAAGGAGGAGTGTGTCAGACACACATAATAGGATTATTGAACCCTATATTTCAGACAGACACTGAATTCAGACAGGCACTGAAATGTCAATCTGAACATTTCAGCATTTCTTTCATTTTTAGAAATGTTACACATTACAGCATGCTGTGTCTTTGCAGAAAGCAGTGTGTAGTTGCCCATTCTCCTATGTTCTTCTTAATCTTTTATTAAGAGAATGTAATATTTTTTCTTTCTGCAATCTTTCTGAGCATAAGAACGTAATTAGAACAGAATACATGAAATATCCTAATGTGTACTCTATCTCCCTGGTCCTCCTATGGCAAACCATTTGAGACTATCTTTTGAAGCCTGTGTCTGGCTGTGCTCAGTGGGTGCACCAGTGACATTCAGTTCAGTCCTTTAACAAGTCCTGAGCAGAGAGGCTCAATTTTGAGCTACCAATCTCAAACAGATGCACTTATGTATAATGTTAATGGCACACATCCTCAAGCAAAAAGAGGAGAAAGGAGACAGCCTGTAGAGGCTCTCAAAATCACAGCACAGACCAATAAATTTTAAGAAATCTATATAAATTAAATGTTATCTCTAAACACTCTCCTTCCTCTAGACTTCACCTGCACAAACAGTAATGTACCCACTTTATCCTAACATTTCACTAACCAAGTGAGTAAGAGCTATAGATTCTCAGAACTATTTCATTTAGGAGGGACTTTTCAAAGTCATCTGGTCCAATCTCTTGCTAAGAGTACGTTAGATTTGCTCAGGTTTGCAAAGGCCCTTTCCAGTCCACATTTAGCTGGAAAGGGAGTCACATCTCCCAGGATGGAGATGCCACTTCCCTGGGCAACCTCTTCCATTGCTTGACCACACTTGTGAAACTTTCTTTCCCAGTGGCAAACTGGGATCTCTAGTATTGCAAATTGTGGTTGTTGCTTTTTTTCCTATCTCAGCTTAAGGAAGAATCTCTGTTTTCTCTCATTAGGAAGTTTAAGACTGCAATATGATTTGCTGCTCACCTTTTCTTCTGGAGGTTTGAACAAGACAGTTTTCATCAGCCTTTTCTCACATGTCATGTGTTCTAGACTTCCCTAAATATATTTCCCTCACTTATACTGTATCGCCATGCAGTATTTCCACCTCAGAGAGCCTGGAGAGGTCATTTAAAAGCAAGGAGGCAGAGGGTGCCCAGTTCTCTCTTTCTTTTAATGTAAATTTCTGGCCACAGTGAATTTCATTTTGCCCCTATGGTATCCTCTTCCTCTTTTGTCCACTCAGAGAACAACTCCAACCTTCACATTCCTCATACACTAGCTGCAGATACATGAAAGTTTTGACCTCCCCAACATTTTCATACACAAATGTGAAGCAGACAAGCATTTACATTCTGAATTGGATTCTGAAAAACAACTCTAGGACAAAGCATACATGGATTGAGGCAAAGTACTGCTCTGTATACAGAAAGATGAACAGAAACGGACTGCAGGTCTTGGACCAGGCCTAGCAAAGAAGATAAAACATGCGGATGCATAACCCTACAAGTTTAACAGATGACAGACATTATGTTCTACCACCTTGTCTGTAATAGGATGGTGGTTTTGTGAGGCCAGAGCATTCAATCAGTACCAGAAAGAAAAAAAAATTAGTTGGGGAAAATTTGTTTGCAGAGGTGGCAGAAACCCAGACAGTGGTCATTTTTATTGTTGGCCCAGTATTCCACAGCTGATCCAAAACAACTCTACCAGATTCAAAACCAAGTCTGGCATGGGATAAAGATGAGGCAGGCTAGAATGTCACAGGAGGCTTCTGAAAACCTTTAAAGATACAGGATTGTAGAGAGACAGACAGAACAAGAACCTCCAACTTGAGCTACTTATAGCCATAAGAGCTGCATAGATTTCCTATAGGTGGTAAGTTGCTGGAGATTGATTTAGGATGATGGCACCAAATTAACATGGCTGGTTTATCTTTATGAATTACAACCAGCAGGAAATTAGCGAATTGAAGCCTTTTGCATTTGGGGAGCAGGATGCAAGTAAGGAAGGCAAAGCAGTTAAGTTCACTGACTTCTTTTGGGAATTTCAAATACTGTTGAATAAAAGTGTTGAACAGCTTCTCTTTAGTTTAATTGTATGAATTGTCTTTTCACTAAGTGGAGAACAAACCAAATATGTGCAATTGGTGAAAATTATTTTTGATATTTAAATAGCCAAAATACTTAATTAAGTGAAATTAATTTTCTTTTTGTATTTGGACTCAAATTTGGGTGACTGCCCGGCATCAGTACAAAGCTAATACTGTATGGTTTGTTTGGCCCTCAGTTCTAAGGTTGAAGATGTTTTCACTCATCCAATTGCACATTAAGTGATGCTGCAATTCAGACTGACTAAAATAATTTATGATTCATATTGAAGCATATACTCTGAAAGCCAAATAACTGAAATTTACACTCAGGTGAAAGCCCTATTACTGAAAAGCAAACCAAGAATGGTCAGGTTTAAACCATCACTTCGAACCTTATATAACATCACTTGATTTATTAAACAAGTACTATCTGGTGGCAGGAAACAAAAGCAGTAAATATATGTAAACATATGCACAGTTCCACAACCCAGAAGCTACATGAACTTGTCAAATTTGACAAGCATTTAAAACAAACAAACAAAAAAAGCACTCTGTAGTTGAAACTGACTGCAACAGCTGCAACCTCTCCTCCCTTCCCCTATTTCTATTTTAATATGATCTTTTCTACAGTAAATAAAATGTTTCCTGTTTTTGTTTTTAATGAGGCAACATGTGGCTTCTGGTGGATGATATTTTTTTTATACCATACATTTTATTTTGAGATAATAGCAATGAAAGAGTTCGTCTGCATTAATTAGGTTGCCCCCTTTCAAAAGAAAAGTCTATTATTCATGAAATAGCAGTTACTTAAAATGAACAAAATATGAGTCTGTTTAGTTGGTATCTGACCAGTACCAAAGAAGGCCATCATACCTTCTTTGCCACCTATTAGAGACTGAAAAGCAGAAACCCAAAGGTTTCTAAGTCTAAAAAATCAATTGCAAGCAACTCCCCCTACAAATTAAAAAACTCCAAACCAACAAACCCCACAAGCAAACAAAAAACAAACAACACAGTTAATGCTTCATTTGCTGGAAAAATTCCTAGTATTTATCTGTATGGGAGCAAATTGTTCTGATGTATTAAGTTTGGTGAATGAAAGCAAACAAATGCTCACAGGTCAGAAAGTGCAGTAATATACACATCACTGCAACACCTTTATCAGAAGGCTACTAACATCTTTTAAAACTTTTAAATAACCAAGCAGAAAAGTAAGAGTCTTGCGTGAGAAAGGTCTGTCAGGAGTTGCAGTCTCATATTAAACCCATATCTCTCCATATCCATTTCTGGCATTTAAACAGTAGACCTACTTTTGTACATCCCTGTGCAACCCAAACATGTTATTTTTCCAATCTGATGATTAAAACAGCACAGTGCAGCAGTGACAGCCACCTGCTATTTTTGGATCTTCTCTGATATTTCCCTTATGTGCCCTTCCTTGTCTGAAAAACAAAGGTTCAGACAGAGTTTTAATTGATGGTCAGGCTCTCTCTGTAATCAGCACTGTGAAAAGCTTTTGCCTACCAAGATGGTTATGCCCTTTGGGTCCTATCCTAGTGATGGGTCTGATTACAGTGCCTTGCTTTTCTTCGAAAATAACTTGAAAACAGTAATTGCCACTCTGTGTGCGTTTATGTACGAGGGTATGAGGTAGCTCATGGAAGGGAAATCAGAGTGCTGGAATTGCACCAGTATCTGACAGAAGGAAAGCACGTGCCACCGACTGTAGATAGCAAGAGCCACCACGCAGTTCTGTCAATGCCAGTCTTTTTTGTTGACTTGTATGCACTTTGAACCAAGACAAAGAACGGTATCATTTTCAAAAATGCAGTAACTACATTTAAACGCAAACTAGATCTACCTTTGGCACTCACACCAATGCAAATAAGAGTCAAGCACTCCTCTGAAATAAAGCAAGAAACAGTAAAGCTGCCTTAACCACAAATCCTATCTGTGCCCCACAAAGCTGAAGAAATAGGCCATGCAGTATTGCCTGTAATTCAACTATTGGAGCTGGGAGCGAATGAAAGGCCATCTACATTTCAAATATCCCACACCAACTTAATTGCAGTAACCAAACAGACTTTTGTTTCGGCTTTTGTGATTTTGTTGTTGTGCTGGTGGTGGGTTTTTGTTTGTTTGTTTGTTTGTTTGTTTTTAAAAGGATTCAGGTTAATAACTCTTGCTTTTTACCACATAGGATGACAGACACTCCAAAGAACTAAAGTTAATAAGCAGACACTGTATTTGAAACGACTTCAGTTTCCAGACTAATTGCCAATTCTCAAGAACATCTCAAGGTAAGAAAAACAAGGAGAAAACAGCAAGGCTTGTACTGAGGTGTTTTCAAAGATCTGGGCTGACAAATTTTAGACATCCTAAACACTATCTTAACATGTTCCCTTGCCAGCAGCCAAGAACCCAAGAACACCGTGACTGTGAAAAATGCATAGAAAACAGCCAGAGATGTTAACTTGGATGGCATAAAATTCCCTGCAAGGCATTTCTAATCATTAATCTAATTTAAATATATATGACTAGTACACCTAGTCCCTCTCTGTTGCATTTGGACAGACTTTATGCAACAGAATTTTTGTTCCTTAGCTAGTATTTTCCAGTATGTCCTTAGTTTCAGAAATATGTAATTGCTCTGAAAGAATTTGGATTGCGAGAGTAGAGCTGCATTTTAAATATTGATTACTGGACAGATTTTATTGAGACCAGGCCCCAAATGTGTGCTAAGGGCAAAAAAAGGATATTCTTACACAAATCTGTCTATGAGTACAAGACGAGTACAAAGGGATTTGAAGATTTTGATTACCTGAAGACAGCAAATTGAAAGGAGAAATATCCTCCTATTGTAGCTAAAACTCCAAAAATTGTGTTATCAATACAATTCAGTAGGTCCTTTTTTCTTTTTGGTATTGGGATATTAATGAAAATAGCAAAATTAGTCTCAAGACTGATCCTTCAGATAAGACACTGATTACCTCCCACTGCTTGTTAGTTTTCTTATGAATTGCTTCCTGCCTTTAATTTGTGTCTTAAGTTCTAACTTGGCTAAGTATGTGACCAGATAATACTCTTTTTTTTCCTTCTTATTGTTCTGTCTGACAGTTTCTGAAACCTCTCAGCCTCAGTGTTAAGAGCTGTATGTCACAAGGAATAGGAGAAACTTTCTGTGGGGAGAGTTTATTCATTGTCTATAATACCCCATTGTTTCAGGATCATTTAACGTGGATCAAAAAGAGAATGCCAGACTATACAAATCCTCAGCACAATGCAGGTCAGATTCTGTGTTCCACATTTTAAATGCCTGTCCTCTCTTCCTCCAGTTTTTCTTTCCAGTCATATTTCTCCTTCTCAATGAAGAGAATGGCTAATTTAAACTTACGGAAATCTCTCTTGCTTTCTCTAGGCAGATCATCTAGGACAGGCAGATTACATAACACTTCTAGTATGTGCTGGTGCCTGAGAGAGGCAGGAGCTTTACGTTGCTGAAAACTGGATATCTCCCCACACTGCTACACCAGGTCTACATCCTGCTTACATATTTACAGGATACCAGACACAGTAAGACAGGATGAAACAAATATTTGTTGTTATCCATACATACTCCATGTTAACTACAGGTAGAGAATCAACACATAAAAGAGATGTTGCTTTTGGGAACTAATTGGAGGCAAGTTCCTAGCCATACCTCAACAGCTTCACGTCAGAAGAAACAATGTTGTAAAGAGTGCCAGACTCAAAGGCATATTGCTATTCATTTAGCTATATCTTCTGTACTGAAGAGAACTTTATGGCTACAAGAATTAGAAAGTCTGCATAGGTTTTGAAAATGCCCAATCTTAATGAAGACCAGTGAAAACAGGTTTCAGAAACTCAAAATAAAATTAAATTCTTTAGTATTTTAACAAATGATGTTGCAAAGCTAATGGCAATGAAAATAAATAACAATAATAATTACAATAACAATAGCAGCAACAACAACCACCACTCAGATTTACAATCCTTTTCCATCAAAGATCACCAAATTATCTGGGAGCAATGAACAGAAATAATTGACATGCTGACATTTTGACAGACATAAGGAAAAGCTTGGGAAATTAAAGCACTGCCCAGCAGAGCAGTTCTGACTTCATCACTAGCAAGTGTTCCACTGAATATGAACACATTTCCAAGTGAAATGCAGGCTATTTGCTATATTTACACATAACTGAGGTCGATTCTTGAATAATAATAGGTCACACATCATATTCATGCAGTTGCTGCATTTTCTATTTGTGGAGGATTTCAAATCTCAATTGAAAAGTGAAATTGCTGAACAAACATTCAATCCTTAGACCTGAGAGCACTTGATTACTGGTTAAGTTGGACACCAGTTTTATCTTCAAGGCCTGCTTTTCAATAAGCAGAGGTTGCAGGTTTAAAAACAGAGAACACCTTAAAACTGGGTTATATATGCTTCTCCTCATTTCTCATTTCCACATGAAATATAAATGTCTGTTCAGGGGACTATTCAATTAGAAATAAAAAAATCCAAGCTTACTGTACTGAAAATACTTCCATTACACTTGACATTCTTCAAGCTTTTAACAGGTCACAAATATGACATCAAATAAAATAAATAACATATATCCAACTAACTGCAATCACTCTGCAAGTACTTCAGAGCTTTGCAATACAAGATCTTGCATTGGTATACCCTAGGTCTCTCCTAGTGGGATATTCCTTTGCTTTACAAAGCAGCAGTGATTTCTGAAGTGTCACTTCTGGCTCTTCTTACAGACAGCTATGATCCCTGGCAAGAGCAAGCTAATGCAATGTAATAGGTACAAGCATTACAAAGGCAGTATATAGTCAACGTCTCGTTCTAAGAGGTGTCTGTTCAGAACCCACTCCACTAACCATCCCATGAGCATTGATCACAGTCCACTGGATAGGCTATATATTAAAGGGATAGTTCACAGAAAACAGAATGTTCATCTACAGAAAACAGGGTCCCAGTGATGTTTATTAATGCTGTAGGGTATTCTTAGAGTGAATTACACTGAACCGAAATCTATATGAAAAATCAGATGCCATGATTTTCCCCTACCTGACTGAGAACAGGATTTGGCCTCCTGCATCTTCTGTTGACAAAGGGCAATTGAACTGTCAGGGCATATTCATAATGCAAAATGCAAGCCACTGCCATTTGTGCAAAGAGCTGGATTTGGTTTGCAGAAACTGAATGTAGCAAAAAAGCTGAGTGTCATATTGTGCTAGAACAGAAATGCAAGTGTCAAAAGGAGGCGGGTGCATACACAGGGGTAGACTGGCCTAACAGACTACCTGGAATATGCAAGGATGCAAGACATTTCCTTGACTACTGCCTAGACAAAGCATAAGGCTCCAGAACACCCAGCCGTGCTTTGACCTTCTCATCAGCTACACAGGCTAACATGAGTGCTCGTGAACCTAACCAACACTCACTGATACCAGTACTGAAGACAGTAAGGCATAACATAAAACTTCCATAATGCGCTACTCTAACACATAACCAGATCTCTAGCTTCTCCTACTCTGGGAGCTTCTCCTACTCTGCTTTCCTTTGTTCTACCCATACTCTATTTTAAACTACTGCTGTTAAAAAGAAAAGAAAAAAAATATCAAGACCAGCTTGTGCATTTTGATCAGAGATCTGAAAAAAGCTTACAGCTTCAAAAAGCTGTGAGAATATGCATCAGAGGCTCTGCAAGGCTATATGTGCCCATTTGGAAGGGGCAATTTTAAATTTTTGTTTTAGCTCAATCAAGTCTTCCAAACATTATTTTCACTAACTTTTGCCTGAATGATAAGTTTGAAGCAGATCCACATGGAGATAGCAAGACACGAATATACACAGTCCCCCAAATTCTGAAGTTTTCAGATCATTTGGTACTTTACTAGGTGGGGTTTGTAGACAATGGTTATGTCTCTACCATAGCCAGTGCTGGGACTGGAAACTGTCATGGATCTAACCAAGCTTTAGTGGGCAACAGAACTCAGCCTAGGCTGTACCTGAAAGCCTCTTGTCTTCTCTGATGGGTCTCACAGTCTAAACAGGTCTAAATACTGTCACTGCTCCTGGGAGGCCAACTAGCTGGTTCAGAGCAAGGAAGGTTGACCTAGTTCACTGCAAGGCAGGTTATGTCTGCACTGAGCGGGCAAAGAACAGACCTAGGAGCAAATCAATGCCACACCTTATTCTACCACTCAAAAAGCTCTCCATGCACAGCAGCTTTAAACAGTGATGAACATTAGAGACTGCTCCTTATCCCATTCCATTAAAGATTTGTCAGACACTTCTGAAGGTGTGAGGACAATTGCAAGGAAAACTCTTCCTAACATATTCCAGGGCTGGATTTGCTCTGAGAAGGCAATATATATACACTAATCAGATGATAAAGTATGGAGATTAAACTAACCTTTAAGTTATCCTGTCCATACTTCTAAAGAGAAAGTTTTTCTCCATTCTTTCTCAAGTGTTGTGTTCAGTTTAATTAAAAGATTTTTCAAAGCCTCAGAAGTTTTCCTTCTTTACAGAAAAAAGATAAAAAAAGCACCACACCACAACTGATCTCTCCAGGTATTTTTCCTGATATTTACTAAAACGTCTTTTATTCAGCCATATCCCTCTTTGCACACAGGCATTACATGAGTATATCTCCCCAGTCCACGTGATGCCCAGTTACACTCTATCTCTTTCCTAATCTTTCTTCAAACTCACGTTTTAAAATCCCTAGAATCCACACAAAATACAACAGTAAAGCAAATACACAAGCAATACCTTCTTGGTATAGAAAGCAGCCTTTCTCTACTGACAAAAAGCTTTAGAGTTGCTTTCCTTTTTGCAGGAACTCATTGTGCTTTTTCTTACATAATGGAATGGCAATCCTGTGCCTGAATTGGACCACAAAAATTATTTGTTAAGAGGCTTTGCTTTTCAAGCTGCAGATCATATTCTAAAATGTCAACAGATTACAGTACATACAGACACTTAATTAGTTTTCCCTTATACATGAGAAAACTTACCCAATACCTTTCATTCTGTATCTAATTAATAGACATTGACACACGACTTATGCAGACAATGCCCTACTTTTCCACACATTGCAGCCTGCAGATTTATAATCCACATCCAAAACATTCACAGGAAACTGCCCTGAGGTCAAGGCACCGACACAACATTCATCAGGTAAGGGTTCAGCCACTCATGCTGCCATGAGAATCTGGTGTGACCTGGGCAAGTAGTGACTTTTGGGCACTAAATGGTTTCTAGCTTCTGTAGGTGTTAGGCTTGATTTTGGCCTCTCTTCAGTTCTGCAAGGTTAGGCTTGATTTCGGCCTCTCTTAACTTCAGTTCTGCAAGGTCTGGTCTCTCTCCATCTCAGTCTTGCAAGTTTTGGTCTATCTCAGTCCTGCAAGTGTGCAATAAATCAATACTTCTGGCATGCACTGTGAAAATAACTGAATAAGCACTCAAGAGGAAACCTATGGCACATACATGTAAAGTGGCCATTTCCTAATCAGACAAACAACTACTTAAGGCAAACATCTACCTCTTCTCCACAATTTTTGAAGACAGAGCCATGCATATACATCTGTGCTTTCCCTACACTAAAATTCTTCAAAGATTTAGTTTCTTTACCTTGACTTTCACAAAAAGAAGTTAGCCTAAAAAGGTAGCAATCGTCATCTGTTCTGCCTCCCCATTTTAGCTATCATAGAAGCTTTTCCTTCCTTTGGAAATTCAAAAACTAAGCACTCTAGAATTACATGCTGCATCAAGTAAAATAAAAATACCACAACAGAGGAAGTATGCAACATACTTATTTCTTCATTTGAATGAATCACATTGGAGATACACAGTGGAAATTATTTTGCAGCAGATTTAAAGCAAAAGCTGAGCTTTTTTGGTTAAAATATATTATTACTAAGTAAAAGAAGAGAGTTCTTTAATACCTTCTTGATGTAAACTTCACAAACTACTATTACATTTCCAGACATTGTATGTGGTCAGTATTTCTATTCCCTAGATACTTTAACTCTTTTCAACTCTTGTGCATGTAATACAAATGAAATTCAAATCAGCAGCTTTCAATCAGATGGGTTTTTTTTAATGTGGCAGTCTAACACTAAAATGGTACCTGAATGCAGTCTAACGGATTATAAAATACATTGTTTTTAATGGATTCACTGGAACAAAACTAAAAACCTAAAAAAACTAAAAAAAACGAAAACCACTGTGATCATTCAAATTCTGATTAGGCAAGTAAAGACTTGGCTAGATTGCTAAAATGGAAGTAGAAGATATCAACCACAGATTTAGGTAAGACTATAGCACTAAGAAAAAACTGTGTTCAGTATGTATTGGAAAAGACCACAACACATCTCTTCCGATGATAGAGTATTTTCCTTTATTCTCAGCAAGCTCAGCCAAAATTTAGCTAATATTAAACCTCAGGCAGTGCTGTAGTACCAGACATTTTAATTAATGACTTATTTGTTCCTAATAATTTGGATGAGAGTGAACAGAGCTCATTTTTAAAGGAGCCAAGATTATCATGTGTAAGAAGAAATAGTAGGTCACTGTAAATAACATCTGCACACTTACTGTAAATCATTTTGGTGACAGAAGGTACTGCCATGCAGTCTGATTAACACTACCAATGAAGCACAGCAAATTTTGATATGTTTGTATGACAGATTGCTGTAATTAGTCAACATTAGAATGTTTGATGTAGTTGCATAGGGCTCTCAGCCCCCAAACTTCTTATTTTGTATTCTCAAAACAGCATCTCTGTAAAAAAATTAAATTGATGCAAGAAACAGAGATAAGGATTTTATTTCACTTGCATCATGTAAAGTTAAACTTCAAGACATATCTTTTGTAACTCATCTTGAAAATCAAATTCTTGTGCTGTACTCTGAACGCCTGCCTTCATCACTGGGGTCTGCAATCAGAACTCAACCAACACCTATGCTTTGCATGATGCAACATTGAGCTGAGCCCTTCTCCTGCTGAGCTGAAATAACTAAGGGCAAGATCTTTCCTTGCTTCAGGAATATATTCCATTTTCTCCAAGTTTCTTAGCTAACAAAGCAGCTTTTCTTTATGTACAGATAATTGAAAGGAGGATGCAGTAATTCCGGACCCATTCTGTCACTGGTTTTGTACCAACACTGATGTAAGGTGTAGGTTCTAGTCTGGGAGACAGGAGGCATCCATGAGAGACTCTCCATGAAAGGCATTCCTTGAATGACTGGGTTAGACTTGAGGGCCAAAGAGCTACATTTCAAGGAATTCAGCTGCTTCCTTGTGAAGACATAGAAGATTAAAAACAACGTATATAAATAAAGAATTTGGGAGTCAACAAGCAGACAATAGTTACATGCACTGGAGGGCATTGCTGCGCAGACTCTCCCAGGGCTGGCAAAGCAGAGGACATAACCAGGAATGTCAAGTAGTAAAGGCAGTACGAGTCCTGAACACTACAGCTGGATTTGCTACCAAGATTTGCATCATTCCATATTCATCTTCCACTTCATTTTTCATGGTATATCACCTTCTTTGAATAAATAATGAACTATTGCCTCAGATACTTATTCTTACATATCACATTCCTCTCAGTAAGAGTCCCGCATGTGCTCCCAATCACTGTACAGCCCATCTCTGAGAAGATTGATATACTGCCTGCTTCTCTCACACAAATTCCTTTTCTTTAAAAGCCATGAACCTAATAGCTATTTCATCCTGAGCCCTGTATCGCCCTGGAAATGTCCAGTGACTCAGACAGAAGTAAATTATCTGAGTGGATATTCCTACCGCACCACCCAGGTCTTGCTTTTTCCTTTTCTGTTCCAAATATTCAATTATTTGATTCCCCGTGTTTTAACTCACTAACCACTTTCCTAGATTTCTAGCTCAGAAGAGGAAAAAAGGACAGTATAAAACACAAATTGTTAGGAAAGTAGCAACCTATGTAATTCTTCCCAATGATGGCCTTTCCCTATTCACTAGCAGCCCATTTCTGCTCTTCCTAATCTAGTTTCTCTGCCTAAATCTTTTGGTCAAGGGCTGCTGCAGCCAGGATCCACCCTGTGTCAGTACCTCAGCCCTCCAGCCAGGCTGTGGCAAAGGCCAGCCCCTTTGTTGACAACTACATTACAAAGCAAAACAAACCAACACCGCAAGAAAATCCATACTCTGTCCTGGCTTCCAGCTGAAAGGTGTCCTTCCAGCCACCTTTCTGAGTTTCCCATGTTGGTGCCTCTGGGCCTGACAAGCAACTGGAATAACCTGGGTTCCCATTTCCAACTTGCTCTGTCCCTCACAACAGGAGAGTCACCCATCCTCACAATTAGCTCTGAAACATAACCATGCTTTTTAACACTTGGAAGATGCTTCCAACCTCTGGCTTCGCTTAAGAAGAGACAACTGGATAGAGTAGACTAAGCCAGATGCTGATTAGTCTGGTATTGAAGCTGTACATCCCAGTACAAGGAGGGGGAAAGGGAAGTACACAAATAGACACATATACTCTACCTAAGCCCTTAGGATCTCCTTTATTCAGTTTGTCCAGTGACTGTGAAAGAACATCAATGTGTGAATTTAATCTTAAGAAGAACTCAATGAGGCGAATAAGTGGTAACAATACAGGGAAGGCAGAGTGCTTCACCAGTCTTTGTAAACCTCTTCACGAGCCATCTTGTAGAGGGAAGCCAGAGCCTTCACCTGTATGAGCGAGGAAGAGGGGAGAGGCAGGGAACAAAACCTATATGGAACTCACAGGTACTGTGACACCACAAATGATTACAAAAGCATCATACATTTGACTCCTAAAGTGCAGGATGCACAATGAAATCAATAAAGAAAAAGGGATGAGGGAAACAAAGTATTCAGAAACACATGGGCATGGATCAATGAGTTAATAAATTGCCCTTGCAATGTTGGACAAAGGTTATTTGCAAGGCATCTCTGATAAACTGAAATGCTAGTGAGAATCTGCACTACCCCATTTCCCTTAACTGTGCCTTATCCCTAAACTAATATCATCCCTTCCTCTGTTACTGATTTTTCTTGGGCCATGCTTCTTCTGTACAGAGATGCAAAGTAGCACTGACAAGATTAAATCAAGCACCTGCTTTTAAGTAAGCTATTAATAACACTCTAGGGAGGCAGGGGGCGGGGAGTATAAACACTGATTGTAGCACAACAGTAGCTTTTCTTGCTCAGTAGTACACTTACAGAGGTGGCTTTTCTGGATGAAAAATTAGTCACAGCAGATTTTATTACTTCCCATACTACAGAGTGATTAAGATGACTAGTGGAATAATTACATTATGCTATAATTACATATAGTAACCAATTGTCAAGGGCATGGCAGTGCTCTGGAAGTACTTTGAATTCTAAACATTCTGTGTATTTCTCAGGCAGCTGTTAAGGACTTCCCTTTATTGATAATTCCAAGCCTATGACTTATCAGCATATGACAAGTGAAACCCAAGAGCACAAGCAGTGATCCCTCCACGACAGCTCTGTGGAGAATTGTTCCAGAGACCTTTGCATTATTCTCAGGGTTGGAAGCACCCCGGCTTATGCTGCAGAGGCATTCTGGTCAATCAGGATAAAGACATACCAGAGGACACCTCATCAGGGTGGCCTCAAAGTTGTAAAGGCAGCAGAGGCTGGGAAGAAGAGCAGACAGGAGGAAAGACAAGGCATCATAGCATCTTTGAGGGAATTTAGACAGAAGCACTGCAACCTGCAATTCAACCAGAAACCAGATACATTAGACAGACTTGGTTCTGGAACCAGCATGGCAAGGAAACTTTATATTTGATTGGGTAGAAATAAAAAGAAACAAAAGGTAAAAATCATTATTTCTGTCACTGTCTTATCCTCCGTACAACTCTTTAAGCAAGTCCTGTCATAGTTAACGGAAAACCAATTCCCTCTCTTTTTGCACTGTGTTTCTACAGTGGAGAAAAGTTAAAATCAATTATAAACAGCATTAAAATGTCAGTCACAACTACAGGCTAGTAACCCGCTCCATAACCACAAACTGGACATTTGATGTGGAAGCTGCTTGATATAGAAGGACGCAAGAGAGCAGATAAAAATCTGCATCTGTTTACACCAAAGACGCATCTCCACTTAATTTTGAGTACAGTCCTCTCAGGATATTTATCCAGACTAATCAGAGTAACGTATCTGTGGACTGTCCTGTATGATGGATTGTCTGAATTTCTTATCTAACATTTGCATGAAATGTGGTGGCTGGTTTGTCTGGAGGTCAAACAGGAGATTTGATCTGAAATTTCATTTGCACTTTCTGTAGTTCAAAGGCACAACTATTTGAAGTCCCTCTGAAAAGCACACATTCACCATAGTAGTTGCTCACCTGGATTGGTACATAGAGCCAAGTGAAAAGCAAACTTCAGCTCTGTAAGTATGAAAATTCTTATTTTCCTTGAAAAACATAGTGTTATGCCTTGCAATGCACATATTAGCAGTTAGGAAAATGCAGAACAACTAATTAAAAAGAAAAAATAGTGTACAGTTTAAATTGTCAGTTTATTGAATATATAGGAAACAATGCCTAAGATCTGAATCTATGAATCAGATATATATTGACGTAAAAAATCTGGACATACTGCTTTTTTTTCCCTGTTATTTTTAGCTTTTGCTGTGTTCTTTAGAAATCACCAAGAGAATCATAAAATTGTTTGGGTTGGAAGGGACCTTAATGACCATCTATTTCCAACCCCCCTGTCACAGGCAGGGACACCTTCCATTACAGCAGGTTGCTCAAAGTCTCGTCCAACCTGGCCTTTAACACTTTCAGGGATGAGGCATCCACAACTTCTTTGGACAACCTATTCCAGTGCTTCACCACCTTCATAGAAAAGAATTTCTTCCCAATATCTAATCTAAACCTGCCCTCTTTAAAGCCATTACTCTTGTCCTATTGATACACGCCCTTGTGAAACCCTCCCTCTGGAGGGGAACTTTTTATTTTGGACTCTCCAGAGGCCGATCTGATTTGGGGGGAAAAAATCCTGGAACAGTATTAGTTGCAACAATCAACTCAATGTGTCAATACTGAAGAAGGAATGTTGGTATCAAGATTCAAATTAGGCCCATTCTTATACCATATTTGTAAACAAGATTTAGTCTATCAATTGTAAATTTACAAATAAAGTCATTAAAACGAAATACAAGTTCTTTCCACAACAGATGTAAATCACATCAGATCACATTGAACTGGATATTAAAAACATGCAGAAGAAAAATAACCCAATGATTGTAAAATCCAGTTTTGCTTCTAGACTATTTATTATTGCAGATTAAACAGGTTTGAAAAGGAAGCAAACAAAACAATCACCTGTGCTGTTTACGTTTAATGATTAGAGTTACAACTTGAACACCATATGTCTGGATTCTTTCTTCAGAGTCAAGCTGGTTTCATCAAGGTTACAGAAGCATCTAAACTGATCATCCAAAAAGGAAAACAAAAAATTATCTTCTAAAAGAAAAGCTTTTTCTCAGTAGGTACTCATGGCGAGCTCAACCCAGAAAACATTTTTGTTGTTATTCTTAAGTGACATATTTACCTTCCCAGACAACTCTGTCGAAATATGCTTTTTATTCTTTCAGAAAATGGCGAATAACACCTCTCAGTTTTTTTTGTTGGTTTGTTTGTTTGGTTTTTTTTGTTTGGCTGTTTTTTAAATCATGCTGCTTTCAGATGGAAATTGGAATCAAAATAAAATGCACACAACCACTATTTCCCATTTTTAAAAGCAGATAAAGATTTTAGTTAAATTCTAGGACAGGTAGGATTCTCCTGTCTCACCAAATTTAATCCAGTGCCATCACTGCAAGCATGTCATGACATACTTCTCACAAACTTTCTAGCATCCATTTAAAACCACTTCTGCCCCAACTACAATCCATGGATAATAGCACACATAATTTGCACCCTGATTTTATTTGAATGGATCTTAAATGAAGACTTTTTTTTATCTTCTCACCCATGTTTAGCCCTTTATATATTTATTTTACCTTTACTTAATTAGGCTAAACAGTACAAGCTCTTCTAGCCTTTTCTCCCAAAACAGGCTGTTGAGCACCCTGCTTATTTTAGCAGGTATTTTTCGAGCCTGTTTTAGGCTCAGGTTCATGTGTTTTGGAGACAGGTTTTCAGAGATGCATGTGGTGCTCCGGGGAGGGCATAAAACCTTCTACGGTGGCTCTGAAAGAAATCCTGCTGCTACCTATGAAGCCTTCCTTCATCAGGAAGCTCTGCTCCCACTGCTGTCCTATCACAGAATGACACATCTCCAGCGTCATTAAGACTGAATCTTCTCCTGCACATGTGATTGTGAGCCTGAGCTCTGTGATATGTGGATTTTGAGTCTCCTGACGCAGCTTTTCTGTTCAAAGTAGGATGGTAACAGGAGGTCGAGCAGGTTTATTGTCCAGTGTATGGCTGGCACTTTCTGATAGCAACAGTGATTTTCACTTCCATGTGCTTCTTCCCGTTAGCCAGTGTGCTTTTCCCCAACTTCCCCTCTTGTCCTCTTTCCCAAAGCTTTAGGCAGGATTTGTTTTGCCATGGAGCGTTATCTTCAATAACCATGCTGTCCTCATGGGTCAGTTTGACTTCATCTTTCTGCATTTTCTAGGCAACTAAAGTACCCATTGCTACATGGACCTGACAGAAGAGAGCTCTAATTCAGCCATATTTTTGCTCATAATCCCTCCTCCTCATCCATGCTTCACGCTTCTTAGTTTCCTTTTGGAGTTCACATGGTTATATTTAAAGTCTTTCTTGTCTTTCACCTTTTGCTTAAAAACCGTTTCCAGGTAGAAGTTTTTAAGACAAAAGGGATGAAAATTTGCCTTCTCCTCATTTAGTGCAAAAGCCCCTCTACAGATGGCCTTCTGTTTTCAATTTCTTGAGCCATTTTCCTTTTGAAATACAGTTACATAATATTTATAAATAAACCCCCAACACTGAAGTACAGTACAGACCTTACAGACTTACTGTTTATTTCCACAGTTCACCAGTCAGCTTCTGATCATTCTATCCAGAAATTACTTTGGCCCCCAAACGTACCAGAAATATTTTACTGTCTACCAGAACAACACTGAAAATACCACATCATCTCATTTCTTCAGAGACTGCATGCTGAAATATTATCTGCCATCCACCAATCAGGTATACCTGGGTTTTACCATCTAAATTGCATTTTTCCCCTCATGCCCAAAAACATGCGTACAAATCAGCTGACCTTATTTTTAGTTCACTGTAAATATACAAAGTAATTTCACATTAACCTTCTTTTCTTTTTAATAACCTAATATTTCTATTTAATCCTTGCCTGCCACTTCTCCATATTTCCAGTAAAGATGTAAAAATCTATCTATCTATGTATAGAAATAATGATTGGCTTAGTATTTCTATTTTGCTGCCAAGTTTCTTGCACAATAGTCAACAAAGCATTTCAGTTACTCCTTGCTGACTTCATCCAATTTTCTAGCTGGGTTACATATGTTGACCAACTACCACTTCAATCCACATATTACTGTACTTCCCTCTGTTCCATGCTCTAGCCCCCAATTTGTGTCCTTATCTTTTACTAAATAAAGCAATTTTATATGCTACAGAGACATAAATATGCTTATCTAACCACATTTTGCATTTAAAAATTAACTGATTTACTGGCTGAACTCAGTAGCTAGAGATAATGCTGATCACTTCTCATCACCAAGCTCTTCTGTACTTTATCATCATCTCATAACTCATTTTTATTCATACATTGAAAGAGAAAATAAACCATTTTACTTTTTTTTTCAAATCTAAGCATTGAACTTAAGTCAAACTGTTACAATAAAATAATAATAATAATAAATCTCTGACTCTACAGTAACCGTCTATCAAAAGCTTCTTCAGCTTACTCTGGATTCAAATGCTGAGCTAGTAAGGCGGCCAATTCTGTCTGTTCCCCTTAACTTTGAGCAGTTCATATTTTAACAAGCTTTTTTATTTACTTTGTATGATTTTAAACCAAACTGAGAAATTTCTTAAGAAAGTGCCATATAATTCATTTCAATTAGGTGTTCTTTCAAAGAGAAATATATGAATTTCATGAAATATAAAACCTGTTGTTCTATCTTTCAAATCAGGTTTGTTGTTTTAAATTTTTGATAGTAATACAAAAGGTAGTTGCTAAATATTTATTAACTGCTGAAAAATAGGTAGATGACACTGTATGTTTCTAAATCGGATACTCACACAAGTGTCTGACAAGCAAACTTCAAAAACTGTCTTATCTGCCAACACAGCAACTGGAAGAGACCTCCTGTCTCATCACACTTGCTGCCTGCAGTCCTAGTTAACTACATCCTAAACACCCTTCCACTGAATCATCAAAGATCAAGGTTGGGCTCCCTACACTCAGGCACATAATTTGGGGTTGAAATGTCTGGGATTTCATAGCCTCACCAAAGTAATTTTCAAGGATGAGTGCCATTTAGAAAGCATGTCTTTGTACTGCTCCACTCATTATTACAGAAATACATTTAATAAATGCATTTTTGAAGGTGCAATTTCAATGTCTGGTTCTCCCATCATGTTTTAATTCAGATTTTTGGTCCAACTGTAATGCTCTTACTTTATCCATACCTCAGACAAAACTCTCAACAAGAAAGGCTCAGGAGCCATTATTTTAAACTAGTGAATCACTGGAAGTAGTGAGGAAAAAAAAGATATGAGCGTGGGATGGCTTGCAGTGAAAAGAAATAAACAATCTATTAACAGATAACAAGATTGGAAGGCATGGGACCTTACAGTACCTTTCGTGCAACTTCTTTACAAGTGAATTTAACTAAAAGAGAGGCAGTGTAAATACCAGTTATATGATTTGGGGACAGCCCATCTTTACAAATTTTTCCAGAATTTATCAAACCATATCAGATTTACCCTAACCTTTCAAAACATTTTGAGTTTGCCACTAAAAGTACATCACATAAATGATAAATAGTTCTCCCTAAGGGGCATTAAACTTTTCATACTATTTCATTCCCAAATCTAACCACTCCATCACACTCTCCTCCGGCCACAGGGAATTCTGAGCTATCCGAAAGCATCTATAAGCTGTCAACCCAGACTTACATTTTTCACACTATATAGAACCAAGTTCAAGAAGAACTTCTCAAAAAATGTCAAATGCAATTATTCTTTCTCATATCACTTTCATTCTCTACCTATGATGAATCCATTCAGACTTCAGGTCTGCAAGGCACTCAGACATAGCACTGACACATCAAAACATTACACAGGGCTATCCTGTATTCTGTACAGGAGGACACAACCACTGGAGAACCACCGACTTTCCCTGTTAGCGCCATGTAATCTATTTCCCTGTACAAAATCCTGAAAGCCTCACTATTTGCCATAAATCTGTCTTAAATAATTTGTCTTAAATCAGCTGAAAAGTTTGCAAATTTATCAATTACCTCCTTTTATTAACTCTAAGAGATGAACTGAGGTCTTACCATGGCTTTTGGCCTTCTCTCTGCATATGGCTGGCTTGGGAAGGACCCATCCTGAAAATCCTGTCACCATCAGAGAACTGCCATTGACTTGTGTTGGAATAGCACTTCACATCAGGACACTGTTGCATGGCATTACACTTTATTTGGAAGCCTGGTGCCAAGGACTTCTATCAACACTTCATCACAAACTGCAATCAATTGGAACAAACCAATTATTTTTGATGAAAATGTGTTTAGAAAGACTTTCCAGTGAAGCAAAAAGGTTGTTTTGCACTTCAGGCACTGAAACTCTGAAGGTTCACAGCTAGAAGGGTGCTCTTCTACAGAAGGGGAGTAAAGCAGAAAGAAACTGAGTCTGGCCACAACCAGCTATTTGCATTTCAGGGCATGTGAAAATCCACAGAAATGGTAAAACTGGAAGGGAAGGCTCTCTCTTTTGGCTGGACTGTTTCCAACTGCTCCTGAATCGTGGGAATGGCTCTTTGGCAGTCACTGTGTGCAGCCCAGGGCTGCAAACCACAGCCAGGGCAGTCCAATGAGGGTGGTACAAGGACTGAAGCATGTAGAAACTCAGTAAGTAAAGGAAAGGCATGTGCTTGAATCCATAACTGCCTGGGGAGAGGAGGAGTTGGCTTGGGCAAACACTCAACAAATTACAAAAAGTATTTGAAAACTTCTCCCCACCTCTATCCAAGATCAAGCCAAACATATTTTTAAGATGGAATATGTGTGAGTTGATTCCATTGTTGTTGAGAAAAATGTCCCCTGCAGCACCCTGCCCCTCAGACCACACCATGGCTGCTTAAGTTTGGGTGGGATCAGAGCTCTTTTGGAATTGCAATGGAGCTTTCAAGAAGGAAAAACACTTAAAGGAGTGTCAGACCTCCTATATCGTCTCTCGTTTTACCTTGTGAGTGGGAGAATACAATGAAAGTTGAACTGTGGTATTCACAGTTTCCTCCTCCCATTTGGCCCACTTTTGGTCTGGGGTGAGCTCGGGATATCAAGAACACTACCTTATTGAGGAAAAGATTTTTTGAATCATTCTAGAGACCTTCCCCACATTCAGCTGTGAAAGCAACTGTTGCTGCCAGATCAGAAACGTGCTTCTGCAGGTATGCTAGGTATTCATTAGTACATTTATTTGCTCCAAAAACCTGCAAAAATACAGAACACGCTCCGATGCTTGAGTGTGCTCCATTACTGTACCTGTTAATAGTTCCATTAGGAAACATATCTTGAAGTCCCAAAGACTCTTAACTGGTTAACTGAGCTCTGGTAATGTTAACTAGCAATTTATGGTGAACTGCCAATTCCTTACTTGAAGGGTTATTATCAATTAACTGCAAAGTAAATGCTTACTGAATTAGTTGTTTCAATTGGGTTAATGATTGTTTGGACACATTATACATTACAAAAGGACCTGCTGCAGAATTTGGACAAAATAGTCCTCCCAACATCTGTAAATTTACTGCAAATACATTCAATTTCTATTGAAGTTCATTACATTTTTAGCTCATTGTATGATTTTTTATTCTTAAACAGATGAATCTCCCATCAAAGCTTAGTCAAGGATGGAATAAACATATTTAAACTCCTATTTTAACTGCAAGCAAAAAGATTTAAAAATAAACAAACAAACAACCCCCACCAAAACCAACCACCCTACACTCCTTCCTAATAAACTGAAAATCTTTTAGACTAAAAAAAATATGGTGTCCATGTGTGTGTGCTTATTTTATCCCAGTCACTTCTTCACAACTGCAAAAAGTGACAGCATATTTAATTTGCTGATGTGTCTGGGAATTTTTTCTATTTCTATCCAGTTCTCTTTCCTGCTCTCTGCTCCTACCTTTATTTTTCCCTCTTAAAATGCTTACCTTTTCCTAACTTTTTAAAGAGTCTCTGCTTTTTTTCTCAGTTTCCATTCCTCATTTTCCTCTCCCCAACATTTCATTTTTCTCTCTTAACTAATTTCATCACATAGGGGACTGTTTCCATTTCTAATTATAACTCCAAATCTATTTCACTTACAGAACTTTTATTATTTTTTAATCAAAGACCATCATAGCTTCTTCAACTGAAGGAAATCCAACAGCACACCAGAATGCAAACTAACTCAGTCTTGAGTGGCCAGATTTCAGCTGATTTTCCTGCACATCAGCTTATCAAAGCTTCATCCAAGACCTGTTTGCTGGACTCTACTGAGCACTCATGGAAGACAGCAGAATCGAAACAGAAAAACAGAGCTTCAAATGCTTGCTGATGACAGGGAAAACAGCAAGGGTCCAAAAGTATATTACAGTCAGAAAAATAAAAGGAGACAGTACCAAGAAAGGTAAGAATGAGAAACACTCCAATTTGGAGAAATTTCCCTGCCTGGCTGTAATTAAAGCTGCCAGAAGTGCAGTTCTTTCACTCCCCTCCACCCCCTGTAATGGTATGATTCTACCACTAATATCTTCTTTCAAAAATGACATCTTAAGTTTCCTCCTGGTATATGTGAATGCAACTTTTACCATCTCGCACTATTTCTGAGCGTAGCTATAAAAACAAACCTTGTATTTTGCATATTTTGACCAACTCAAAATTCAACTAGTAAAAATAACTATCTGTGCTCCAGAAGCTGCACTTAAACTTTCCTGTTGGACTCTACCTCTGTCTTGGTTTATAAATAACATTACACTTCCATGACTTGGTGAGCTAACATGTTCAAATTTGGCAGCTTTAGCTCATGCTTTGTCCCACTGTAAAGCTACAAGAGCATTTAACTTCTCTACTTGGACAATATGCATAATTTTCTTTCTTTTCCATTTGGTGGCTGATAGAGCACTCATCTATCTGTGTGAACACAAACAGAACGAATCCAACCTTATTCCATCTGGCCTGTCATCCTAGAGGTTTTGTAACTGCATTTCTGCAAGTGAAGTATAAGCACCACAAGAGCAGCTTTATGGAAGGTTAAGACATGCTATTACTGGATCATATATCCCAATTTATTGTGCCTTTTTAAGTTCATAGTTGTGACAAAGATGAAGAAGCAAAGGTTATGGTGGCCTTGGTGAATCTGCCTCTGGAATCTGGAGGTGAGGGAAAATGATCCTGAGTAGTCTACATGCTCCTTTCAAAGCAAGGGAATGCACTCCCCAACACGCTCACTATGGGTCCCTGAAAGCATGTCAGAAGTGTTCCTCCTCCTCCTCTTCCTCCTTCTCCTCCTCCTCTACTCCAGCCCATCCGCAAACGTTCCTACTTAGAAATGAGGAACAGATTGCATCTTTTCACTGTGCTTCTGAAATAAGAGCTGACTGCTCTTTGATAAAATGCACAATAGAATCATTTGCACAGGCTGACGAGCTGCTTCTTCAAATACTTAAAAATTGTAACATCAGGATTTTGGGGATCTTTTTTCATGGTTAATGATCAGGTTTGTGTACCTGTTGCTGGCCAGACTTGTGCTTTGACTGGCTCATGACCTGCCACACAAAAGAATCAAGCTTATAAATCCCCCCGGACATTTGGGCTGAACTTGAGTTTGCAGCAACATTTGATGAGCCGTGAAGTTGTGGGTTCTGCAGCTTTGCTGGAATCTGTTCTAATTAGGAGTCCATAGGCAAGGGCACTGAGCCCTGTGCTCTGGGAACAATTTTCTCTTAAATTCTCTAAAAAAAAAAAAAAAAAGTATAAATCCCATTTACATCTAAAAGGACATATAATCTGAGTCTTCAGCCTTTAGTACCAAAGTTGTCTTTTTTGTGTGAAGAGGCTTAATCACAAAATAACTGTTAAATTTCCTTCTCCAGATTAAGCTGTCATTGTTTAAAATACCTTTTTTTGTTCCTTGCACTAGAAATGAAGTTAATTCAATACATTTCTACTTTTTAAACTTTCTTGTTATTTTCTCCATCACAAGCTGACAGATTGGAGTAATGACTTCTTTCAGAGATTAACACCAGATTAAATTTTTTAAAACTCTTGAAAGTAACTCAAATGTCTAATGCAATATAGACTCTACCCTTTCCCTTCCTCAGGCCATAACCAATGGAAGGGAGAAATAAATCTTATACTGCAACATAATATTAAACTGAAATTGGATGCAAGACTAAAATACCACCAACATCATTTTTGTTATATGGTGCACTGTTTTCTTGCATATTCTACTGTCAAGCAATTGAGCTTCAGCTAAAGCACTTGCAAGAAGAAAGCAAGCAACTCGTAACCTGAAAATTGTCATTTCAAACCTAAGCAAAAGAAAGACAAACCATCTCTATTAAAAGTTTGATCTCTTAATTTCTATATACTGTCTCCAAAAGCTAAATTACAAGCAGCAAAATACTGCAAAGGAAAATAGAGTAATACTTTTTTTAAGGAATGAGAATTTGGCCAAATTCAATTCTCAAACCTCCTGGGTAAATTAGGGACTGACTCAGGCTCTAATAAACATACATAGTAGCTCTCAATGACCTCAAAACTCTGAGAATCTCAATGATAGTACACTGATCTTACAACAGAAGTAGGACTCAGCTGTTTCTTCAGGTTCAAAAGGAGTGATGCACAACACAGATACAAAGAACACACATTACTTAGAAAGATGCAGGCCTGCATAACTGAGTTTGTTTCGACTTCCCTGCCCCCTCCTCCCAAATCTCATCTGCATTTAAACAGATAGAGTTTTTTGTAATCTGCTACCTTAGTGAAAGTGTAAAGAGTGATCTAGAACTGGACAGAGATTTTTTGGGGATTGTTTTTTATAGGCACATAAAGAACAGCACAGTGCAAACCCAGAGTCCTGAAATCCTTTGCTTTAAGGAAGATTCTTTTCAACAGGACTTTCCAGACATTTTACATATATTAACTCAGAAGGACATAAAACATCTGTACAGGCTGTACATCATTTTAGGCTGTAAATTTGATGGCATATGCCATATTCCACTGGCTTAGTTGTGCACACACCCCTACATACCTATGGGAATGCTAGTCACTAGGCACAATCATTCCACTACAATCAGAATGGCAGTGAAAAGGTGCTTAATGTATGTTTATCCACTCTTTATCACAACACAAGAATTCAGAAGACTCACCATCCAAAGGACAGATTTTTTTCCCGGTAAACACTTAAACTAGGGAACACATTGCCAAGGGTTTGGGTTTTTTTGTGGATACTTGCATTCTCATCTACGTAGTGTGAAGAAAAGGGAGTAGACCAATTTTGAGGAAAATTAAATCAATCTATGAAGCTATTAAACACAAAGATACCACCTCTGACTTGGGAAATCATTAAGCCATACTTTAGAGGATGATGAAAAAGTTTATCAAAGAAGCCACTTCTGTGCATACTTTTGCTTTCAACAGTATTCTGTACTGGCCCAGCTGAATGAACCTTTGATCTGACCTAGTGTGACTGTCTGTCATGTTCACCTTCATAAAAGTGCCACCAAGCACAGAATCTCTTACAAATTTATGACATATCAGGAACACTGCGATATTGTTACTTTCATTTAGCATGAATAAGAAAACCACATAACCAGATTCACCTAGACAAGTCACTTTGAAACACAATCTTGACAAGACCCCTGACATACTATTCAAGAATGGAACCATGTGTGAAAGTTCCTGTTGAATAATTACATGACTAAGGCATACAGAAAGCTTCCAGTCTAAAATCCTAAACTGCATATACAGTCATACACAGTTTGAACTATTAATAACAGGACCACCCCAGACTTATAAATTGTTTTGGCTTGATGAACCTCTATCTATATTAAGACACTAAGGCTCTTTCAATAAATGTATATCAGTAGAAAAAACCAACTTGGATCTAAATCCAGGTGGCACTAGGCACCCTCAACACATCAGAAGCTGAACTGAGATAGTAATAGCATATTTTATACTTATCAAAGATGTCTTCAGCAGAGCATATTAAACAAGGGATTGGTTGGAAACTTAAGTAGTGAATGTCAAGCAGAAGTAGCCAGTCCAACAGCAAGACTGAATTGTTTCAGATCCACTTGCACAATTTTTACAGTTCCTTCTGAAACCTTAAAGCATTTCACAAAGGGATCAGGCCCTAAAATGAACCACGCTCTTCTCAGAAAACTGTTCAGTCTAATAAGAATGCTGTAAATCAGTCAAGTGTTTTAATATCTGAAATTTCATCCTGTATTAAAAATTATTATTAGAATAAATGTAATATTCAGGGATAAAAGATGAATTAAAATAGTCACAGAAAAACTCAATGGTTTTCTTTGTTTTAAATGATAGTAATATAACTGAGGGAAGTCAATTAACATTGTGATTTCATAAAATTATTTAAAAGTTTGGCCTTGGAAAGCAAGCAGGGAACACGGCCTAAAACATGCAGTTTATTAAGAAAGTGTAGAAGTTAAAGAGACATAAAAGCACTACATCAGTTTTACAAATACATTCTGTAAATCTAATTATAAGTGCATCATTGTGGAACAAAAATACAATACCCACACCCTACCTATTAAACATTTTTAGAGCCCTGATAACCATTGGCCCTAGAAATGAAAATACAAAAGAGAAAATGCTACAGCTGCAGAACTCCCTGCAAAAATAAGCAGCCCTATGGGACTTAAAAAGAAAAGAGACTAGGAAAAGAAGTGGATTTGTAAATAAGCTCACAGAATTTAATTACAGTTCTGAAGTAGAGCCTACTAAGTCTACAGTAGCCTTTCAAGGCACATGAAGTTTGCTTAGCAGGAAAGCTAAACCGGATTTTTAATAAATAGCATAGCCTGGATTTCAAAGGGCACTGGATTCAACCTTCTGCTTCTAGGCATAAGTAGAGATTTGGTGTAATTTTGGATAATGTCTTTGGACTTCAGACTTCAGAAACAGAACCTTGTTTGAGGCACAACAATACAAATGGCTGCTTTAACTTCAAAGCAAGGTTTAAAAGGTTTCAATAATAGAAACATTCAGCTCAAGCAAGAAAAGGATGAAACCGCAATGACAGAAATATCACCACAAATCCTCCCTGCTTTGTGCAGTGTCATTTCCAATGCACTTCGGACTGTACAGAAAAAGAATGCCAGTGCATCTATTATGGGATCACATGAACATGCATATTTATCATATAAGTACAAAAACTCTTCTTAACATCTATTTTAACAGTGACAGAAAATACACAGAATAAAGAATATTAAATTGCTATTCTTTATCCTTCACTTGCAGAACTATGATTTTTAAAAGAAATTTTAAACATGACATTTCATTTCCAGTTGTGGTGCAGTTTTATCCAGTTTTAATATTATTTCACTCTAAGAAATGGCAGAAATCATCTCTAATATTTTAATAAATTTTAATAGAAGACTACAAATACATCCTTGACAAGCCAGTGAGGCAAAACCAAGACCACAGAAAATAAAAAGTAAAGCTGGATAACATCTGACACACGCTTACTTATTCTCTCCAAAAAGGAATGCCTAACTCCTCATTTACACATCCCACTCAGAAACCACTTACAGTTACTTTCCAAAACAGAACTTTTGCCTTTCGATCTCTTCACTATGGCATACTACACCTAACAGATAAAATGGATTTATTTGCTTCATGCTTATGAACTTTATTTAAATAAGGTTCCCCAATACAACAGTGATTGTCCTCCTAAAGGGAAAATGGAAACACTTGTCTTGTAATCTCTGCTCAAATAAAAACACCAGAGCAACTGGCTTAAAAATATCCCTTTCAGTAAAATCTCTTGTCTTCAGGAATCTGTATGTCATGTTTCCTGTAGTGACATATATCTGTTCTTGCTTTCATCACTTAAATGAGGTAGAAAACTTTCTGAGTCAAGGAGCAACGTCCTGGCATGAAGCTGGTGTGACAAAGAGTCAGACTGTTACTGTGTGGTGATGATGATACAACTGCTCAACGACAATGCTTCCCACAACCATTAGTTTAATACACTGAGTTTAACACACCACACTACTTACCCAGCACTACACTGGGCTGTCTTTGACACAAACACTTGCATATGATTATGTTTTATAGCTCAATAATTAACATCCATAAGCTTTACTGTGAAAAAGTAACTCTTCTTAAGCAGTGGCATGATATCTTCAGATTGGTAAAAGAAGTCACAATGCATTAATTTCTGCCAATATAGGTAGCTTTTATAAAATGATAAAAATAATTGATAAAAGAGAATACTGGAAACAATAGAGTAATATTACCTAATGATAGTGGCTTACCTTGTCTCTGGGTGTAATATGCACATGGGTAAGGAAGGATGGTGTGGGAAGCAACCCTAAGTGACAACATGATGCTTCCCTGAAGTCAATGGTGCTACACTGATGTACTCACCTGAAGTTCTCCCACAGCCTGTTTTACACAGCCTTAATATATTTTGGGTCATGAACACATACAGAATTTCCCAAAGACAGTGACTTTGGAAATTGTCTGGACTACAGAGGACGCTTTAATGAACAAGTTGCTTTACAAGAGAAGAAACATCCACCTCTCTCCAATTTCTGGTTTATTATATTTTTTGCTCAAGATCTCCTTAGACACTCACCATTTACCATTCTAATTTTCTGACTATGGGAAATTAATTTAAAAATGCAAAAAATTATTTTTCCTACCATGTACATTTAAACTTAAAATTCTAAAGTCTATCTGCATTTTCCTCAGTCTTGTATGAAGACCCCAGGCAAGGATTCTGTAGGCTAGATTATGCTGTTCATTACACCTTTACAATCCTGATGAATTACTGCTTCCTTCACAGCCTATCAGCCCAGTCCTTGCACAGATGTATTAACTCTGTGTGAAGCAGAATGGTTCACTACGTGTTCATAGAGAAGATGTAAACTGCACATCACCAGTAAAATGCAACTGAGCTGACAAAAAGGATACTATGTCCAGAAAATTAATCCCTGTGAAAAAGGGTAATACCTACTGTATTCTTCCACCTCCTACCTCTTCCATCTCCCCTCTCTCTGTTGAATGATCCTAAACTTGCATTCTTTGGTAGGAGTTACCTACCTACCAGCATGCTGTTTATATGAGCATTAATTGCAGAATCATAGAATGGTTCAGGTTGGAAGACACCCTAAAGGACATCTAGTTCCAGCCCCTCTGCCATAGGCAGGGACATCTTCCACTAGACCAGTTTACTCAGAGCCCCATCCAACCTGGCCTTGAACACATACAGGGGTAGGGCAACCAAAACTTCTCTGGGTAACCTCTTCCAGTGCCTCACCACCCTCACAGTAAAGAAATTCTTCCTAATATCTAATCTAAACCTACTGTCTATCAGTTTGAAGCCAGTCCCACTAGTCCAGTCACTGTATACTCTTGTAAAAAGTCTCCATCTTTCTTTTAGGCTCCCTTCAGGTACTAAAATGTTGCAATTAGGTCATCCTGAAGCCTTCCATTTTCCAGGCTGAACCATCCCAGTTCTCTCAGCCTTTCCTCATAGGAGATCCCTCCATCCCAGTCATCACCTTGGTGACTCTCCTCTGGACTCACTCCAGCAGGTCCATATTGGAGACCCCAGAGCAGCACTCCAGGTGAAGTTTCACCAGAGAGGAGCAGAGGGGCAGAATCCCCTCCCTCAGCCTGCTGGCCACACTGCTTTGGATGCAGCCCAGGACACGTTTGGCTCTCTGGGCTATGAGTGCACATTGCTGGGTCATGTCCAGCCTCCCATCCACCAGCACCCCCAAGTCCTTCTGGGCAGGGCTGCTCTCGATCTGCTCATCCCCCAACCTATGCTGATACTGGGGGTTGTCCATGTTCACGCCAAACACAGTAGTCCATTTTGCAGTTTCCCCTTTTACAGACTCACGGAATCACAGAAGAATCTGAGTTAGAAGAGACCCACAAGGATCAGTGAGTCCAACTCCCAGCCCTGCACAGCATCATGTCACACCATAGGCCCAAGAATATTGTCCAAACACTTCTTGAACTCATTTATTCACAGATCATGAATTTCTAGTCTGTAGTGAATTGTATTAATCCAAAGCTTTTTATTTTATTTTCACTTCCAAATCTGCAATTTAAATATTCCTGAGCATTTTTCTTGAGCGATTCTACTAGAGATGAACAGCCATCACACATTTCTCCATTCTAAAAAATGGGGTAGAATATGGAAATAAAACCCCAGAGGGCCCAGAGAGATATTAAAACCCCACTCTACACACTCCTCCAGCCCTCCTCTCACAGCTTGAAACCTTTTGTTCTAACCATTTGATCCCACGTCCATCAGGGAAGATTTTAGGCAAATTTCATCCTCGTACATGAATTGGCAGCAGACTAAGTCAACTACCTCACAAGGATCAAACACTTACTCCTCTTGCAAGTGCAGCCTGCTGCAAAGGTAAGCTGGCATACCAAGGCAAACTCTGAATTTGCAAAAACATGCTGTCCAAGATGCCAGGGTAAAGAACTGTGCTCATCACAAAAGCCTAAGCAAGTCGGCAGGTGAAGTGTTAAATACCAAGCAGTCAGGTAAAGGCAGAACTTTGAGCCCTAAGACCTAAGAAAAGTGAGTTTACATTTATGCTACTCACTGGAAATAAATTAACACAGGCAGGAATTAATCCAATAACTCATTATGGAGGGCACTCCACTGGTGTAGCAGAAGTAGTTGACTGTAATTCAATGCTTCAGTGGGCGAGGAAAGAGACAGATTTTTCCATCTGCAGCTTTTCTCTAAAAAGGTAAAGTCATATCATACAAATAACACACAGAGAAACTCTCTCTAGAAAATATGTGGGTACCCACCAGGTGGGAATCATGGTAAGTTAATCTTTAATTTCCTGTATCTCACCATGCAAAAGAAGTCACAGATTTTTCAGGAAGTTTTATCCTAGTTTCTAGATGCTGTCATCTCTAGCAACATATGATCTGTTTCATCACCTGATACTATGAAAAATCACCCTATACAGGACTTGGGCAGTAATGTACCTCCTGTGTTTACTTCAAGCATTAGTACAGTGCCACAAAGCACAATTTCTGAGCTTCTCAGGTGCTTCACAACTGAAGCCTCAAAGAAAGCAATGGAGCCAGAATCACTTAATGACCAGCCGAAGAACTAATGGCTTAAATCTTACCATGCTCTATCACACAAAAACTCAAAGGGATTTAATTTACCTTGACCTTGTAGTACTCCTTGACTTCAGGCTGAATGGAATCAAAATCACCACTGATGTAATCAGGCAAGAAGCTGAAAGGAAAGCAATGAGCAGTGAAATGAAAAATTAATCCATCTTACTATATTTAATATTTATTTTCTCAAGAGTACTAAGGGGTACAAGCATTAATCTTCTAAAAGGAATATGAGTTCCTTAAAAGCAGGTTAAAACAAGAGTTGATGTGAGGTGATACAAAATAAGGTAACAGGTAAAATGTAAAACTGGTAAATCTCTTGTTCCTTTCCTGAGGGAGCTGCACATTTCTCAGATGCTTATATATCTCTCTGGAGCAGTAAGACTTGCATTTGCCTGGTCCTAGAAAGACAACTCTCAAATGTCTTTCAAATGTATCATTCAGTCAGCAAAGTGTTTGAAATAGCATATCTGAGTGCTGTACATCAATCCTCAGAGGATATCATTTGTCAGAAGATGATGATGATGCTTCTTGGACAGCTGGTATGCCATAAATGTTTCAAGGATTTGTATTTTAGTTGTTAGTGATGTCATCTTGTTTCTACTCTTCTTGATTATTAAAAATACTCCCAAAATATGGAAGCCAAATGCTCAGTGATTTTTAACTCACATGAACTTAATTTCAACTCCTAACCATCACTTGTACAGTAATATTGCTGCAAAGCACATGGAAATAATTTTGTGATATTTATCTCATCTTGCCACATGTAGCTTTTTAATTGCACAATGCTTAAAAATATTTATTATATGAATTTGTATCAAATTCATAATGAAACTTCCACTGTGCAAGAAGAGTGTAATAATATCTTTTGAAAAAACCCACAATGCCCCCCCAAAAACTCAACACAGCTTTCCATCTTGCACAGTTTCTTGAGTTTTAGGAAGCAGCTGACAGGTGAGAGAGTGTTTCCACTGTTTCAACAGATAAGGCTGCACTGAGTTTCGAAAGTAAAGCTGTGATTTTGGTTAACTCCACGGCTACCATACTTTACAACGGGGAGGAGAGCTGATCAGCAAATGAGTTTCCAGTTCAAACTGAGTTACAAGGAATTGAGCAAAGTATATTGGAACATGTTTTTTTCTGCCACATGATTTTAGAAGAGTGCTGCAGGGTCTAGAAAATCCTCATATCAGTAAAACTTATAAAAATCTCATGTTCTGGGTCTGTGTGAAGATTTCAAAAGAGACGTGTGGCCACTGGCCACCATTTTATTTGAAAACTGAAAGCTGCTTCAGCAGAAGCTGGTAAGTGCAATTGCTGTAAGTTAGGTCATGTGCAACTATGGCATTTCAAATTCCCTGCTCCCTACTATTACTAAGGTTTTTATAAAAGGATATGTTCTAAAAATAATCCCTCCAGAAGTGATGGTCCCACACTCACAGTGGTGGGAAGTGCAGTCTCTTCTGCACTGGGTTTGACTGAGGACACAGGAATCAAGTAGGAGAAATGCAAATGCTTCAATGCTCTGTTTCATATGCCTCCATCAGTGTGGTTCAAAACTAAACAGAAAATTAGGTTTGCTCCTTCATTGTAAGACTGACCTTTCCAATGTACAAAAATTACCACATTTTCAAAAGTTAAAATTTAAATAGCTGTTTCTTACCTTTCCATGAGTTTCCTAATGAAATATTTACTGAATACAAGCCTAAAAACCTGCAGGTATTCTCTTTCAATTTGTTATTTTCAAATTATTTCTTCCTGATTGAAACAGAGCCATTAAAAGTAAACTCACTCTAAGCATTTCAGTGGCAGCCCTGAATGCAAGCCCTGGAAGTGTTCCAGCAGGCTGGGCAGGAAGAACAGCAGCCAGTTGTCATGGAAAGCCAGCTTGGTATGACAGTGACATCCACTGTGATGAAAAAGCTGTTTATCTTACTGAAATGCCGTATATAAATCCAAAAGCGTCTTTCTTTTTTTTTTCTCTACAGTAGCAAAAGATCACAGTGCTTTTAAACAATCAACTATTTCTCCTGAATGCTTCAAGAGACATAAGTGGCAGCAGAATTAGCCAAAAAATGTATCTTCTAAAAATCAAGTACTCCTTCACAGCTTTTGCTCTCATCCAAACTAAAACAATTTCCAATCAAAAAGCTAGTCTGAATTTTTCCAAGCAGAAGGAACAAGTATTTCAGCTGCACCTCCCATGGACTCTGCTGGGGCTCCTGGCGGCAGTTCTTGAACACATCTCCTCTGCCAGGAAGCTCTATGTCAATTTTCAAAATACCCTCCCTAAATCACTCACTTGGAGCAACCACAAAACCAGAAATGACTAAAGGGAATAAAGAATTGTGGCCGGGAACTTCAAAATTTCGAGATGTCTAAGCCTCCCATTAAAGATCATGAAGAGAAGAATTCCTTCTTGTTTTCTCCTTCCCTTTAAGAAACATCAGAAACAAGGAAAGTTCAGAAAGTCATGCCTGATGAATTAAAAAAAAAATTAGTAAATCTCAACTCTACTGTCTGTCTCACAGACATGAAAAAATACGTCTGCTTTATCTTCAAAGGGAGGACAGCTGCTCTTTGTAATTCATTCACTATGCAAACCAACAAAAGTAGGGCAACATTCAGTGTAGAGTCAAAGGCTGCATTCGACACAGTCCTTTTTGAGTTCTGTGGAACAAATTGCCTGATCCAGGTGAGCCGATTTGAGTCAAGGCTCTTTCCAATTAACACAGGTGAACAAAGTTCATTGTGTGAAGAATTCTCCTTGACTGAGTAACCTCAGAGATTAGCAATGATATAGAAATAGTTGAGAGAGAGGTATATGGAAAAAAACTTCATACTAAAGTAACTCAAGAATATTTTGTAATAATTGGTTTTCACTTGTTTGCTTTCACATAGTTTTGTATTTACTCCTGAGTACAGACAGGAGAACAGGCTTGGGAGAATCACACATCAAGCTTACTTCTATGTAAGTGGAAGAAATTATGTCAGGAAAAAAGTTACAAGAAAGGCCTCTCCATCAAAGTTAAAACAGCTGCCCTTATTTAATGTACAGATTAAAACCAGGTATTATATTAGTCTAACCCATGTTTTCCTGCCCTCTGAACTCAAATTCATGAATAATTCTTATTCTGTTGCATAACTGTATTGAAGATGACATATTTCAGTGACATAGCTGACACATATCCTGTAGTGAATGAATTTAACTTTTTGCTCATGATGGCAAAATATGTCTTTAATTCCTAGTGCAATTTAAAATTTTAATTTCTAAACAGTCCAGATGATGCAGTCTATTCCATTTCAGAACCATATTTTATCAGTCTCATTAGCTATTAATTATCACTATGCATATAAGGTCACGACCAGCTCAGCTGGCTTGATTCTCTGCTGCTTTATATTGACATTTATCAGGAGTGAGCCAAATCTTTAATCCTAATGGGACTGAAATTAGAAAATTCATGTGAGATCAGCCTAGTCTACCAAGTCTTTTCCAGAGCTGTCAAGATGCATAATACCAGGTTCTGGGCAACAAAAAATCTTCAGAGGTTTGGGCTGACTGGAGTTTTTCTTGCTCTTTTTAAATCGCTTTTGGTTTTTCTGGGTGTTGAGGGGTTTATTTTGTTTGTATTTAGGTTGTTGCATTTTGTTGTTGTTTGGAGTTGAGGTTTTTTTTTCCTCATCAGGGTATTTTAGAATCATACTGCATCCATCTAAAATGAGTATGGTGTCAAGAGGGCCAGGATTACTTTCAGATTAGGACCTAAAGGCACTTCCATACTAGACTGCTTGTCATTTATCTATGTAACTTTTTTTTTTAATAAAAACCCTGTAGTTTCCATACGAAACCTTTAAAGGTTTAGCTAGCTTATGAAGAAAAAACAACACTGTTTCTCAGCAGTTAGGAGATGGATCCCAGCTAGATGATTTATACAAATTGGATAAAGGCTGAATGTTGACTGAACAGTTTTATGAACTCCCAGAATGCTGAGCTGGAAAGTAGAGGGAAAAAAAGAGATTCCAGCAAGTTTGCCATAGTTTCCAGATACCCCAATAAATTTTTAGCCACTATTACCATAAAGCAGCAATTGATTCTTATCCTAGACAGATTACAAAATAAATAGAAGCTATTTAAACTCTGAGGTTCTTATGCTAAGCAAGCACAACTGTGCCTTTTGCCTTCAAGTAATACATCTAATAGACACAGCAGTATTGTTTTTAAATATTCAACACTAATGAACAGTATGTTAAATTTAAAACATCAGAATACTTGGTTCTTTATTCATTCACTTTAAGAATTCAGTGTGAAGTGTTAAATATGCATTTTCACACAGTTATGAAAAAGAAAAAAAAAATCCCACAAAACCCCTCACAAAACCATCACACTGTGGCAGTTTATACTAAAAAAACCATGGTGCCTTCTTAAATAAAATGCTTGGGCATAACTGCTCAGTTCTACCATTAATTCAAAGTTACAGTTTCCTAGTACTATTGACTTTTCTTGTGATGCAGCTCCTTTAGCACATAATTGCATGCAATTAACCTTTTTTAAACAAATGTTAACATCAGAGACATGAACATTTAAAGGCAGTATCTGCATACCCTTTGATTCCTTCAGCTACAGCACAGAAAATAATCCCATGCAGACAAAACGTGTGTCCCCCAGCTGTATCATCTGAGGGCACAGAGTCAGTTCCCTACGCTTTTTCTTCACTACTAAAAGTAAACTTAAAAATGGGTGTCTTTCACCCTGGACTAATTGGCATACACAGGCTACATCCCTGTGGAAAAAAAATCAGTGATGATAAAATGCTGAAATCTGAACATGAAGCAGTCAGCTCTGACTTTTGTAAGCATCTAGTACTTGGGAATAGAGAAGATAAAACTCGCCAGCACTACTTCAGGATAAGTATTAAAACCACATTTTAACAAAAAGACCCCAATAAACAAAAATGAATGCTCCCAACTCTACGTTTGCTAACTGTTAAGGTGCACTTTCAGCTCGCCCTCCTGACGTCATGACAAGAAGAGTAAGTGAACGCTGTTCTCATCAGAAAGGTGTTAAGTCTGTTTAAATCTGTCAAAAGCATACTGTTATCTGCTGTGAAGATCAAAGTGCCTTTTTAACTCTCAGAGACATGTACAGCACAAGCAGAAACGTTTCATATATTGTCTCAGAGCAGCATATTCAGATGCTCCAAGCAGCTGTATAGAGGTGAGTTCCTGGGTAAAGGAGAAATGTCAGATAGTGAGATATATTCAGAGTTAATGTCTATTCAATCTATAAATACCTTCACACATTACCTGCAAGGTTACCACAAGAAAGGGTCACATCTGCAGCTCAGAAGCCAAACACTAAAATTCCAGTACAATTAATGAATTCAAACTGGCCATAGAAAAGAATTTTGGTTTGATCCATCTTGAACAGATGCCACAAATGATTCCATAACTTATTATCACGACACCTTTAAAAAACAGCTAAACCCCAGTCCTTAGCTTGTCCATCCTCTACTTCCCAACCAAGACTCTCTTGAAGTCAGAAAGCTTGCTTTTTCTGACTCCATGGTTCCCACCACTGCTATTTTGATCCCCAAAGCCTCCCTTACCAGTATACAATGTTTGTCGTAAGGTGGCACTGACAATGATGTGCTAGTTCTGCATGAACTTGGAGAGAAAAAAACATCAACAAAAAAATCCCCAGCAATTTCCCAAGCCTTCTTCAAAGACCTTAATAAACCCTCATGTTCAGTATACAATTGCTTACACAAAACAATTCCTGAACAGCATTTCACACACTACAATAAATCCGGGTATGATTTAGTAAGACTTAAGAAAAAAAAAAAAGGGGAGGGGGTCCAACGACAGCACTGTAAACACCAATTTAACAAAGAAAGCAAGTATATGCATACATCAAGCTATATGCAGAGGACCTGAATCCTTTGCACAGACTGTTAGCAAATCTGCATATTACAGTCAGATAGTTTTGTGGTTAAAAGTACTTGAAATATTTGGCAGCCTTGAAAAACAGCCTCTTTTTTCCTTACTTTTTAAAGGACTTCGTGTTAAAGAGCATATAAGTATCATTTCATTTGCAAACCCTATAATTTAAAGAAAAAGATAAAAGTGTGTGAAGATATGAAGGCAATAATGCATTCATTTATGCTTGTCTGGTATGCAGTGTCACCTTGCAAATAATAAAAAAAAAATCTAAAATAAATTGAAGAACATATTACCTTCAGCTCAAACTGCTATGCAAAGCACACATCAGGAGGACATCTTCTGCAGGGGAGAGCCAACTTTCTCCCATTATCATTACAAATCTGAAGAAGCTTACACCCTGCCTCAAAACCTTATCCCTCAGTGACAAACATGCGTATTAATGATAGCTACAACTGTTGCATTTTTCTTTTTAATAGTATTTGAAACTTTTCTCCAGTTGCAATCAATACAGTACGAAATAAAGTCATGCTCTGAGATGTAAGAACTGCTCATTTGTTTTCCATGGTGCTGAACATCCTCCTGTGTTCAGGTAAGTATATATACTTCATGAAAAACCCAGTGTGCACAGAACAAGCAACTCCCAGGGACTGCTGCTAAGTACCTGTGGTTTTGTTTTTATTACTCATAGACTGAAGCATTTCTTAAAATAAAGGATACCTAGTAGCAATGTATGATCTTTGAGCAAATTAAAGCTGAAGCTCTTCAGCACAACTCAGCATTGCACAGGCTCAAGCACCATGCCTTGCTGTTGGATCCTTGGCAAAAGGAATTTTTAAAAAGAGAGCTGAGCCGTGAGTTTTCATCCTCGCACAGGGCAGCATGGCCCAGGGCAGCACATATACTCAGTGGCAGAAAACGCTCCAGTGCCTCAGCACGAGTCACCCACAAGCACATGATTTTGAATGCTGGCAAAGCATAAATACTTGTCTGGAAGTGGCAGACTCCAGTCTTCTAGGACCCAAAGTCAGAGGAAAGAGGGGAGAAGATAAGCACTGTAGCCTCTGACAGGTGAGGGTCTCTGACTCACTGAGAAGACAGAGGCTGACACGACACCCAAAATGGTTTTCCCTCTTCATGTCAAAGCAACAGATGGTAGAATTTGTTCAAAAAATTGAGGAAAATCAGCCATTACGTTAAAGAAATGTAAATTATTTATTAAGATTTTATACTGCCTGTGAAGAATTGAAGGGATGTGATCTAAAATGTGGTAAACTTAGAGCAGTCACAAACTACGCAAACAGATTTAGAAATCAGTCTCAGAGAGATGGCACTAGAAGCCACAGGAGGCTCAGGGCTTCATGGAGTGCCACTCAAGTTAGATGTTGCTGCTACAAGGCAATACACTTTTCCAAGACAAGATAAACAATTATTCTTCTTTCCCAGAAGTCCTATAAACATGCATATTACATTTTTCCACCTAATCAGAGTTACTAACAACTCCAACAGTGTGGCTTGAAAACTCAACTATACAATTTTAAAAGTCACTTTTAATGACTAGTATTTAAGCTCTTGGTGTCCTTTCTATGAGCTTTCACACCTCTAAGAACACTTAAAAGTCAAGCACAATCAAACAGTAAGAAGTTACATGTGAAAGATGTTCACTGGGATTTCCTTGCTTCCATTACTTTACTTACTCTCACCTGAGTACCTTAAGTACCTGCCTGGAGTTTAACATCTGTTTACCTACTTACAAAACCAGGGAAGAACATCTTTGCAAGGGAGGTTGAACTTGAAGAAGTTCAGGCTTCTTCAGGCTAGAAACTGAAGTAAGTAGCTTGCAGCAGAAATCCTCTAGAGCCCTTTCTACACAATGAGTCGTGAGTGCAATGAGAAGAGATTTATCCCCTTACTGAGTAACTTGTGCCAAGCAGACAAGAGGAAATCTGCAGGTTTTCAAAAACCCATATTATGCTTCTCCTGTTCGGGCCTGAATTTTCTTTTCTGACTTTCGTGTACACATCATATTATAGATGGATATTCGGTTTTGTGGCCAGAAAAGAGACACCCCTACACTGAGGTAAGTAGGATGACCAGCCATGAAAAGTGAATTGTCATACAAAAAATTATTTTAAAAACACCTACACAGAAGATAAGAAATCTTCAGGAGAAAACCAGCACAACTGATTACAACAAAATTACTGAAAGGCAAAGTTGATTCTGTACAGTAATTGAACATGCTTCCTATCCTAGGCTATGATCGCCTGTAGAGCAGCTGCTGAGCAAACCATTCTTATTTTTGGTGAAGGTGTGCTTGAGTACCTTAAACATATTAATATGATACCTTCAAGTTTCAAGCCCTTACACTGATAAGGTACATAATATTTTGCAGAGAAACAATGCATTGAGGATCCTGAAAACAGCTGGACTACAGAGAGGAACAAAACGCATCACTTCATGTTTTTAGGTGGTGTGAGCCCATGTGGCAAGGAATGGAGAAAAGATACATAACAGCAGACAGCTGTTTGAAGTCTGTTGTCTCTGTATGGCTGAAACTGGGTAAGTTACTGGGAGGCAGAAGTTTTACGAAACCTTTTGCCGCTGACCTCTGCTGCAGCTTCTCCAGAGTTGACAGAGAACCAGGATATTCCAGCAGAGTATTTGCATTTCAAAAGGTACCTGCACCTCTTGCCTAGCACAGAACAGCAGCATTAATTAGAGAGACAGCAGAAGATAAATGCGCATAGAAAATAAGAGTTGGACTCTATTTGATGCTGAGTAACCTCTACCAAGAAGCACCCTCACTTTCATCAGATAAACTCAAGGGAGTATTCTCCAATTTCTACACAATTTAGCTGTACAATGGATGACCCTATTTCATTTTCTGGAACTTGTGGTTTAGACAACAGTGTATTGCAAAGTTTAATAGAAATTCTTTTAGGGTTTGTACTAATTGAAAAGATGAAAGGTAGGCCTCGAGTGCTGAAGGAATTGGTGGAAAACTGTTTAGTATACCGGTGTTTCTGTCTTCAGTGGGCTGGAGAATCTGCTGGGTAAAGCTCCTGCAGCTGGCAGAGATCCTACTCACTTTAATCCTTGTTTTGCCTTTCTGACTGTGTCACCACCTCTACAGAGTCAAGGTATCAGTGCCATATTTTAGTTAGCAAAGTCAGCAGGTTTGCAGTTATGAACACACAGAGGCAGTTCCCTCTTTCACAAGATTCAAAGAGTTTCAAACGACCATTTTCATGAGCACAGCTGCAATTAAAATGTCTCTGATAAAGCTCTAATTAAAGAATAAAACCACCTTTTATAGTTACTTGACATATGGATGAAATGAAGAAACAAAATAAAGCTGCTACTCCCATGTATCAATAAATCTGCCTTCTGATCACAGCCTGATGTACTCAACTGAAATAGTTTTTCTAGCAGAGTTTTATTTGTTCAACTTTTCTTAAGGGTTGAAGAATGAGGGACTGACAAAATGTGTTCATCTAGGGAAAAATCAGCTCTCTCGACAGCTTCTGTAAAACATTTAAACTGCTATACCAAACAGGTAAGTTCATACCTATGCTCTGCACCTTAATAGATGCAAAAGGATGTCTGGTTGACAGTGACTTGCCGGACATAAATTTTTATTTCTTTCCACTGCTCATTAGTGAACAAACCTACGTGTAATGAAATATAGCAATGTAAGGAAACCTGCTGCAGTGTCACCCTGGCCACTATACGGGCTGTGTGCTTTCCCAAAGACTCCCAAGTACAAGGAAATGCAATTCTAGCTGTTAGCATTCTCCTTTAGCTTAGCTGCAGTCAGGTTCCTCCTCCTGGCAGTCAGCACAGCTTCCAATGCCTCCTGAAAAAATAGCCTGTTCTAGAAGTTAGCCATTACCACCACCACCGCAGGGAAGCTCCCTGCAGCTCCCTGGATGGCTAATCTGAAAAGAAGACAGAGCAATTACATAGCCATGGTATCCAGTATAAGGGTGGAAAATGCTCCTAAGGGGAAAAAACCCTAAATTTTGCACTGGCAGAAGGCCCATGTCAAAACCTGAAGTCCTTCTTGCTTCTCAGAGCTTCCTTCACCCCTTGAAAGCACCAGTTGCCACAGGGATATTCAGAAGATACAATCTTTTCCCATCTTCAGCTGGAATAACTGATCAGCAGCTAATCAAGCCAAGATAACTTACAAAAGGCAAGAATCTAGTTTATATCAACTATTTCACAATTTAGCCCACAGCTGATAAATATTAAAAGGATGAAGCAAGCCATATCCTTTCAGACTTTATCTCATACCCGTGGAGTGGCTACCATGGACACACGATACTCATTTGACCTACCAAAATTTCACCTTCTGCTTATTAAACTAATTTTACCAAGGAAATACTGATCCTCATCACAACATGAAATGGCTTTCATAATCACTGGAGTCTGTGCTGGTTTTTATATTAGCAGTCCTAATGCAGGAGAAAGGACTAACAGCAATTCACAGAATCATAGAATGATTTGCATTGGATGGAACCTTAATGATTATCTAGTTTCAACTCCCCCACCATGAGCAGGGACACCTTCCACTACATCAGGTTGCTCAAAGTCCCATCCAGGCTGGTCTTGAACAATTCCAGGGATGATAAATACATCAAGGCAGCAAAATTCTGCCAGAGCTCAAGGTCAGCAAGTAATGCTTCCTTCAGATCACATTAGATTTCTACCACTGTGAAGCCTTAACTACAGCTATCACTAACAAGCACCAGAAACCTTCATGCATGTGCTAAAATCCTCACTAGGTCCCAGGCCTTCAAACCCGCATACGTACAGCCTCACCTGGCACACACAGCCAGCATCTCTCCTCTTCAGGGAGAGGGAAGCTCTGTATCAGCTCCATCTGAAACCAGCACAGCTACATGCAACACAGCTGGCAACACAGTTGGTGAGTCACAACACACAAGGAGTCCAATGCAAAACTCAAGCTTAGAAGCAAATTCATCATTATATTCAGAATTGGTAGAGCAGAAGAGGATGTAGAATTATTTTGTCATATTTTAATACACTCAAAACAGAGCAATTTTCCACATAATTTTTGCTAAGAAAAAAACCCCACACCACCAACTAAACACAAACCATACACACAAAATATCCCCAAAAACAGGAAAAAAAAAAAGCCTGCAAGCATGACCAAGAAAAATCTCAAGGGCACTGTGAAGGGTCTCCAAGGCTACATTGAGAACTTGGTTGATTGAAGCGTATATAAATCTGAGCTAGCTTTAAAACAGCTCAGAGACTCGCAGTAGAGTAGTTATAATGGCAGTGCTTGCTGTGCTTGTTTCCAGAACATTGCCAGCTTCACATATGAGAGTCTTAACTATGTTCAAGAAACAAATGTGTGTGCCTGTCCATCTCCCCCCACCCATTAGTCAGATTAAGGTGCTACAGTGCATTTTCAGCAGAGCAAGCAGGCATGTACTACTACTGCTTTTAATATCCAGGCTGTGGCTGGGATCTACCTACCAAACTCCTACTGCCTGTTACTTAAGCTGGCTGTCCTTATTAATGTTTGATCAAAATCAAGGAAATCATACTGTGGAGGGAAGATTTGAAGAGAACCTGAGCTAGTCCTCCCATTTGTATCTGCAGCACTTTGTTTACTGCCACTTAAGAGCACAAATGATAGCACTGAGATTACTACCTACCTGACAGATATGAGATCCAGGCAGGTCAACGTATAGATTTGTGCTTATTTGTAAGTGGCAATCACAGAAAAAAACCTGTGCACTGGATTGATGCATTAGAAACATTACAAACACACACATGATATTATAGAATTCTCTGTTCTCAATCTCTCCCCTCCTCGATCCTCCTTCTTTCCCTCTTTTTGTCTATGTGGGCTAAAAGCGCTCTCAGACAGAAAATACCTCATTCTCAGTAAGTAACACAAAGGCCAAAAAAAATCCCTGTCTTGGCGTCTGCATAAGTAATTTTCTATCAAGTGCAGTAGCTGAAAAAAATTTAATGTCAACTCTGATGCCACTGGTGCCCTGCTTATTATAAAAAAATGTAATAATACCCCCATATGAACCTCACAATTTATTATGATTTAAAAAATTATATAACCCTTAACTGCTATTCTACTAAGTTCTATTTTGTCATAATCACTTTGACTTAATCTTTTATTAAATTTCAACACATTAATTAACTTTTCTTATAGGATGAGAACTAGATCTTAAGGACACAGATTTAACTATAAATAATACAAGCACAATGATGAGCTCTTATTAAAAGCTATTCCCTCTATATACAGTGATAGGAGTTGTTCCTCGGGGAAGACATTCAGAGGTCTAATATCCCTGCTGCCATGTGCACCACGTGCACTACAAGAAGGGAGAGGAGAACTCTGAGCGGATGCAGCATTGGAAATGCTTTGGAAAAGACTGGGCACATATGAGCTGTGAATCAGACACTTTGAATCAGTGTATATTGAGATGCTCTGGGAGTAGCCTGAAGACTACCACAGGTGACATGAAATGTAACCATCATTAGAGATGTCATTCAACAGAAGATGTCATTCAACTGAATGACAGCGTGGTCCATTCCTTCAGTCTAAAATTCACTACTAGGTAATTTTTTCCACACATTTTAATACCAGTAGGACATTAATTCTCAGGTTGATAAGTTTTTGAAAAATGTGTAAAGTTAGAAGGATTAGACCTATCTGCCTGATAATGAGGTAAGAGACACATATTTTACTGGAATAGCAGAAAAACTGTCACTGAGGTTACTTTTGTAATTGTTCTTGGAGAGAAGCAGAAAGTCCTCCTGAAGATTAACAGAGAAGTCTACTTCATTGTAAGCAAAGCATTGCCTAAATCCTAGGCTGTTAAATACCTGTTCAGTTCCAATGCAAAACAAGCCTGCACCAGCCAGCTACAGCCAGTCAGCTGGTAATAAATTGGAATTCGGACTTACATGCTGATAAAAAGATTTTGGACTATTCCCACCTTTAAATTCAGCTCCGTGTACTCTAGGAAGTGCAGCACACCCACTCTCCCTAGGTAGCAATGAACCTCAGGTGCAGTTGACACTGCAGCAATTTTTGGAGATCCCCTAAGAAGTTTCAGGCAATGTGGCTCTTTAACTCTAAAAAACACCACCTCTGTTACCTGGATAGGAATGTCCACGATAGAGAGGAAGGTGGAGAATATCTTTGCTCCAAGCCATCGGGTCACAGCCAGGTCCAAGGCCCAAGAAGGGCAGACTGCAGCATTCACAAGCCGATGCAGCTTTTCCAGAGGCCAAGCTGTGAAATCAAAGGGCAATTTCTTTTCAGTTGTACTCCTGGCTGATGGTGGTGCATGGAAGAGCTCCAAGAAGGAGTACGTAGGAGCAGTTTTCCCAATTTCTTTCTTTTACAATGTGGGAAAAACAGTTTACAAATGTAGCTTTCAGATGAGAAAATAAAATAATTTAAATTACTTTTAAAACACAGAAGTAAGGAATTAAAGCTACAACCTACTCGTAACTTATGCTTTTGGTCTCTAGATTCCTATAATATGTTAAGAGATTAAAATAATTCACTCTTCAGAGATAACGGAATGGAACAAGTCAGTGTGTGAATGTTGGAATTGGCTAATTTACAAAGAAGGTTGGAGAAAACAATAAAGAAAAATCTACACTTCGATTGACAACTTGTGTATAGTCCTGTGCCAGGATCCTGCCTAATGCACTTGAACAGGTGGAAATATAAAACCCCGGAAGCACAAGAACTAATAGGGAAATTTTGATGAGCTCTTAAACAGGGTCGTGAACATGACTGTATTTCTGCTGGCACTACTAAAAGAAGTCAAAACTTGCCACGGATTTTCCAGTGTGAACGTGGCAAAGGAAGCACTTTCCCCTCTGATTAAAAATGTGATCCTGCAGAATGGGAAGGCATCACAATCCTGATGAAAGCCCTCTTCAACACACTGGGAATGCTATTAGAGGCCTTGAAACCACTACTGAGGTGTATTACGATCACATATATGCATGACAGCGCTGACCACTTAATCCCCATTCTGTCATAGGCAAGTTGGAGAATAAAAATTACACTGACACCCAAGGGTATTTTATAATAGAATACGAAATAAAACAATAAATTTGCAGATGATTTTGGCTTTGCCTCATGGTATTGCATTATGCACCAAATATTCCTGGCCCCTCATTCATTACTATTTAATTACAACAGAATACCTTTCTTTCAGACTTAATTAACCTCTGAAAGGAGTTTGTGACCTTGGGACCCTCCTGCGCATTTGCAACGTGCTGTTGGAATATTGCTCTGCCTGGAAACGCTTCCTTTAATGCTGAGATTTAATGAAGTGCACAGGTTTTTACAGGGAACACACAAAATATGAGAACCCTGCATGTGGTCACTTAATGAACAAGAGCTAGAGCATATCAATTAGAATCATAAATCAATACTAAATTAACATTAAAAGATGCCACAAGAGTATCCCCAGAGGAGAGGCTCATTACAGTAAACATGATCATGAATGCTCTTCCCTATTACTTCCACTGTGGGGCAGAGAAGAGGGAGTAATGAAATGAGGAGGGATTTGTCCATTCAATTCCTATTTGTTTAAGCCAGCAGAAGCTTAAGTATCCCACTAAGCCAAAGGACAGTGTAGTACAGTTCCAGCTCCTGTCTTTTTCCGGAAGTGCTGTTCAAGCTGAAACACTGTGACTCTGAGTGGAAATCGGAGAGCAGTAACCTTTTCACAAGATGAGAGGCACAACCACAGCTCGTGCAGTTGCTTTCATTGCTTTGCTGCAAAGCTTCGAACAATGGATTAATGTCGGCTCCTTGGTGCCAATCAGAGCAGACTGGTGCTTGCAGAGTAGGTGCTGGTCCAGTAACTCACTTGCTAGGAATATTAACTCTTCAAAATGGATTCTTCACCATCCTGAGAATTCCTTTTGAGAGCTAAAAATTCCATATATCCATGCATCCTCCTCATACAATTCCCTCCTGTACAAAACCACCCCAAAATCACCTTATGAACTGTTTTCTTTTTTTCCTACAACTGAATGCATCAGAAAGAAGAGATATTGACATCCACATCTGTCACTTCATTAATTACAACCATTTGTTGTCAAACCTCACAGATGATGTTTTAGCAAAAAAGAAAAAAAAAAGGCACTGGATTCTTTACTGACTCTTCTCAGGTGTCTTTTTGGGACAATCTGTCTTTCTCTCAGCACTCAAAATACCTTCATGTGGACGATTCCAATCTGATCTGTCACCAGTATTTAACACCCCTCCTGCAGCTTATAAAATTAGAGAACATCAATCCTCCTACAGAAACTGCTGAAACTTGCAGAGGAAAATAGCAAAGCCTTCCTTTCTTTCTTTCTTGCTACAGAGTAACAGTTACTCCACTGGAGTTATTAGCTAGGTTTATTCCAGAGACTTTTCTCCTTTTCAGCTTTAGTATCAAAAATGTTTTCACTTCCTTCTCATCTTTCTCCTTGAGCCCTCTTTTTCTCCCTCCCTTCCAATTTTTGCCTTTTTTAGATTATGTCCGTGCCTCACCTGTTTAGATCCTCCAAACACCAAGGCAAAAACCCTGCTGACAAAGAAACAGAGATATCCAGAGTTCTGTTGCATTGCTGCATAAAGACTCTATGATTCTAAGTCCTTGCAGAGTAGCTTCACTTCTGTGCAGAGGGAATGACAACCACAGGCACTGCTCTGGCCCACAGCTGGATACTCATCACCGAACAGTGTCATTGGACTTGTAACACACACTAGTTGCAGAAACAATAAATCAAACAATCAGTCAATCAATCAAGCAATCACTCTACTACCCACTCACCAGCTTAAAAAAATCCCAAAAGAACAAAAGCCGACCTAAAAGTCCTACCAGCCTCATACAAAATATTTTGAACTACACCCACGTACCAGTCTCTTTTTTATGCTGAAGGAAAAGGGGAAGTCCAAAGGCACAGCCCTTTGTCCGCTGCCATTGCTACCCCCTCTGTCATTGTTTCATACATCAAGCACTCTAAAAAGATACCTTTTCTAACCTACTGATCCTTATCAATCTTCTTCACTGGCATGCTATAAGGTCTCTCCACACCAATGGGTTAATCCAGTCTCAAGCTGCAAATCCCCACTTTTCCTTTTACTTAGATAGTCACTCTAATTTGTGCAAAACACTTATAATGAATAAATGAAGGGGAAGAGCTAAATGATTATTTATTGCTTCTCTTCTTTTTTTTATATGCCAGATACCTTTTACACAGAGATCAAAACACTGAAGAAAATTAAGATCAAACTGCATGCACATGTGTACTCTGTGGTCCAAAACATCTTATCTACACATTCCCATTAGTCACATGATGTGATTACCTTCAACTGCCCACTCAGCTTAATTTCAAAAGAAAGAAACTTATTCCAGCTAGAGTTTCTTAACCACCAGGGAAAGCCAGGCAGTTTAAGAGTTAAGCAGTATGTGTAGGTGGGATATCCCTCAAGAGTTAAACCAAGAATAGAGCAAGAACTATTCTTAGACCAAAAATAATTTATTGCTACAGGATTAATTTAATTCCTGGTGTTATTGCTACTGTTCTAAATATTCTAAATATTTTGATCACTGTGTGGGCACCTCAAAGTTATTTCACATACCGTAAGCAGTAATAATTTCCAACTATTTCCAATGATGGAATCAGAGTAATAGATGCTCAAACAATATTTACACAGTTAAAAGGTTTTTTGTTTGGTTTGGGATTTTTTTTAAAGCATGAGGGATGAAAATGGATTATATCCCACTCTCTGGAAGATGTGGTTAGTGACAAACTAACAGTAGGAGTCTTGCTCTTGTTCCATCCATTTCACAGGCTGTTGGAACAATACCAGGTTGCTGAAAACATTAGATCCAGCTGTGGCGATTTCCCTGCTTGCAGTCACCACGGAGAAGTGATGCATCATGTAAAACATCACTTATAATGCAAGAATTCAGGGCAATGCATGGAGAGGATGTAATTGCTTAGGCATCTAGTGCTTAATATCTTACCAATTAAGTCAGTAGAAAATCCTGAATTTGCACAAAAGGCAATCTGGGTCCCTCTTCAACAAGCACAGGCTCCACATATTTCTGTGTTGTGACAACAAAGAAAAATACCTAAGTAACACTAAAAAGAGAACAAAACTGACAAGCTTGCATGGAATCTCCGTTCCCTTCATTCACCAGGTGCATTACAAAATCCTGAAAAAAGCCACAACCTAATCTCTAGCATGATCTTCATGCTGTGTGCCCACAGAGAGAGTCACTGGTCAGTCTTGGTTTGTGTCTTCTCTCTCTAGAATGAAACATAAATTTAGACCATGTTCAGCTGTGCTCATTCTCAAGTATTATTTGTCTGACCCTTGGTACTAAGAGGAATAAACAAGGACATCGCTCCAAAGCCAGTAAAAGCTGAATGCATTTCTTCATTAGCTCATTTCAGTAATTTCATTGTACAGTACCTGTACGTGCCCGTTTTTGAACCAAAAAGAACTACTGCAGAACAGATGGATTTTTATTCTGAATGTTTCCATGTTCAGATTGCCTCACAACATACAGGTATTTTGGTGGTATGCTAGAGTTGTCATCCAGCCCTTTATCTACTGCTCTCTTCTCTCATCTCTCTAAAGTTCACTCTTCTGGTTGTATCCTTGCAGTACTACAGGGTCCTCAGAAACACCTGAGGTGCTGATATGTACACAACTGCTCACAAAAAGATAAGAAAAATGGAAAATATTTGCAAGTAAAGACATTGCCCACAGCATATAGAACATGGTATAAGAAACCATCTTAGTGCCTTAGTGCATATTTCAGTCGAAACATCCCCTATTTCATAGCTGACTTAATGAGCCAGAGCTGAAGGACGTGCTGATACTGGTCCAGGGTTCTGCAGACACCAAAACCAGTTTGCAAGTAGACTCCAGACTTGCTCGTGTGGAATGTCCCACACAGGTAGAAAAGCATCAAAACACAACCCCAGTGGACTTTTATGCATTTCCATTTATTTTAAGACACTCTGTAACCTTGGATCTAATCTACCTGCTGTAAGATCAGACATTCTTCTCAGTTATTTTGGATCAGTAGGCAAGATATTTCTGTACAGCTTGTACCATTTCCAACAGCCTTTTGACTATATTTTAACATTAATGCCTGATGTATTTTCACTTTATCTGTTATCAAAACCAGGTCTTTCTTCCCTTGCTCGAAAATCAGAATTCTCTACATTTGTCTATAATTGACATTCACCACGTTTTCAGGTATACTAACTAATTTTTTTTTTTTTAAGTCTGCATGCAAGAGACAGAAATTTATCTCTCTCTATTTTTTTTTTCTTTTTAATACAACTAACTCAAAGCATTACAAGATTTTTTCCTCCACCATTTTGCAAAAATGAAGCTCAGGCTATTATCTAAATAAGGCAAGTAGTATGGTGGTTGGAGAGGAATGTGCACACCCATGAGTGTGTTTTTTACATGAACTATGAGTTGAAGGAGATTTGAGTTTCTCTGAATATAAGTGTATCCAAGAGCAGCTTCGGAGGTTCCACTGTACACATTATCCACATGCTTGAGTAAGTTATTTCTGGTAGCAGAACAAAACCGATTCTGTGATGCCTCAGAGCTCCAAATTTTTAACAAGGCTTAGCCCTCTTGCCTTAAATTACAGAATCTGTAGAGCTGACTGGCAACCTTATTTAGTCCAACTTTCAATCAACCAACAATTAATTGATGCTCAACCCTTCATGTGGATGGCAACTGGTTCTGCAGTTTCTGCTCTATGGTTTATCCTTGTCAGAAGAGGCACAGGGTATTCTTCCCCTCACCCTAAGAAGTAAATTTATTCAATATTCTTAGTTATCAACTGTAATAAGCAGCCTTGATCACAGCTTGAGAACACAGTTCCTTGTTCTTGACAGCATTTTCTGTGAAAACAACTGTAGCACAAAACATTTTTAAATGAAAAGATGAAAGAGTCCATTTATAAAATGAAACCACTCTTGGAATACAATTAGCTTTAAAAACAAATCTTAGCAGAACAACTAGGAAAAATGGTTTAAAGATGAATGAATTTATATTCTCAAGTTTTACTTCTCATTATATTCTACAATAAATAAATGAAGTCCTCCCATTTGCAAGCTTCTGGCTTCACTAACACTAAATTTAAACAGATTTGAAGAATACAGTCATCTGTTCTGAAAATAAAAGTGTCCATTTGAATGCAAATTGTTAAAAGTCAGAACTTCTGGCTTTCACATATTTATAAAAATAGAGCAGTCTCCTGAAAAAAGAGAATAGGAAAGAAAACCAAGCAATGAACACCCAGAATATGTTTATGCTCCAACAGGCACTAATAAGTTTACTGAAAGAACATTTTTGAGACAGCAAAAGCTAATCAGAATAATTTATCTATGGGTATTTTTTGTGTTCAGTCCCATTAGGCAATATCCTGTGAAGTCACCTGCAAGGGACTATACTTGCTCTTTCCCAGAATTTCCAGGCTATGAAAGAAAGACAACCAAAAACCAAAAAAGAGAATGGGTGTTACAGCACTAGTAATCCCTTCATAAAAGTCTGAAGTGCAACAGTGCAGATTAGTTAACTTCAAGGTCATTTATTAACATGAATTCATTTTAAGGCATTGATAGCGCATGGATTTCTGTGCTCCCTGACTGAACACTGCTCTTGGCATTCTTCTCAGGTCTCAACAGAGCTTCTTTCAAATCTGAGATCATTCTTGCCATGTTGAATATAAAATCTGTACTTTAAATTTTAAGTGACAAGTACTATTGCAGCAAAGACCCAGCTTGGTTTTAGGCTTGTAAGAATTTTCTAGTTTTGCTTTGTATCAAGAATAGGAAAACTCCCAGCCCCCAGACTGCCCCAAACACTGTAGAAAGCATCGCTCCATAAAAACAAGCATTGCTGGCTTAATCCTTAATTTCTATTGATAGTCAGACATGCAAAGGAAACAAAGGCATACATTTCACCCTAACACTACAAACAAAGCCATTTTGTCTTGGATCCTGAGAATTATTCCTTACGCACAACAAACCAAACCACTGTAAAGTGCTGAGTACTCTTTGGCCAGCTCAGGAATCTTTCCCAAACTGCTTGTTCCAGATGTGACTCAATGCACGGATACTTTATCACTGCAAGGTCCTAACTTCTAGCATTGGGGTGGCCATAAATGATTTTTACCATGTCATAAAGCCAGAAATCACCCAGATGGCAATGACATTCCTCTACTTACAGTACACTAGGGACAGAGATACAGCTATTTGAAGAATAAGCTGAAGCAGTACAAACCCTCTGATTGAAAGACCTGGGATTAATTGAAAGTGTCCCTTTATTCTCTTTTTCTCAGCCCCTTTTTTCCCCTGCCTTTTTTTTTCCTAGAACTATTGTTCTGGACAAATTGTGACCCTTGATTTCTTGGTGGGCAATTTAAACTTGGTTTATGGCGCTCTTACTGGGACAGAGCAGTTTTATGGGCAAAGCACCTCACTTGCAGCCAGGAAACCCGCTTTCTAAAGTTGAACTGTCCACTTGTTTTGTATTTGCTCATCACTCCATCTCCCCAGACTTTTGTTCTGGTCCTTCTTACCTACTCATAAGCAAGATTAGGATCATTCCAAAAAAGCAGGAATTCACACTTAATGTTTGTTGAGGTGACTGAAACAACAGGGTCCTAATGCCATCTTTGAATGTATAGAGGTATGCAAAGAAAGAAAGAAAATCAGTGGATTTATGCCAAAGCATGAAGATCCCTGGAGCACTCCTGGAGATCAAGTCTGCTTCCACCTAGGATCTACTATTCATTATTAAATACTGATCTCATCAGGAATGATACCTGGCCCTTTGATAATTCCTCATCTTTTAACAAGGAAATATCAGAAACTCTAATGAGATCATGAGAATGAGGAGAGCATTTTATTCATTCTTAAGAACTATTTTCCTGCATTTTAAAGGTGACTAACTGAGAATGTGAGATGATTTTGTAACTCACTGCATGACTTTGAGCAAATTAATAAAGGAACAAAATAAAAGTCTTGGCTCCCAGTTCTCCATTTTAACCTGTAGACAATACTGGCAGTCTTCGGCTAGACGAAACTTGGTACATCTACATCTGCCTCTAGTGAACCACATCCAGAGGTTCTACCTAGGACTGCTTTTTTTTTTCTACTCTTCTCCTGTAAAGAGAGCATGGTCCTGTAGTAAGACAGTAACTTGCTTCCATTGTCTCCTGACATAAAAGAAACAAGGCATTCATACATCCGTGTACACATGTGTACCTCAAGGATGAAAAGCCAGCCATTTCACAGCTTCTGTAAGGGTGTGATGAGACCAAGCCTTCTTTCTGTTAAGAGATCTAACTTTCAGAGGTCACAACAACAGGCAGCGCTGTCACCTCCCATCCTTTTCAGTTATAAATATTACTATGATTCTACAATTACCTATCTTGACTAGCAAAAGTAATAGAAATTCAATATAAAGAGTAATTTAATCTCAACTAGATACTGCTAATATTTTTAAGACTGTATGTTTTATTATTATCTGCTATTTGATTTTCAGTTTGAGGGAATGATAAAAACAAACTTGGCCATTTTCTGTTATGGTTTATGTAGTGAGTACAATTAGAAGCACCTCCAAGTAAACCCAGTTGTTGCTGTCTCTCTCAAAATATATCTCCACTTCTTGTGATACGCAAAAGAGTACTTCCGCTCATCCTAAAATTCTCAAGTGAATCCAAACTAGTGGCTGTGTAACTCCCAGATTTTTCCTTTATAGCATATGATGACTAAGTGAATAGAAATAACTCCTTTACTCTAGAAGAATACATATTCCTGGGTCTGGCTTATACAGCTGTTTAATATGAAGATTAACCTAGCAGTAAAAAAATAGACCAATGATTTCCAACTCTCATAATTTCTGTAAGCGTTTGATTCAGAGAGCAAATAAGTCTGCTACACTTAGTGATGTTATTGCCCGAATACTCCAGGAAACTCCTTCCAATACAGGAAGCTAATTTTGGTTTAAACTGAGGACTGAAACTATGCATATTTTGTGATATTCGTGTCTTGCTAGCTGAACTCTTCATTGTTTCTGAAACAAATCTTGACTTATAATAACAGTGCACAGCTACTGGAATATAAATGTATTTGAAAACGCAGTCGAGTGAAAGTAATTAAATTGAAGACATAAACGAAAAAAGCTAAAAACTACATGATCATAAGATATCTTGAGAATTTCTCATCTTCACTACCTGAAGCAAACACATTATTTAACTTCAAATGGATTCATCTTTCCAAACACTGAGAGATAAGTTTCTTTGGTTTCTTTACATTTGCTGGTGCCTGGCTGTTTTCTAAAGATTTTAAAATCGATCCCAAGTCAGGTATTTCCTAAAGAAGGAAACTGTGGATAGGGAGTTTTTTTTCTGAACACTCCTGCAGAATTTATTAGGATGAAAGCAAGATTCTAATTTTGATCTTTAAATGCTGCTACAGTTTTTAGGTCAGGCAAAGATGTCTGATGTAAAAGATCTTAAGGCATTTGACAAATAAAGCACTGACGGAGCTTTCAACTTTCTTGGCTTTTGGATGGTAATCCCTCAAATCAAAGAACTCTTCACCACTAGCAGCAAAGATGCTAGCTTTGACCTCACAGTTTCAGAGGCTATTTTTTCTTAAACATTACTAAAACATATTCTCATATCAACACGAATAGAGCAAAAACTTCATAACTATCTCACATCGTCCCCAAATCATACAATGAATAGATTTTAAAGACAAGAAATGATCATTGTGCTTTTCATGTATAACTCTATACTCAGATAATCTCATTCAGTGTTTTCTGCATCAGTGTCCTAAATTTTGCTTGAATATAAGATAGCTTTAAAACAATACTCAGTTTAATCTGAAGAGTTCAAGCAAAGCATTCCTCTCAACTCTACATTAAGCTATGTCAATGGCTAATTACCTCCATAAGTACCCTATTTCTAATCCAATATGGAACACAGCAAAGTATGTATGAATTTCTCAGTCTAATAATCTTATTAGGGACCCACTTTTCCATGAGTAGAAGGTTATTCAGGAAAAAAGACAGAAGATGTCATTTTACAGATAGGTTTTGCTAGCTGTTGTCCAGCTGTTTCTCTTTTGATTATCTTGACAATGGAGGCACTGGTTCTCAGATTAGTCAAATTCAGTGTAAGCTATAAATAGCCAATTGAAGTAGCCCAGGCACTACTAACCCTCACTAACTGCTAAAATGCACACATGAAACCATCAAAATATGCAGACACTATGAGATATCGTTCTACTTTTCAAGCAAGCAAATATATGATGATGACTACTTTTCCTCATGGAAGTTACACCAGCTTAGTCTTCCTATTCAAAGGTTAGAATTTTGTTTAGCTTTCAAACTTTGATGCAAAATAAGACCCTGGAAAATACATGCAGCTTGGAAGAAAAACATAGAGATCTGTGTGCAGTAGCAGAGCTACAATTTTGCTGGGATCACAGAAACATGATTGAGTGTTGCAATGAGGGGATGCAGGCTTTTTAGGAAGAAAAAGATAAGAAGATGGGGAAAAAGAGTTACCATTTCTGTAAGAGAGAAGCTGAAGTGCATAGAGCTCTGTCTGGGGATGGACGAAGTTAGGCAAGCTAAAGCCCAAGTGGAATTGCATCCTGACAGGGATGTCAAAAATATATTGTTATTGATTGTAAAAAGATTTTTTTGAGGTCTGTATTTGAAATTTAGCAGCTGCATCAACTACAAATGTCTAAAAAATTTGTTCCTAATTTTTAAAAACTCCTGTAGAGCTTCTTGAAGCTGTCTGCAATTTATGGCCAGTTCACAGAAGAATTGTATAGTAGCAGCTGCATTTTCATGCATTACCTGAGTTCACCTCATGTATGTTTAATATGTAGAAAATGCTACCATTTTCCAGCTTTACTGCTGCTCCTGTATTTTATACATTTCACAGGAAGAAACTGAAAGGGTAGTGAAAGTGATGTTCTCAGTGACTGTAGGCAAGCCAAACAGTGTCACACAGTAAGTCTGAAACACCAGCCAGAACTCCAGAAACCCAGTATTTTTCATGATTGGTTTATCCTTCCTCTTGGAGAGCTCACCGCTCCCCTCTTTAACCTGGTGCTCTTAACACTGCAAAACCTGAGTACACAATGGATTTGACATCTCTCTGGAAAACAGCATCCAAGACACAAGTACTAACGATTGGTTTTAAAGGTTCCAATGTGATGATAGTTTTCAATGCATTTTCACCTTTGTATACTCCAAAGCCAGTGACACCCATGTTAATCAATACCTTAAGATTTAATCAGAAAGTGTTGAGAAACAAGTTCTATAGTGTGATACAGATAAGCAAGAGCCTAATGCTGAAGTGGAAAGCAGTGCTTCATAATGATTCAAGAAAATTCAAAACTGGATAGGCAAGGCAGATAGAATGAAGCAGAGCAAAAATCCTGTAAAGTTCAGTAACTCACCTTTAACTCTGATTAGCTGCAAATGTTTAGCAATCAAGAATGGTTTAGCAGTAATCCTTATTTCTAAGTGGGAACTGGTGTTAAAAGTCTATGGAAAATAACCTTTCTGGACTGTAGAGTCAGAGAGAGAAAAGCACCAGCATTCAGTCCTTTTTCAGTCCTATCTTTCCTATGTCCCCAGCACTGACAGCTCCCAAGGACCAGCCTCTTTAAGGGAAAGTTATCCTGACCTTTTGGTTACTCTTCTTAGCCCTCATGCTTTAGAAGGCAATTTGTTTTAACATATCATTGAAAAAATCCAGCACAGTTTCTCTTTGTTAGCACTTACAAAAATGAAGGTTTTTTTGGATTGGTTAGTTTTTAAACAAAAATAATTGCAACTCAGACTTTTTGAGAAAATGGCAAAACCAACCAAACATCATAAAAATGCCATCACAAACACAGAGCAAGACATATAACATCTTACATATGTTAACCTCATGACATAAAGTCTCATTGCTATGTCAGCCTGTGCAGTGTTATAGAGAGGAAGGTGTGAACTTCCTTTGCTTGATGGGTCAAAAGCAAGTCAAGATATCAGTGGAGAAAATAGGAAACAGATGGAGGCAGGGGGCTCCTGAATCACCCTTTGCTGCTTTTCAGCCTCCAGTACAGGCCAACATAATGAAAAACAAGTTAAAGAATTGCTCAGCACTGAGGAAGAACTACAGAAACCATGGTAGCAGCAAAAGGAGGCTTAACAGAGATTACCTCAATTAAACACAAGCATCCAAAGACATAACCAGTAGACAAGACTGTGCATCATCCCTCAGCACCCCTCCTGGGATATCGACACAATCAAATACCTCTACAAAGTGCCTGTATGCCAACACATACACTAAGGGAAACAAATAGGAGGAACTAGAGATCTACGTGCACTCACAGATCTACCTGCGATTATGGAGATGTAGTGGGATAGCTCCCGTGACTGGAATGTCGGCATGAAGGGCTACATAATATCTGGGAGAGACAGACCAGGAAGGTGTGGTAGTGGAGTTGCCCTCTATGAGTGAGGCAACATTTGGAATGTATTGAGCTCTGTCTTGGGGAGGCTGACGAGTGAGTTGAGGGCTTAGGGTTTGGATAAAAGGACAGACTGGTAAGGGTGATGCTGTTGTTGGTGTTTGCTACAGGTCACCTGGGCAGGAGGAGGGTGACAAGGCCTTCTACAGGCAGCTGGAAGCAGCCTCAAAGTCACAGGCCCTGGTTCTCGTGTGGGACTTTACCCTGACATCTGCTGGAGAAACAACACAGTGAAGCACAAACAGTAAAGGATGTTCCTGGAAAGCCTTGATGACTACTTCCTGACACAAGAAGTGGAGGATCCCCCAAGGAATGGTGTGCTGCTTGACCTTATAGAAATAAACAGAGAAGGCCTTGTTGGAGATGTGAATGCCGGGCACAGCTTTGGCTGTAGTGACCATGAGACTGTGTAGTTCAGCGTGGGGAAGGAGGAAGCAGGGCAGTGAGTAAGATTGTAACTTTGAACTTCGGAAGAGCTAACTTTAGCCTCTTCAGGGACCTTTTTCGAAGAATCCTGTGGGAATAAGGCCTGCAGGAAATAGAGGCCCAAGAGAGTGGGTTGATATTCAAGGATCACTTCCTCTAGTCTCAAGAATGTTGCATCCCAGTGAGAAAGAAATCAGGCCAAGGGGAAAGAAGCTTGTGGATGAACAAGGAACTCCTGTAATTACTCGAGTATAAGCTGGAAATACAGACAAAATGGAGTCAGTGTCAGGACACTTGGAATGAATACAGAGAGGTTGTCACGGTAAGTATAAATGAGATGAGGATGGTCAAGATCCATCTGGAATTAAAGCTGGCCAAGGCTGTCAAGGACAACAAGAGGGGCTTCTTCACCCCCCTGTGGTCCCTTCCAACTTTACCCATTCTGTGGTTCTGTAATATGAACTTATCTCCAAAGGAAGACACCTGTACAACAGTCCCATATTGCAAGCTGTTCTTTTCCCAAAATATCATCACTAATTCCCATTCTAAAGGATTCTTCACAAAATTTAGTGTCACTAAGAATCAAGCCCAAAATATCAGTCAAATTCTTCATTTTTATCTCTTGTATATAATAATCTCTCTAAAATTAAAGGACTATAGTTTTTTAGGGTTTGATACAACACAATTAGATATCAGGGCTTTGAATAAAGTATAGTTTTCAAAGAAGGTTAAGACAGCATTAAAAAATGATTAGTATGTCAGTAGAGTCTGAGCAGACAGATCTTTAATAACAATGGACAGAGAATTTAAAGAAAAATACTTCAGAGAAGTAAATGGATATTCTTTCCAGCAGAATGATTTCTTTAAAGACAAAAATCCAAATTATGCACGTCTTCTTTTTTGTTTCAAAGGAACTACTTTGAAGGTAAAATATATCTACCCAAGGCAATTAAGATGAGAAGAAGAAAGATAGAGGAAAAGAATACTCCAAGGGCCAAGTATGGCTGAAAGAACTATTAAGTCAAAATATAATCATCCATTTTCCCCTGAATTATATTTATTTAATACAAACATAAAGGTGTGCAGAACAGATGAATGGGTGAGCACAAAAAGTAAAGCAAAAGCTCTTAAATGTTGTTCTTTGGAGAGCATCACCATTATGAAAGAGAACAGTTTGCTGCAAGTCAATCTTGAATTCAAACAGACACCTGCTTAAGTTTTTCATGGCTCTGTGAGCAACTACTATCAAAGGAGAAATAGAATGTTATAGAACATAGTCTACAACAGTAGTGCTTCCCAGACTCCAGTCTTGGTTTTAGCAGTTGTGGAACTTCAGATAAGCTTCTCACAGGTGACAAAGGAAGAAATTTTTAGTTTAATTTTTACTTTTAGACTACAGTCTTCTTCTCTAACTCTTGTTTTTATTCTGAAGGAGAGGAGGAAACTGAGCTTCCTCATGTCTCCATCATACACTTTCCATGAGATGAAAAGCAAACTATGTGTCAGATTTTGCTGTATGAATAAAACTCTTCATAAGCTTGTAAGTTCTACCAGATGCCTTTCTCATTACTTTGCTCCAAGAGCCAGTTTTATCAATTTGCTTTTATGAAACTACTTATTTATGAATTCTTCCTCAAAACAACTGAAAATCCTAAAGACAAGCAAAAAGAATCCTTAGTAAGCTAAGTTTGCACAGTGTTCCATGGTTCCACTGCAAAAATAAGAAGTCACTTGAATGACATATTTTGCATCACAACCCCAGCTCAACACTTCTGGTGCAGAAACCTGGGATGTTTTATAATTTCAAATGCCATTGCAGAAAACAAGAACATATTCTTTCAGTCATATTTCCTCCCCTAGTGTACACATTTATAGATAGACTCTGTGCTTGTCTTTGGTCATTTATAATGCCCTGATGCTAACTGAGAAATAATTCAAAAAGAAGACTTCCTATTTTATTACCCACCTCACTTCACTAAGTAAGCAGATTTCCTCTAAGGCCTCACATGAAAAATGAAAAGGACATACTTTGTTTCAGCTCATGGTGAGGGGCATCAGATGTTCCTCTAGGCAACCCTTGCTAGGGGCACAGCAAATTTTTTCAGAGGCCTAACTCTGATAGATGCACAAAATAAGACAGACTGAGAGCAGAGCTTTCGAGAGGAAAAAAGACCAGTGGGCTTCAGGGAAAATGGTATTTCAGGCTACCTCTGTTTTTAAAAATTGTAGCTGGGAATAAAAATTTAAGATAATGTGGAGAAAATATTATACTATCTGCCACAATTCATTAAAGTACCATGCACAGAGCAGGCAGCTGCTTAAGTAACTGAACAGATCCTGTTACTCCACATTTTACTTTCATTGAGAAAAGATAACTTCAGTGACTTCAAGTGTATTGCTCACATACCTTTCCTGGCTCCCTTCGGTGATGTGGTAGAGATGATTGGCACCTCCATCAGCACAAGCTCTCAGGGCAGCTGCAAGTGAAGAAAACATCAGTGCATTTGCATTATAAACAAAATCCCACAACCAGTTGACAGTGTTGTGCAAATTTAATTGTTCAGAGTGGCATAGGGGACAAGCTTGAGATCTTGTATGGCTTTTAGCTTCCTGTACTTGACTGCTTTCCCTGTTTCTCTAAATAGAAATTTGAACTGGTTTTATCAGACTAGCGCCAATCTTCATCTGACTGTGCCACTGTACTTGAAAATAGCTTATTTCTATCTATCTGAACCTGCTGCCCAGCCAGCTTAAACTACAAGACAGGTATATATTCAAAACCTGAAAGGGCCCACTCTCCATCTGTGGATGGATCCTCCACCTTGTCACAAGTGGGAACTTGCACTGTAAACACAACTATCTTCTCACCCAGGTGGAAAGTTCCCTATGGTGGCTCTATGGCAACCTGCATAACAACTGGGAAAAAAAAATAACCAAGAGTTAATTATGACAATACCCTTTCTCTCTTTTTTCCCCTCCTATGACACAAAAATGGTAACTTTATTACAGTTCCTATATTGTTCCACAGACTGTTTGAATCTCCTGATATAAAGTAGGTAGGTTAGGTCTTAGCTTTAAATCTTGGACTATCCTGGTACAAAACCACAATAATTTTCAGCACTTCCACCTACCTTGGGGACCACAAAGGGCATGTGCCACTAATTCCAGTTGATTTAAACAAGCAGAGATATGCTGTTCTCTTGTGATCCGTTTGTTTATATAGACTTAAGTCAGAGAAAAGAGACAAGTCTAACACTATTATTACAAAATCAAACATAAATTGGTATATTTTATTCATAAGCTTCCCTATTAATCATCATTTAACTAACACACAGCTCTTTCATGAGGGTTTTAAAGCCTGATAAGCTATTAAAGATTGAAAATGACCATCTTGTCTTAGCTTTATCAGTCTTTATCAGTTTTGCTCTGAGATGCACAAGTTAGATAACTATAGCACACAAGATAAAAGAAGCTGTCGCTTCCACACCAGGGCAGTGTTCCTTCCAGGCAAAGAGAGACTGACTGGTAATCCTGAAAGGGCTGAAAGTCACAGGGCTGGGGGTGGGGAAAGAGGAGAGACAAGTAAAAAAAGGTACAATCAAATCAGGCACATCTTGCTGCCGAGAATCCAATTTTCCGCTAAAGCCGCTTTCCTCTGGTGTTTAATTTCAGTCAGAACCACCCCTCAGCAATGATACAAACCTGTATCTTTCCTTTTGGTGTACATTAGGTGGACAATCTGCCTCTCCCCCTAGTTAGCCAGCCTATACAAATAGGGACAGCAGAGTTCACCTCTATAGCTGCTGTCATCTTTAAGTCATTCTTTCCTATGTGGGTGCTGAACTCCCACCACATGGAATGTTTGTAAATGAGTATCTACTGTGCAGTACCATGTGACCTTGGCTGAAGCTTTTTCGGGGGGAAAAAAAAAAAAGAAGGAAGCAGGACAACACAAAAGCTACCAGTTCATCACAGGTAGCTTTGGGTACGTCAGCTTTTTTTCCTTCAGGCTGAAGCCATGAGCAGGGCAGGAGAACAAGCACTGTACTCCTCTGTGTTGCTTCTAGCACAGCTTCTGCAACTGCTTTCTGCAGTACCCACTATGGCAAGCACTACTGCCCTCAGCCTTCTTGTACAGACCGTGCTCTTCTCTGTCTCCCTATACCACTTCACCCACTCCTCACAGACTCCACCCAAACTGATATTAACAAGCCAAGGTCAAGCAGACTTGACCTTGACAAATCTTATTAGATGAAGTAATTTCTAGATTATTCTAGAAGCTTGCCAGCCACTTACCATGGTGATTCACTGTTTCAGGCAAGCACCTCATCCAGTCGGATGAATACAACATCACAAAAGACGAACACCACTTTTTGCCCACTGTGTTTGACTGGAAGATTTTAACTTCTCCTTTCACTTGAGGTTACAGCTGAAAATGGATTGATATACTTCCTTTCACCTGGGCATATTTGCTAAGTTGTCTACGGGAGTTCAGCTCACACAGAACACAGTAACAGCCCATTTCAAGAAGAGTGTGTAATACCTGTCCTTAAGTCAGCTATCCTGTCCACTGGCTTATTTAGCAGATAGAAAGTATCTAAGCAAGGCCTAGGACCTAAGGTACATAACCTGCCTAAAGGATGCTTCCTAGGCATTCCCAGACAGTCACAGCTTTTTCCTTCTGAAAACAGTGAGTTCTCCATCTATTCTCCCACACTGAAAAAAAAAAAAGTACTACATAACTTCTGGGGGAAAAAAAAAAATGGGATGAGACACATAAAAAGAGATTTAAGTCTATTATTGGTCTCAATTACTTTAACACAGCCAGAGTCTTAACTATTGTAAATTCTCTTAATGGACTTACCACAAGTGAAGCCTGGCCCAAGATCTCTTCATCTGATCTTACAATTTTAACAACATGACCAAAAAACCAAAACTAAGCACTACAAAACAAATCAGTCTTCAATCAGTCTGGTATATGTAGAAGTACTGAGATTCTCACAAAGACAGGGAGGTGCCTAAGTAACAGATCTATGACACTTGAATGTTTTTCGCACAGATATGTGCCTACTATCTGATATTTCAAATCAAAAGAGTTGCCTCATATAACTGCAGTTTAAAGCTGTCCCCACACATTTATTCTTACTTATAAGAAAAAAAATAAAAATTAAACTTCTGTAGCATTGCAAAGCTATTTAGAGAAACAATTTATAAGGTACTGATCCTTTACCAGCAAGTTAATAACTTACACTGAAATCAAACAAAGCCCCAGCTGCATTAAGGAACTAGCGGGTAATTAACAGATTGGCTGGAGGCCAGTAAATCATAATATTTCTACAGCTATGAACTAAGCTTTGCTTGATAAAAAGTAATGATATATGTTAGTTGGAAGAATATGTATCATTATTATCTGGAAGTGTTAAGGAGATAGTTAGCAATTCTGAGCTTACAGTTTGGATGGAAAATTCTCTATGAAAAATAATAGGAACTGATTTTATACAGTGCCTTTTATATTAGAAACAAAATTGCTTTACAAACAACTATTTGGCCAAGGTGCACCATGGCAACTGCATAGGCAAATCTAACAGTCTCTAGGCACTTTGCAACAGCTCACACGAAACCTCATTAATTATTTCAGCAGAAACTGAAAGACCTGAACAAGATTTGGGCTTTGTTTTGCTTGGCTTGGCATCCTGAAAAGAGTAACACCTTCTTCCGAGAAATTTTCAATTTAAACAGATGAAAATAAAATAAATTAAAAGGTGGAAAGTGACACAGAGGGATGAAGTGCTGATGGTCACAAATGGGTCAAAGGCAAATTATCTTCCAGGGTGACCAAAGTGGATGGTTGGGCTTATAGAGTGAAGAATAACTTAAGTGGCCAGCCAGAACACCAAAGGCCTTGCTCTTACCATCTCTTCTGGCCCAAAGGGTACCATCACATTATTTGCAACCCCTCAAATTGGCCAGGTGGGCTGCACATGGACGTACTTTCCAGCTTACCTATGTGGGGTGGGTTGAACCTGAGTTGATGGACAGATCTTTCAACCAGTAGTGCTTATTGAAATTTACATCTTTAAGCCCTGTGGAGACACAGGAAGCTCCCCTTTTGGTTTGAGCCTTCCCGCGGGGAGGGGGGGGAATATGGACCCCAGGCCCCATTCTTCAGAACAGCCCCACGTCTCCCCTCCCCCGGCACCAGGGCACAAGCCCCGGGTGCCTGCGGGAGAACCCCCCAGAGCCACGGGCAGCTGAGGAACAACCATAGCTGCTGCATAGCCGAGAGAGACCACCCGGAGCGGCTGCTGAGGACTCTCTTCTCCCTCCCCCCATCACATGGCCCACGGAGACCCAGCGGGAGCCGATGGAACTGCAAGACAACATCAAGTAACCAGCAGCATAAAGGGAACGAGGCTTTCTCCATTGTAAAGCCCGAACAACGGAGACCACTCGTCAACACAGCGTCTTCAAAGTCAGAGAGAAAGTGAGTGAAGCTGAAGATGACAGCGGGGGAAAGAGGGCGGAGTCGTGCCTTCCGCGCGCAGCTTAAACCTGCTTTTTGCAGACCGTGGTAAAAACTGTAATATCACAAACTGTTTTTCTCTTTAATCCATTTAAAGACATGGGGGGATGAGAATTCTGTGTGCAGCCTGTGAGAGAAACAAAAGTGATCACGCCAGGTTACCCAGGAGCTGTGAGAGGTTGTGAGAGATTTTTAGAATTTCTGTGAAGAAGACGGCTGTTGTTTTTCCAGGCTGGAAATCACGGTGGCAGATTTTCCAGGGAGGACTGTTGGCTGGTGCAGTTTGGAAACCACGAGAAGCAAAAGAGACCTCTATTTCCTTAAATAGTAGAGAGACTTTTAAGAACTGTAAATGCTGACCAAGAATCATCCTTTGTTATCCTTTGTGTGAGTTGGATAAGAGGGGGAGGTGCTGGAGAAAAGGGGGTTTTGTTTTAGTTTCTTATTATTTCTTTTTACTCTTAACTCTGTTAGTAATAAACTTCTTCATATTCTTTAAGTTTGAGCCTGCTTTGCACCTCTCCAAATCTCCTATCTCACGGAAGGTAAGAAATGCGAACTAAACCACTACACTATGTCAGAAAGAACTGAGTCACCAAAGACATTATCTAAGGGCTAGAGGCAGTTGACCTGCCTCTGTGAATTGAGACATACTAAGGAATGGTTGTCCAAGTAGCTCACTGAGCTCTGGTGGGTCAGGAGGATCAACACCTCCAGAAAAAACGTTGTGACATGCAACTGGGAGCTGCGGCTTTTTCAACCAGCACAACTGGAAGCAGAGGAGGCCTGTGCTTTTGGCCACCCAGCTCAGCCGGAGAGCCTGTTTCATGCTTCTGTTATTAGAAGAGATGATGCTAAGAGGACAAGGACACAAGTGCACTGCAGCCCCAGCTCAGCATGCAAATCTGCACTCCTTGGCATTACCACAAATTACCACCTTTCCAATCTGAATATTCTGTGTTAAGCTCCACTCCTCAGAAATAGCTCTATCTGCCAAATTACCACCTTTTCTATCTGTTAGATTCCTTTCTCATATAATTCCAGTGTCATTCAGGGAATCAGGGCATGGAGACATAACCAAAAAATCAACTGTTTTATTGTGCAGAAGGGGGAACTCAATGCCACTGTCAATAACTGCTTCCCAAGTTATTGGGAGCAGCATGTGTTCAGTCCAGCAGTGTCTGAAATTACGGCAAGAGTTAATACCCCTCAGCTCTACCTATGCCAAGGAAGAGTTACATAAAGAGCATGTTATCAAGCCATCACATACAAGAGTTTCTCACAGGCAACACGAATGAAGAAACCAAAGCCTTTCTGAGCAGTGCCCTTCCTTTTAAATGGTGCATCTTCTGCTAGTAACCAGTGAAGTATTTCCCTTCAGTGACTGAATTTGAGGCACCAATTTTAGGGCTAATTACTAGTTTTTACAAAAATTATTCTAACACAACAAAAATATTGGAAACTATTTACTTTACATTTATATTTGCCCCTTTGGCAAATATAGAAAACTCCCTGTGAGACAGGATATGAGCAGCATATCAAACACAAAAAGGAAGGTCTTTGCTGTGAGCTAACTAGCTCTGATGCTTTTTGCAGAAAAGAAGCAAGTATATTATCGTATTCAATAGCCTTGCAAATTCAGGTGGGGCAGAAGACTCCACAGAACAGATGCAACTCTTACAGACTAAAATGAGTGCATAAAAAGGGAATACATTTATAAACAGTACCGATAGCTGGGAAAGAAAAGCATAACCTTATAATCCCTATTCTATTATTCCTTGCAATTAGCATTTAAAATATATTCTTTTCCAAACAGATCTTGAAATCAATTCATGTTTTTTGCTTAAATTCAAATTTGTGACAACTGTCCTTAAACTGCCTTAGTACAGCCCCTCTGTTCCTTTTCTAATTTTACACAACTTCTTCTAGGTATGCAATCTGTTTCCCTCATTCATTTATTGATTCAGTAGCCTGGTAACCATAATTAACCTGCCAGCAAAATCTACGCATAAGAGAACTCTGCTTAATTAATGACTTGGAGTGCTGGTAGTAATACATATGTGAAATAAATAGTAGCTATGCAGCGAATTGCTTGGTTGGCTTGATACATAGGGCCAACATATTTTTGTCCCAGTATTACTAAAAAATAGCAGTTACCAACAACAAAATGCATAATCTGTATTTATGTGCTGTCTCATTTTCTCCTTTGTCCTGTAGAAACTGCAAAAATAAATTTAACAAACCTATGGCTTTGTACAGCTGCAGACTGCTAGCAAGGGGATCTAATCGCATCTCAAAATATTCCCTCCAACCCACGTGTTTCCACCTGTGTCATCATGGCATCAAGGACTGTTTGCAACTGCTATTCCATATCAATTACAGGGCACTGCAGACACCCCTCTTCTGTCAGCTGCAGCTCTGTTTAGCAAATCATCTACCAGTCCCTAATAGTTTTCTGCTTTGTGGTTGGACACTGGTCTTGCTATGAAGCTTTTTAGCTATTTAAAATAGGTCTATCCTTACGTTGCAAATGAGTGGTTTGGCTGCTTAAAGAAAAATCATCAAAGACCCTGGTGAAAGCAGGGTTCAATACGAATTTGTGAAAATACAATTTTATATAGTTTGATGACAAGGTTCACTCTACTACTTACTACAAAGATGAAAGCATACAAAGGAAGATGGAATCAGAAGCAATTTGAAATTATTTACTCGGAAGCTGGGAATGCTACAGGGGTATGGCTGCAAAGGATATGTATGCAAAGATAAGGGTGCAAAAGGGCTTAGCAGCACTTAGTCATTGAGTAATTAATATTTACAGAGCAATTTGATAGGGTTCCCTACAATTATAACAATGATTAACTATAGATTTGAGATGGTAACATTCATACTATAATCAATTCATATGCACACAGATAAAATGATGTGTACACTGTTTTGTATTTGTGCAAAGGTACCTATCATAAATTTCCCTTGAGTTCAGTGGAACGCTCACATCAAATCCCTTTGTGTTTCCCAGCAGGCAAGGGCTGCACCTCGTGAAGTGTGAAGATGGGGTGGGGTGGGGGTATTAGCTCAGGCTTCATTGCTAGCGACAGTTCTTTGAGTATCGCAGACTTGAGGGCTTGCAAGCTCTGAGGTGCCACACTCAGAGGGTTGCTATTCTAAAATTGTCTGTGTATCCAAGAGAGATCCACCATCTACAAATGTCTCGTACCTAGACCATGACTTCTAAACTACCCATATCAAATAACATAGGTACCCAGTAGTCCTGAGGCAATTGGATCACCAACACTGGAGCTGGCAGCTTGCTCCCATATGGACAGACTACGGATCTCAGATGTATAATGACTGTATTTTTGGTAAGGTAATTACATGTTTCCTATAAAGCTGCTATGCTTCTTTAATCACTCTGCTTTGAGCTGTAAACCTCATAGAGGTCTCAGCCAAGCAGAGGCAGGATTCACTAAGCAATTTAATATGAGAAGACAAGGAAGAAACCAATGTAAAAATGAATTAGGAACACTATTCTTTTTTTAGTGCATTGATTCAGTATTGAGCTAAAGCCATACAGCTAACACTTCTCTCTAAAAAGTTCACACACAAAAAAAACCTCCAAAAAACACCCCACAGGGAAAATGAAACCATTTTTCCCACAAACAAAAACCACCACTGAATTTTAGCCAAAAATGTTACACCATCACCAGAAAAAAAATCTTACTTTAAAAGAAAATTCTAAGAAAACTTATATCTTAATGCTCAATTTGGAAAAGAAAAAAAAAAAGGAGCAGATCAACCCTTTAACAAATAAATTCCTAGGTACCAAAACCCACAAATTCAAGCAAAAAACCTTGAGAACCAGTAAACATGGTAGCAGTAATATGCTGTCAGAGACAGAGGTAGGGGAGCAATTGTGATTTCACGAAAAGTGAGTTTCTGGACTGTCTTCAGGAGCACTTCCATGCAGAGTTCATTACAATGATTCATATTCAAGGCTGCTGGGTTTGGAGTAATCTCTTGTCAGGAGTCAGATTTGATATTCCTACAAGCCTCACTTAGGATATGATTTTGTCTTCTCTTTTCTGTCTTTCTCCCATTCTGTCAAACCCAAGAGCTTTGGTACTTGCAGTGCTGCCTTACATCCATTGCTGTAACAGGCTCCACAAGCGAAGCAGCCCTGTGCTGTGTCACAGAGAAAACCAGGAGGAGAGAGCTCAAACATAAAACAAAATACTTGCTGCCATCATTTCCATTAAAATCTAAGTGACCTTTTCATGACAAGGCCATGTGGCTCGATGCCACTGGGGGAAGAATCAGGAAGAAGTTTATTCCTTTTATTTTCTCATGTTTTTTTGCTCTCTGTTTGAAAAATGACAGCTAAAGCAATAATATAACATTTAATCAGCTTTTCTTTTTGCCCTGAGCACACATCTATTATTACTAGGTAACAGTAAAAAACACTGATTAGGGCACAGAGAAAAAAAAGGAAAAATGCACTGAAGTGCATAATATTAATCCTGACTTTTTTTCCTGATAAACTACTTGTTTCAAATGTATTTAAAGAATAATTCGTCAAATCTAAGATCCTCGCAAATCAAATGAGCTGCTGAAACAAAAGCAGGAAGTCCTACCTGTGCCTTAAATCTGTATTTTCCAGAGGGAGAAGGAAAACAAGCTCTCTCTATATATTTGCATCCTATTGAAGTCTGGTCTGATACCAGAGATGCACAAGCCCTTCCTGTAGTGGCACACGTTGGCCCCAGGGTTGGGTTGGATCCTGGTTTGCAGACCTTGCCTCTGTCACCCCCGATTGCTGATGAAGGATCCACCGAGTCTCAAACATCAAATCCCTACAGAGAGCATGCTGATGATCCTTTACAATGCATCCCATCAGGTAGCCTTTCAAACAACACCTGTTTTCATTGCTTTGTAAGTACAATCCACCTCACTAACAAAACTTTACTATAACCTGTCTACCAGGGCCCTATACAAACATCAACATCGAAATATAATCAAAGGTGAAGTAACTGCAGGAGCAGGCAGCTAGCTTTTTCTGCATCCATTACCTGGTTATCAAGTGAAATGGAGAGGCTTCAACCTTAATTTTATTTCTGAAGTTTTAACATCATATTGTTTAATAATTCGGTGTAACCTCCATTGACTTCAAGCTTTGAATGTGACTTTTTATTTCTTCATTTCCTATTTTCAGTTGCTGCAGCACCGATTTCTGACAGAAAACAAACAGCTCCAAACATGATGGAATACCCCAACTGCCTGCAATTTTTAAGTGCTGGTCAGCGTTGTTATCAGAAAAACTTTAGTAACGAGCTGCCTCTATTCCTATATGGAAAAAAACCTGACTAAAAGAAATAATCACCTTTATTAGCATCATACATCTACATTTGCTCAAAGGATCAGACTGCAGAGAAAAAGAAAAGAAGCTTGTTTTTTTTTTTGATCTGGCATTGCATCAGCAATAACAGACTTCACAAAATCACTGATCCCTACCCCAGAATGAGAAGGATGTGGGGCAGGCAGGGAGGCAATATTTGGAAAAGGGTGGTCAGTTGTGCTAAAACAGCAAAGAAGTAGTTTCCTACTGCTGCTGGCAACCAGCAGCTCTATGTTCCTCATCACAGACAGATCAGTGCTACTGTCTCTTTTGCTGCCACTCAACAAAATCCATTAATAATTCAAGCCAACCTGCAAGTGTAAAGCAATGAGCATGATAAGTTCATATTCATGTCTATGATTAAATATTTTCAGCTAATGCATTTATATTTCAAATTTTGTTTGTCTAAATTGGACTTGCAGTAGCCAGCAACTCATAAAAAAATTAATCACACACTTATTTAAATTGCACAAAATATATTAATTCTCATGCTACTAAAACACACATCTTTTCTTAGAGCCCAGAACAGATTGCCACACAACCGTTTTATAGCATTTTAGCAAAAACTTTTGTGTGTTAAGGAAATTTCAGAGCTCATAGAAGTCAGAAACTCCAATTTTGTTAAAAGACAACTAGACTCTTACAATGCATAAATTTCTGAATGAATCAAGCATGCTTTGACACCTACTTGAAAACTTATTTAAAATATTCAAGAGAATAATCTTGCTCTAAAAGTTGTTTGGAAAGAAGTATCTAAAAGGGGGACAATCAAGAAACCAGAGAAGGAAATACTAGGATGCTAAATACATTTTCCTAATGCAAGTGGAACTGATCTCTATAATTTATTTTCTAATGTCTTGATAATATAACCTGTATTCATGCTACATACTCTTGTGTACTGATAATTTCTCCTACTTTTAACAGATAACTGTTCAATAGATCTTCAAGCAAACAATTGTAACGGTAAACTATTAAAAACGCCATCCAGAGAAATGGTCAAAGCCTTCCTCCCTCCCCCAAACTGTTACTATTTAACTCATGACAGTTTCACTCTTGTTTCTGACTGACCCCCACATCTTTAACTCTCAGATTTGGGCAGTGGTAAGCTGCAGTGGAAGTTTTTTTGAAGAAACTGGAAATGTAAAATTACAAGAAGACTTGATCTTACCTACTTTATTTCATATTTGGAATAGCTACAAGTACATATGCACTGGCATTTGCACCCATCTAAACTAGAGTGGTTTCATGGAAGCAGTGGATTTGCATTGCTATTACTCTAGTACTGGCAGTTTAATACAATTCCAAGGATGAAAATGAACATGGATATTACAATGTGTTGTTCCTCTTAGGAAAAGAAGATTTTTAGCTACCTGCATCAGACTAATCTTGATCTCCAACATCTTGCCACACAAAATAAATGTAAAATTGAAATAATATTCTTGTTAGGCACTTCCTTTTAGCTAAGTTTTCCAACAGTCAAGAAAGAAGGTCAGCTAGTATTAGCTAGCATATTGATATAAACCATCAGATCTATGGTATAGTTTCCTCAAACACATTTGTTTCATCATCCATGTTTAATAAAATAGTAGAAAAACCCCAAAGGATGCACAAAATAGAATACTGTCATTCTTAAAATAATATAGAAGGTGTGAATTAGCATTTTCAAAAGAAATAATCAGCACCAACAATACTTTAAGTTTTTAGCTATCTTGATGAAATAATATGTTAAATCATCACAACACAAAAAAAAAAAGCTCATTTGGACAGTCAGAATCAGCTTCAAACCAAACTAAAAGTGAGAAGTGAGTCTGGCATTTCCGAGTGCTAAATAGGATTTCACATCTGAATTCTCTTACATAACACAAATGCAAAACCAATGCTGTTGTCCTCGAAAAAAAAAAAAATCAACATCTATATGGAAACTCTGGTTATGAATGAAGATGGCATAGCAGTAATGTCCCAGCTCATAAAAGTGATGAAGAAACAAGAGTATTGATTTCAAAACCTCTCTTTATTAAGGCTATAAAAGAACTTTAACATGAAATTTTCAAGTAAAAATATTTGTAGGAGGCAATATAGAGTTTACTGTACAAAACCAAGTGTATATTCTCAAGGGGAATAAACTTCTGTGTGACAATGCTCCTCATAGCAAAGCTGCAAACAGGTAATTAATTTGTAGATCTTTGCATGAAGTAGAAAAAGCTCTTGTCCTCTGTCTCTGGAACAGCCCTATGGCAGTTCCCTAAGGCTTCAAAAATGGAGAAAGGTCTAGAGTGAACAGAAAAGTAGAGGCTCAGTGGGGACTCCAGCCCCTGAATTTGGGACTGTTCCGTGTTTGAAACTATTCAAAACCTGGTTTTAGTAGCAGATTTGTCCATGTCTATTTTCCAGTTACAAAGATAATCAGTACACTGCACATGACTTTTATCAAAATGCTACAGTTACTGCTCCAGGCCTTCAATTTCAATGTGTTATGAAGATAAATAGGCCTAAAAGTGCAAAATGAAAGAACTTTTCCCTCTCATTTTGGTCAATATTTTTCCTCTTGAAGAAGAGAGACTGGACTTCAGCATACACTGAAGTGTGCAGTTCAGAAGTGAATTCATGCAAACCAGGTATGAATTCTTTGTTTTGTTTAAATTACCTCCTATATAACTGTATTATACCCCCTTTTAAATTAATGCTAATACAGAAGGATTTTGACATCCCTTGAGGATAAGTCAGACCACTTAATCTTTATTGACCAGAAATACTGGCCTCTTCTTTGGGGTCATTTTCCCCTTGTAGTTGAAACCTGTGCATTCAATAAAAAACCCCTTAGATTTAGCACACCTGAGCTTATTCTGAAAGTCTGCTTTTAGAACATGTTCCCTGCAAAACAAACAAGCAAAACTCCAAGACACAGCCTTGTTCAATTGGTAATACATTACATATTGTATCTGCTGCTCTTTGTTCTCAAAATGGTTCAGTGAAAAAGAACCCCAAGAACTATACTGTAGCTGTGAACACTACTATAAAAAGTGTTCTATTTCAATGTTGCTACTTAATTGGAAATTATCACCCTGCTAAATTTTCAAGAGAAATATGGCTTATAAAAATGTCCTAAGTATATCTAATATATCCTTATTTAAATCAGCCAAGTGTTGGCCAAAAAGAACATCAATATTCTATTTAATTTACAAGCTCTGTCCATACTAAACACTTCATTATCGGGAACAGAAAATATTAGAAGACAGGATGTTCAAATGTGATTTGAATCACTGTACCAATCCCATGCTACCTTATCTGCCAGGTATGCTGGAGATTCCAGATTAGTACACAACATTTTCATTTACAGTAGTGTGTTCCTGCATTCGGCCTTGTTTAAATCAGTATTGCTAGTGAAGAGCTGGTAAAATGATTTTAAAAAATTAATTTTTACTTGTTTAATCTGAATTCATCTTTCATGAGCCTGCAGTACCTATTGGGCTTTGAAGCACAAGAATCATATAGAAGTCAGAAGTCAGTCTTTTCACCTGGCACTTATCTCCATGTTTTAAAAGAAGAGAACTCCTGTCTTCCCCAGATACCCAGTTTTCTTTCCTTGTGCTCATCTGTTCTTGATCAAGCCTCTGATAGCATCCCTATACAGGGGAATTCCCAAGCCTGAACCTTAAATATTGACTATTACAGAGTTAAAAAAAAAAAACAAACAAAAAACCAACCACCCTACATCAAAAAAAAAACCCAAACAAAAAACCCAAACAAAATCCAACTCCACAACAAACACATATTAGTATGCATAAGAAAAGACTTCCATGTGAAACATTTATTTTCTCACTGCTTTTTCCTAGTTTACTTCCAAGCATCTCTGTTGGTCATGCATTAGCTAAGACACTCAAGATGAAGTCCAGCCAGCCCACTTCAGCACCATGTATTTAAGGCAGGATCCTCTCTCATAAGAGGTTTGATGAAAGGATTGCTCTAACTCATGTTGTGATAACACATGACTAAGCCCCTATGGCAGATGGCTGTCTGTATGCAGGGTTAAACATCCAACACTGGGGGACTGTTCTCCCTAGCAAGGAACAGGGACAGCAGCGCCTTGATTTCACACATGACACAGTCACACAGACCTGGAAAGACACCTCTGAATCTTTGGTTCACAAGATGCTACACAGGTACATCCATACCATAAAGGCAACAAGCATGGTTTTGCCAAAGTAGAAAAAGATTTGCATAATGCCTCACCACCTGCTAGGTGCAGTCAACAGAGCTTCTAATGGATTTTGCTATTTGAAGGGGCTTTTTGCTTAAAGATGCAATGATTTCTCTGTGAAAAGTCAAAAGGTGACCAAACTGCCACCTTTATAAACTAAAATAATGTTAAAAAAAGAGAGAATGAGAGATTCTGATCCTTTCATTTATCTTGTTCACAGGTAAAACTGAGTACTATCAAGCCACAGCCTATCAATAGTCCCCTGGCAGAGAAAAGAAGTTTCAGAAATTTGGTTTTACAGCTAGCTCCCCAGTCTCAGAAACATTTGATGCTCTTTTAGAAAACCATAATCAATAGCTGTGACTAACTGAAGAAGGTTAAACTTTCCTTTACATGATTTATTAATCATTTGTTAATTAATCATTTACATGATTAATTCCTCCTGTAGCCAACCCAAGATCTAACATCTACAGTTTAAAAAGCTTATCTGGAGAGGCATAAAATAGTATTTGCTTTAAGCCACAATTTGAGAGGTTCCTGCATATAGCTGGTCCTCACCCCTCTCCCTTCTGCCCCACTGCTGCTCCACATCCCCACTGCCTCCTATTCCAGGATCTGTTTTATGAACCACATAATTAGTTTACTTTACTTAAAATTTAGCCATTGTGAGAGAAAAGTCAAAAGTATAAGTAGAAGAGCATGGACCTCCTGGGGCTTTGTAGAAAAAAATTCTGAAAACAAAGCAAGAAGACAGGTTCTCATACCATAAGGAAGAATAAAAGGGGTAAGGGTCATGCTAGTTCTCTTGACATGCAACAACCTCGTGCGCTGTCCTGTCACACTACCAAGGATGAGACCATCGAGCCAAGCTGTTCCCACGCCAACAGTTTGTCAAAGCCCATATCATACCCTGGGCAGGTGCAGAGTGGAGGCAAACAGGCCTTGGAGAGAGTGTGTGTGCCCAGGGAGCTGCAGAGCCAGCACTGCTATCACTCTCTCCATCTGAATGGCTCCCATGCCACTGGAGAGAAGGGAATTGTGCACTACACTGTGCCTGGTGCAAAGATGCTGCCTCCTTCCAGCAGCAGACAAGGCTCAGACTGAGTCATCACGGATGCTGCTCTCCCAGCCACGACAAACTGATGGGAAAGCCTTTGCAGGGGGAGGAGACAACAACCAGCACCCAGGGAGGCATTCATCTGGTTTGAGGGTAAAGAATGGGGACAGATAGGAAATCAAATTGTATCTCTTTTCTTCCCAGGCGTGAGGGGTGCATTTCCTCACATACAGTGAAAACAACAAGCAACGTTTGAAGAAACATTTACTCCCTAACACAGCTGAATTCACCAGAACATTTCCAGTCCCTCCTCTTCTAAAGAGGAATGACACCACCCATTCAACAGTAAAATGATACAATATCCATTTGGGAAAAAAACCCCAAAACCAAACCTAAATAAGAGAACCGCCAAACCACCGTTCTGTTAAAACATAAGAATATGAAAAAAGAAATGCTTATATAAGAAGAAATAATTAAAACTAACCACACAGAAAAAAAAATTTTAAAAAAACCCCCAACAATCCCTAACAAATAATTAAAGGTAACCTTTAAATTATTATTGCAGTCTATAAGAGACATGCTGCAAATTTTAATAATATTGTTTGAAACATCAGTCATTATGCTCTTGCTGAAATTAATTTTTGATAATGCAATAGTAACATCTCAGGAATGATATTAAATTTCTACTTTGTATTAAAGTAGAATTGTATTAGCATGGTACAGTGTGTGTATCTCTGCTGGGATTACTTTCATGCTGGAAAAAACAATGTTATTTTTCTATTACTGATATAAGTTATCTATTTTGACACTGGAAAATATATTTCACTGAACTATAAACTAACAAAATCTCTCATCTAAGAGGATACCACTAAAGTTTCCCTCCTGATGTATTTTCAATTCCTAGCCAGCAGACATTCTGCTAATTTTTTTTTGCACAAACTCATTTGATTTGCAGCATACCTGTGAGCCCATATACTAGAGTTAGCATGTCCAGTTCAATCATTCTTGCTCAATCTTTGACCAAACTACTGGGAAATCTGCCTGAGGAAAGAACAAAAGATTGCAGCTGACAGATCTATGTCTTTCTGAACAAAACTCAAGTGGTGCCCTTCCAGGATCTCTCTCCATTCAGTCTTTCCATTTGGCTAGCAGCACCCTGAGAGAATGAGCTCCACAGCAGCTTGGAGGGAGAAAGATGTAGAATCAGAGTTACATTTATATTCAAAAATATCTGTACTTTACTGACATAATTTTCCAAAGCAATCAGCCTCATCCTAACTTTTGTTTTTCAGTTTAAGAAATGGGATCACTGGTTTCTATTCACCTTTCACACTGATGAGTCACCTTGAACATCCTCCGGCTGGCCCTAACCCTCCAGTTTCTTGTCAGGGTACGGAAGAAATGAGCTCTAACAGGGATTTAAAAGGGGAAGAGAGAGGACCCACCTTATCTGATAAGGTGCAAACAGTTCCAGATATGAATTAGGGAGGTTATCAAAGGCCAGGAATAGCGCCCCTCACGAATGGATCAATGCCTCCACTAATGGACCAAGACTGTGGTTAGCAAATACTGGTACTTCAGCAAAATCCAGGTTTTAGCCCCATAATTACTTCAGTTCACTCCAGAGGGTACATTTCCAAACGCACACCCTAATTTGCTGTTGCTCAATGATGTGTAATTTACAGTGCATTCTGTATCAGTTCTGAAGCCCACCAACACACTTCCTCATGCTGAAGCGACACATCCCACCCCACTTTCAGAGTAGGGGAGATTCTATAAAACGAGATTAAATTCTCATACAGTTTGTGTGAAAAGCAGCCATGGGCATTAAGTTTGGGACTGGTACGTGCACACCATGTGGGTTCAAACTGCTGCCCTGAGGGGCATTTTTTTTCCTTTTGCAATAACACCAGAATCAGGAAGAAGATAGGGAACTTGAATATATTCTAGAAAAGCTACTAGCAATCAAATGAGCAGCAAGACACCAAAGCAGCAAATGACACCTCTGAGCCAAGAAGCAGCTTTCTGTGGAGCCTGCCCTTGGCAGCAGGTGTCGCTGCAAGGCAGAGGTACAGCAATTAGTAAATTACTGGGACACAGACAAGAACAGAAGCAGGCAAAGGTGCCTCGTGGTACGCAGGAAGAACATGCAAATTCCTGGCAGCTGGTAGCTGTGCACTCCTCTTGTGCTAAGTGTTTTGGTTGCAAACATGATCAAACAGCAGATTGCTAGTATACACCTGCCTAAAAAAAAGCATGGAAACTTACTATTAAGGTAACAGCTTGCATAGCAGCATTTATTATGTATAGTTTTCCATTTACTGAGTGCTCAGTCCTCTTGACACATAAAAGAGTTTACTGCTATTCAGTACAAACACAACTCCATGCAGCACCTAGTTGTTTAATCCCCTGAGACCAGCTGCAAACTACCCAAATCATCCCTTTAAGTTCTTGCAGTGGGCCTTTTAAGGATAAATTCATGCATAAATTCCTGTCACTCTAGTGTCCAGTCTTCCCAGGTTATGGATATTTCCTCTCCTAGGGAGCAGTGTCAGCTGGATTACACCCAGCACAAAACAAGAGGCAGACACCTCTGCTCAGCTCTTCACTTGTGTGTCATTTCAGCCACAGGATAATATTAGGGATCACAATTTTTGACCCTCTTCAGGTCCTTTAGGATTCTGTAATGTGTTTCTCTTCACATTGCAGGGAAATTGCAGAGGCTGATGTCTCTGTGAGAGGAGAAGGCTTTTTTCAGAAGGGTTTTCAGCCTGCTGTCAAGTAGTCTCTCCCTTCTACTCTTTCATTCCTGAAATATTAGCCTTCAGTTGCCACTGACACAAAAAAGCCATTTTCTGCTACAGCATTGAGCCATTTTACAAAGAAACTGCCAGCTAAATTAAGAACTAGTCTTTTACTACAAGTCTAACAAGGCAAGAGAAGTAGTTTAAATAATGACAAGGCAAGAAAAATACTCTTAGTCCAGAGATTCCTAGAACTACAGTGCCATGATTTACTTAGAAAAGATGGCTGTTCTTGCTAAAAACAGATCCTACAAGGTCTTCACTTCCCCAAATGGCTTTAAGACAGAGATATAAAAGTCATTGCTCTTATCACCACTACCAAAATCTACTACTAGAGGTGCTACCTTAGTTTAAAAAGAACACTTAAAAGCAGATTTACACTACAGTAAGCAAAGGTTGTGCAGAGACTTGAAACGGGCACTGGGGCAAACCCTGAATGTGCTAAGTACCTGCACTGTCAGCCTGGCAGAAGGTGCAGGTCAGCAGACCTACTGAGCAAACTGAGCAAGAAGGGGTTTCCAGCCATTGCCTGGAAGAAGCCAGTAAAATAGCCTTCCATGAAGGAATGCCCTTAAAGCTGCATGTAGAGCGTACTTGGGGGTTTGTTTCGTTTCATTAACAAACAGAAACCACTTCTACAAAGGTTTTATGCTGCCCTCTCTGAAGCACATTCACAGTTTTCCTGCAGGGAGAAGTATAAGAACTCAGAGTGTGAACACATGAGTTACTCCTCCTCCAATGAGGCACTGAGGTACTATTTCACACTGCCACCAGAGCTGATACCACCACACCATGGTGGTAGTTAGTGACAGTAAAACAAACCAGACTGCAGGGCACCAGACAAACAAAGAACCTACCTATGTCTTTCACTTTTCTCTCTTGTCTCTCTTCCACCCCCACCCCACCAATTTAATATGAACAGGAGCTTGGCCTAAGACCTTTTGTGCTTACAGTGACTGGCACATCGACCCTCTCAGGCACTACCGTAATAAAAACAAGACAGACAAAGCAGAGAGAAAATGGATAATATAATATCTACAAAACACACAATACCCACTGGAAGCAACCTGTAGGTTGCTAATGCCAATCCCTAATGCAGCAGTACTCTCTTACTTATGTCTGTACAATATCTAATAAAATACAACCTCTGGGAAGGAAACTCATCATCTCCTTCTGTTCCTCTGTGCAAGCAAGACCTCTTGTTTACCAGTTCAGCAAAGATCCTGAGCTGTGACCAGAAAAAAAGGTGCCAAAATTATTTACTGTTCTGTGGACTGCACCCAGACTGTGATCAGCAAGGCAGGAGGTGATGGGCTCATTGCTCTACTCCAAAGATGTTTTCACCAGCAGTACTTGGTCTATGACCCAAGGAAGGTGTGCAGCTACAGCAGGGGTGGGTGCAGCCAAAGCAGGCACAACCAGAGCCCTGCAGACAGTGCTCAGGCATGGGGAATGGGACGCTTGATTGCTATATCCATCTTAGGATGCGGAAGTCAAGCCCGAACTCTGAAAACACAACCTGAACCAGGGGAGATACAACAGCAGCTTATATATACCTGCACTGTGAAGCAGCTTTAGAGGGGGAAAGAAAATCCTGCAGACTCCAGTCAGGGAAGAATAAGGTTGTAAAAGGTTTTACTTCCCATAAAGCCTAATATCAAGTTAGTGATTACAGTCCAAACAGGCACCAAATTTATTTAAAAATTGAATTTTGACTGTCTTCCTATTTTTAATTTTTTTTTTTAAAGATGAAAGAACTGCATGGCCTGTTAAAATTTGATTTTCCTTGAGCTTAAGTAATAGTCATCTGTATACATAACAGGCACATATTGCTTGCAATATGCCTTTGACAGAAGTTTCAGGGAAATCTGTTTCAAAAACATATTTACTAGTAGAATCAGAAACCATTTTGAAATGGAATGCTTGTTTTAAAAGGCATGACTTTTAGAGAAGTGTTTGTGGTAATGTATGGAAACGTAATCACAATGTAAGAAAGAAAAAGGAGAGTGTAACGTGCGCAATGAAGAAAAAAGGATCACTGCTCAAAATGTTCAATATGCTCAGTACACTGTTGCTTGAAGTATTAAAGAATAATAAATTTCCACATGGGTTTTTATTTACTATTTCATGGCAACATTAAACCAGTCTTTTTAGTAGTTTTGTAATTTAAAAATATTTTTCTTCTCCCCTTTTGTCTAGTAGCATGGACAGTTTTTAAAAACAGTTATTTTTAAGCAATCAAACAGCAAAGCATATCTAAAAGCAAAATCAGATTTTGTTACTGCAATTGCCGTAATATCAGAAATGTGCCTTGTGGGTGGCCAAGGGACCTTTAACGTTCTTGTGACACGGTCCATAGTAGCTTGGCCCATGTCCCAGCCTGACTGGAGCTCCATAATAAACTGAGCAGTGCTGTGCTAAATGTAATTCTCCTACAACTACATTGTGTGAAGTTTCCAAGGTGTCCTACCGCTAGAACAGAAAAGTTTCAGCTTCAGCTCATGTGAATCCATACAGCTACAGCTATTTAAAATCCCACTGCCGAGAGGCACACGTGCACGGTTTGTTCATACTGCATGTCTTCAGCCCTCATTTTTAAGCCATCTGTTACTGCACCAAAGTCCAAAGGATTTTTATCAAAGACAGAATGTTCAAACCAACAGTGAAAAGACAGCTGAAAAGTCCATAAATATGTATCTCCAAGATATCTGCCTAGCCTGAAAAGACATGTTAATAAAATTCAGAAGGACAAGTAAGGTACAAGAGGCTACAGAAACATAATATTTTTTTTTCCCCCCACAAAATCATCTTAAAATATCTGTTAAAAAAATTGTTCATCTCAACTCTATTTATGGGTATACATCATCTGTATCAAAAAGCTGCTATGCCCTTCATGATATGAACATCTAAGTGTGTGTGGCCTTTACTATCATCCACGGTATCTTTCTTTAGTGAGGTTTTTATGTTATTTATGTTCAGTTGAGATCAGTTACTTCAGCTGTGCCTTCTGCACACTTTCACTAGTCTTCTCAGCAGGCATATACTCCTTTTACTCAGTATTAACACAAATGAAATGCTTTTCTCACGTAAGTGTTAAATTTGGTGTCATATCTTGGCTACATAAATGCCACAAGTCAAGAAGCACCAGAAATCACTGCTTCAGAACAAGTATTTTTCTTCTTATATCTTTAGATACTACAAACTGAGCAATTTCTTTTTAGTCTTTAAACTGCATTATAATGATACTACACCTCAGGTTCAGGAGAGTTGGATAAGTAAAATACTTTAAAAACAAGCAAATTACTAGAAAATTGAAAGTGATTGGAAAATAAAATTATATGTGCTATAAATTTTCTTAGAGAAACTCTCCTTTGCTTTTCAACTTAAAACTGAGCAATAAAAAACAGACTAAAGTATATACTCTGTACCTTTTGAATGCAAAGCTAAACAGTAGTATCTGGGAAACAGCCAGAATAAAACTTTAACCAAACTTCTCAATTTCTTCTGATAAGCTAAGCCGTAGAGTTTGTTATTGGATCCAGTGGTGGGATAAGACTGGATAAAGGAGGAAAGAAATTAGTCCAATTCCACCTACTCCCCATTCAACACAAATATGTTGCAAGCCTCAAATTACCCTGTGTGAACCCTACAGTACTCCTAGTTTTCACAGGGATGCCCCCGAATCTCCCTTTCTACTCTATAATATCCAGCTCACCTTGAATCTCTTTTGTCAAGCTACTGTTAACACAGAAGGAAAATAATTATTTAAATCTCACTCCTACTAATCAAATCTGAATAAATAAAAAGGCCTCATTTAATCGTTAGTCTGAAACAAGAATAACAGTAATACAGACACAGAGGAAGTCTAAGTAATTTTATTTTTGTTTGGGTTTTTTTACCCACCCCCAACTTAAGGGGGACCATTAAAATGCACTTTCCTCTACCATTTGAGAGTTATGCGGTAATCCCAAATACATGAAAATAAATTCTTTATTCCACCTCTTCTTCCTCCGTGCTCTTTGCTTTTATGCTGGTTGTAACTTTGCTACTCATAAAGAGCGATGGAGAATGCAGTCCAAATGCAGCAAAGTCAGCATTAACTAATAAAAGGAAATCTCATCACAGAAGGGAAAGTTATCAGCAAGCTTAAAACCCATCTAAAATTAACACACAAATCCACTTCCCAGCAGTCCTGCAGTACATTCAAAGCCAATTCCCTCAAGGACTGCTCAACTTAGAAAAGGGGATAAGGGAAAAAGCGAGGAGAAATAAGTAAGGTGAGAGAGTCTCTGTGTGTACATTTATGTACGTAATTTATTATTAGCATAGTCACTGAGCAAGCAAATTCCTATGGATTTAAATATACAGTTTTAACATGTTACTTCTTGTGCGTTTTAAATGTAGAATTTCCATCACAGCTTCCAAGTCATTAAACTTAATATAAGCATCTCAAGGAAGAAAATAAAAAATACATATATTAAGAACTAGATCAATAAGAACTTTACTAAAGACCTGTTCCAAAAGAAAGAGGATAATCCAGACAAGTTTAGCAGTCAAAAATTAATTTCCAAGTGAAAGAAAATGGAAATTATTCTTTCATAGCTCATGTAGATCTATCAGCATGTTTTACTGTCATCTGTACTGGAACCTTCTACTACAATTCTAATTTTTGGGAGGGTAAGTACTTTTATTCTACTAGAATCTTTAGGGAGTGTGCTAAATAAACCAACAAAACCAAAAAAAAAAAAAAAAAACAAACCAAAAACCAAGCCAAATTCTGCACTTTTTATTTATACATGTACATACAAATTGATTCTATGACTATTAACATTGTATATACATATACACTACAAAGTTAAAATATTTTTAGCATTCCTTCTAACAAGAGAAAAACCTTTTTATATTTATGTAAGCTTTTTGTGGAAGCAGAGATAGATATTTATTGTCAATACAGTATCTTTTCAACAGCAAATGCTCTTTCAGAAATACTTTGATTAATCTCTTAGGTATATGGATCTTGATATTAACTGTGGTAAAATTCAAGGTAATACATTATGCTAAACTATTTGAAGAACATTAGTATAGCAATATTTATTTATGAGGCAGTAAAACAAGGAAAACAAAGCTCTCAAGTGTAAGACCTGTTTTTTCAACAGTGTTCCTGACAATTATTTTTGAATCATACAGTAGGGCGGTTAAACTCACCAATGTGACACCAATCCACAGGAAGGGCTGGAAGTAGGATCCAGGAAACTACCTTCCTGTCAGCCTGACCTTGGTGTCAGGGAAGGATATGGAACAGATAATCTTGAGTACGAGCACATGGCACTTACAGGTCAAACAGGGGATCAGACCCAGCCAGCACAGGTTTAGGAAAGGCACATCTTGCCTGACCAGCCTGATCTCCTCTTATGACCAGGTGACCTGCCTGATGGAAAAGGATATGGATGTTGTCTAACCAGACATCAGGAAACATTTGACACTTTCTCCCATGACATTCTCCTGGGGAAGCTAGCCCACCATGGCTTGGATGAGTGCTCTTTTGGCTGGGTTAAGAACTGTCTGGATGGCTCAGCCCAGAGTCACGGCAAATGGTGCTGCAGCCAGTTGGTGGCCAGTCACCAGCGGTGTCCCCCAGGGATCTGTGTTGGGCCTAGTCCTGTTTAATATCTATATCAATGATCTGAATGAGGGGGTTGAGTATAAATTTGTGGATGACACCACGTAGATCTGCTGGAGGGTAGGAAGGCTCTGCAGAGGGATTTGGACAGACTGGATTGATGGGCCAAGACCAACGGTATGAGGTTCAACACAGCCAAGTGCCAAGATCTACACTTAGGCCACAACAACCCCAGGCAATGCTACAGGCTGGGGACACAGTGGCTGGAAAGCTGCCTGTTGGGAAAGGACCTGGGGATGCTGGTCAACAGCAGCTGAACATGAGCCAGCAGTGTGCCCAGGTGACTAAGAAGGCCAATGGCATCCTGGCCTGTATCAGCAATAGTGTGCCCAGCAGGACCAGGGCAGTGATTGTTCTCCTGTATTCGGCACTCATGAGGCCAGTCCTCGAATTCTGTGTTCAGTTTTGGGCCGCCCTCACTACAAGAAAGATATGAGGTGCTGGAGTATGTCCAGAGAAAGGCAACAAACCTGGTGAAGGGTCTGGAGGGGGTAAGTCTTATTAGGAACAGTTGAGGGAGCTGAGGTGGTTTAGCCTGGAGAAGAGAAGGCTCAGGGGAGACCTTATCACTCTCCACAACTACCTGAAAGCAGGTTGTAGCCAGGTGGGAGTCAGTCTCTTCTCTCAGGTAACAAGTGACAGGATGAGAGGACATAACTCTCAAGTTGTGCCAGGGAAGCTTCAGGCTGGACATCAGGAGTAACTTCTTCATGGAAAGGGTTGTTAAACTTTGGAATGGACTGCTCAGGCAGGTGGTAAGGTCACCATCTGGAGCTGTTCAAGAAATGACTGGAAGTGGCACTTCATGCCATGGTCTGATGGACAAAGTGAGGATTGGTAAAAGGTTAGACTCAATGACCTTAGAGGTCTTTTCCACCTTAAATGATTCTGTGATTCTGTGATCAAGCTTTTATTAAAAGTTATTACAAAATACTTTAAGCTATTAGTACAAAGAGCATGCCACACAGAGCAGTCACAATCAGGGAGCTGTGGTTTCCCTACAACAGACATGTTGCAAGGGAGCAGGACTGGCTTAAAGTTGCCCAGCTCCAAAGCGTTCATTTTGCAGTAAAAGCATTAGGAAACTGCCGCTACCATGAAGTCAAATTCAGGTCAGATCTCAAAAATCATTCACATCAGTACCACCTACACACATGAGAGCCTCGTGGAATCCTCCTTGGGATGATGTAGGCAGAGACCTCTGCTGTGGTCTGCAACTAACACATTGCCCAGAGCACACCAACACAGAGGCCAAGGACCCAGCAGAGGCTCCCGGATGAGGGCACAAAACACTCCAGTACCTAAGCAACCACAGTCATTTCACACTTCACCATACATATCAAACAAATGCCATCTTTAATTAAGGCCATGCCAAAGAAGCAACACCAAGTCATTTTCATGCTCTCTAGGAAGCTTAGATGAACTATGCTCTCCATCTGTGATTTGGAAGCAAGGGACAAGAATAAAAAAAGATCATCTATTATTAAGTTCAATAAAAACACATGAATGAACATAACTTCAAGAGCCTCTTGCTGACTTAAAAGCAAATATTTTTTTATGAGCTATCATGCCTGTTTAGGAATCTTTGTATTTATTGTTGTTGTTAGAAAAAATAAATATATATAACCACAACTCCAAAACAAACCCTAGTATGCTGAAACTTTTACCACCCACCCCAACAGGATATTCTTACTGGGTGCCAGGGGCAAGCGAAGCACAGTAAAGTCCTCAGCATCACCCACTCTTTCCCAGCTCTGCTGCCTGAACCAAACAGTTAATATTTGGCTGCTGATACTCTCTGACAGAGATGTGTTCGTGCACTTTTTCCATTCTTTTCCTTACTTTCCCTCTTCCCCCACCACATCATTCAGTTCTGTGTCATGAATGTTTTGTTTGTTTGTATGAGCACACAGCAAGTGAACTGAGCCCATGTCGTCAATTAAACTGAAGTCAATTTGGAGAGAAATACAGAAGGTTAATTAACTGCTAATGATTTTGGCATTTATTTAGGTTAGTCCCTAAACTTAATTTATTGATGTGACAGTATATCAATGCACAATGATTTATAAAAGACACTTGAAAAGCAAAAAGGTTGGTCATGCAACATTCAGAGTTGTACACTAAAAAAATGTACAGGTGTAATAAAAACTGTTTTAAAGGAACACTCTCAGATTATAAACATTGAATTTTGCACATGAAACAACATATCAGAGGAGACTTACTCTGAGAACCAGCCAAGCCTAACAGAGCCACAGAGTATTCTTCTCCGCTGGCTAAGTGTAAGTAGTTAAGCTCCTAAATAAGAGTTTAGAAACTCATTTCCAGGCTGCCACTTCCAAAGCCCTCTCAGAGGTCATTTCATGGCATACCCTGCTGCTCTGTTTTTTCACAGCTGCAGGTAACACTGAAAGTCAGGGACACGCAAAATCAATACATTTGAATGAAAACTGCTCTTTCTATGAGTACAACATAAGCTATGGCACAGACAGTACAACCCAGAAAATTTACTTCAAGTTAACTTTCATGTAAGAAATTAAGCCAACTGTGACAACGGCATGAGAGGATAAATGAATACATGATTCTCAACCACTTTCAGTCACGGGTCAATTTTCAGTCTGAAGCACTCCAGCACAGTCAGGTCAGGCTTCTCAGAAGCGCAAGTACAGATCACAGCATGAGTCAAGGAAAGCACTTCTTGTTGCTGAGGTGGGAAGGGAAAACAGCATGACCTGGATGAAAATCTGAAAGTTGGCTTTGCATAGCATGTAGGATTAAAAAAAAAAGCAAAATTAAGATCCAAAACTAAGTAAAACTAAGTTTACTCCACTAAGGAATACAGGTACTTTCTTCCCAGTTTTAGACTTAATACATTCACCTTCTATCCACAGAGGTCAAAGCTGAGATAAACAGGTAACACGCTGGTGCTCAACACAACGTGGGGAGAAGGAATCACACTGCCATTCATTTATGCACCAAAATCTTAATTAAGCTTCTAAAGAAGAGCCTTTTGGGATTCCAGCTTAAAATGCTGGAAGTCACATGTGAATGTTTCCTATAATAAAGGTCATGCAGAAGGAGTACAGGAGATACACAACCTCAGGTAGAAATATTTGTCTGACTGCAGCCCTCTTCTCACTCTAAGACCAATACTGTAACTCCACATTGTAAATTCTAAAGGATTGACTCAATCATGAATACTGTAGCCAGGACATTCAGAGCAAACTAAAAAAAACTTTGGCACATTTTTAGCAGACAATCTACAGCACAAATGCAGAAAGAGTAGGAAAGATACTGAGATAGCAATCAGTATTTATTGCGGTAATCCAGTGGACTGAATAAAAGATCATTAAGCTAGTAGTGAACTTTCACCCAAATCAGGTCTGTTCATCACTAACAGGTTGCAACCAAAACAAAGGTAAATGGAAGATGATGATAGGAAATCATTCACTAAAGTACTTCAAAAATAGCCCTATTGATACAGAACATCATGTAGCTTTGCTGCCACATTATATAAAGCACATAAATTCCAAGGCAGATACATTCAAAGAAGTGTGGATGCTTATCAAACACCTTGAATCAAAGGGTACAATAAATATATGATTAATAACATTTGTTGTTGGAAGGAGACCTCAGAGAAGAGGGAGTTTTGCCTTGTGGAAAACAATTAAGTTGGTAGCCAGGCCAAGAACCCCTGCAGGAAACCCACAAATGAGCAGACCCACACTGGGAGAGTCAGTGCATATGAGCTTGGAACACTGATCATGTAATTAACACACGGATAGCGGGAATCGACACATTTCTATCAAAGCCCTACTAGATAGACCATACCTGTTTAAAAAAAATGTCTGAACACAAAGAATAACGAGCTTGCTTTCGCAGCCTGAGGATGAAACTGAGAGTACTGAGCTACAGTTCACTACCCTTCTACAGCTGTATTGCCTGTGTGATTCCAGGGAAGTAATTTCACACCTTGACCTTTTATTGTCCTCCCAATTCAGAGTACTTAAGTGGCTATCCTAAATAGTAATAACAAATTATTGTTATTTAATATGCACTGTTAGGTAGCAATATTATCCCTGAAATGACACATACACAAAAAACCTTAATAGATACCGTGCCATAAACAAGTCTTTATTGGCCAGAAATTTATGAAGGATTAGCGCTGCACCAAACACAGCACAGGGGCTGAACAGATTCCAGTTCTCCTTTCATTCTGTGGTATCCCAAGGCAACTGTCAGGAAGAGATTCAGATGCTTCTTTCACACCTGAGGTTTCTACCTGTCAGCCACTGCAGCTTCAGTGTTGCTCCTGTATTAGAGTGACACCATGCCACGTAACACTAACTGTGCTGCCACAGTCACACATTCTCCCAGCTGCTAAGAAAGCAGTGGTGGCTGCTTTAACCAAAGTGTTAGGTCATCCTGAAAATAAGCTGCACATCTGCTTACTCCTGCCTTCATTGTGAGAGGCAGAGCCACTGAGGGATCACTGCAATATTCAGTCTCATCATCCCTTAACTCCCTCAGACACACAAGGATGATTCATCTTGTGGTGCTCTGCAAAGAGAATCTGTGGGTTTGCTTGTCAGGTGAATGCAGGATTTTGTCTGAGACAATTGGGAATAGACCTCACACACTACCATTCCCACATCATCTGAATGACAAATGGCTGCAAAACTTCTCATCCTCCTCAGTGTCCCTGAACCCATAGCTACCCAAACCAAACCAACTTCTGGCTGTTCTGTGACACTTTTCTTCACATGTAATATAGGACACAGATGTGAGTGAAACAGCGCTACAAACCCAGAGAACAGCAAGTACTGTCTTGTTCCCTTCTGGAAATGGAGGAATGGGGAAGAGAAGACAAAGAAAAAAACAGAAAAGGTTGCCTTTATGATTCCTATATCCTCCTATGCAGCTGTCTCTGGCAAATTCTCTCCCTAAGAGAAATCCCTGAGGTTTTCACACCAGGCTTTTACATATTGTTTTAACATGGTCTAACTTAGCCCCTCAATACACCCCTGAGTGCTCCCAAGTTTCATGACATGCTGTAGTAGTGGACAATAACATGTTTGAAATGAAACCACGGTATAGAAAAGGTGAAAGTGCTTTGTTTGCAGGTTTCAGACATTATTGGATATGTTTTATTGATCCAGCCATGCAGAGCTCTGAGCTGTTATCAGACAGCTCCAGGAATGCAACCACTCAAGGCCAACACCATAGAAATGGAAAACATAGAAGATTGAAGATCATTTTGCCATTTTGAAAATCTTTCAATTCAAAACTCCATCCTCCTATTTGCTACAAGGTTATTTTGAACACCAAAAGCCATTTTTCACTTGCCGCTCCTGCCCCTCTCTCCCTTTTGATCACTGCACAGCAGTAGCACAGCAGATCCACTGTTGTCAAATGAGTAAAGGTGGTGCTTCTTTCTCCTTGGACCCAGAGCAGCAGTCAAGTTGCTTTCTATCTTCTCTTTAGAGACAAATGAACAAAAACTCCCCCAAAATACTCCAAAGCAAAACTCTCACAAATCTTGGGGAGATAAATTAGAAAGAGTTTGATTTATCTCCCTCACTACAATGCATACTGCTTTGACTACTGATAAAACTACCTCCTTGCAAAATGATGAAAACTGCATGAAGAAACCTGTGGCAGAAATACGCAACCTACTTTTGAAGTTTAGTCAGCTGAGGAAAAACTGGCAGCCAAGCTTCAGAAGGAAGTGATAGGGCTTTTGTCGTTACATTCGCCTAGCCACCATGCATATTTACTTTCACCTTAAAAACTTGTATCTCAAATGTTTAAGGAAAAAAAATAACAAACCAGCAAATTTATCCTTAGCTGTAATTGAAACTGCAGACATGGCCAGCCAGCCAGCTCCACAGCAGCTGAAGCTCTCCTGGAGGGAGGAAATCAGATACTTGAAACTGCCTCAGCAATTAATATCTTTACTTCACACAGTGATGGGAATGAAAACACATCACCCCCAAGGTGCATCTTTTGACAGCATAAAACTGACATATACTACCACTTGCTACAAATTACTCATATAATACTTCTGTGCTACTGTGCCCTCTGAACTTCTGATCCCAGTACCTTCAACAGATCCATAACAGAAATGGAGAGCAGGAACCAGGAGTCATCAGACTCCTGTCAGTGTTGCAGAATGGACATGAAGGAAAAGGAGAAGTCTGCGAAGAGACATGTGAGACTACAGCTCAAGAAGGTTTGTTAATTGCAAAGCTATACTGGCTCTCCAAGAGAGCATCACACACAACTACAGTCTTCCCACCACACCAATCGGTTTGATCAATCAGCATTCAGCTCTGCCAGTTTATTTAAAAAACTGTATTAGCATACAGATAGTTACCACAACTACCTTCTGGTTTATTAGCAATTGCTATTGATTAGGATTTATTAGGATTTCTGTGGGTCCTTGAGAAGTAGTTTGAAATAGCACAGAAAGTTTTAAAAGCATGTATTTCTTTTCTGATATATGATAACAGCAAAAACAGCATGCACAGAAACTTTCGGGGGGGCTTATATTGGTAAAGGAGCAGAAGTGTGGAACTAGAAAACAAATACAGCCTGGTTATAGAAGAGGCTGAGACTCTGCTCTTCAATGAAGCTCTTTTTCTCAAAACTGGCTGCTTGTAATAATCTCTTATTGCCAATGAAACCTTCCCCTTGCCCCTATATTATTTTTTTAAAATTACACTCAACCTAAAGTTTGCTATTAACAATTTCTTGATAGGTACTAATTTTCCCTAATCAACACTAGCAGAGACCTACAGTTTCCTAACTGAAAGCAAATACTTGGAGGTTAAAGCTGGGGCTTTTCTGTCACAATTGTCAGGGCACTTAGTACCCTCTGATCCTCCTGAAGATATCATCCAACTAAATTATTGATCGAAACGCTGGCATTTTTTTTCACTCTCCTACTCTTCATATATCAAGTGAAGGCAGCCCAATGGTAGGTTTCAGATTTTGTTTTCTTACTTTTTATGAAATACAGGGTGGCTTTTTTTGGCAAGAGGTATTAACCTGAGTTCCTGAATAAATCATAGAATGCTTTGGGTGGAGAGGGACCTTAAAGATCTTCTAGTTCCAACCCCCCTGCCTTGGGCAGGGATACCTTTCACTATATCAGGTTGCTCAAAGTCCTATCCAACCTGGCCTTGAGCACTTCAAGTGATGAGGCATCCGCAATTTCTCTGGACAAACTGTTCCAGTGCTACACCACCCTCCAAGTAAAACATTTCTTCCTAACATCTAATCTAAACCTGCCCTCTTTCCTTTAAAACCGTTGCCCCTTGTCCTGTTACTATCTGCCTTTATAAAATGTCCCTCTCTCTCCTTTTTATACGCCCCTGTAATGTACTGGAAGGCTGCAATGAGGTCTCCCTGAAGCCTTCTCTTCTCTATGCTGAATGATGTGGATTTTGAGCCAGGGGAAAGGAGAAGAGGAGGAAGACAGAGCTGGCATCCAGAGCTGAAGAAGCTCTTGCAGAAAAATAGGGTAGTCAGTCCTCTTATTGCTCAAAATTGAAGAACAAGATACTGCACTATCTCTTTTTATACCATGTCCAGACAGAAAAATTGGGTTACATGGTAACAGACATATATAAAAACATGAAGAAAATATTCTCCACGGGACTTGCACTTTGGCGTATGCTTTACTATCCTTAGTACTTCCAGCTGCAGAAATTCAGGAAGAGACACACAGGGGAGTAGCTGTGAAAAAGAGTTAGCACTCAAACCTTCATAGCAGGTACCGTCATTCAAAGATTCTCAGTAGCGGGGAAAGAAAATAAATAAATTGAAGAAAAAGCTGCCAGCAGGCTATATATACTTTTACATCCAATGGCAGTGGTCATGCTTGAAGTGTGTTCTGGCCCACCATGACAAGTGAGCATGTTTGCTCCCCAAAGAGATTTCTCTCTTCAAGAGACCACATGAAAGCCAGTAAGACAACTAATGCAGAAGCTGATAACTTAGGAACAACAGACATGTGAGCTGGATAAAACAAGACAAGATGCCAACTAGAGATTCAGCTGTTACAGGCTGTTACAGTTAACTACTGATACCAATAAATGCTAATTATGTACATATTCAACCTCATACTAACACTACAGCATTTCAAGCTCTCAAGGCACCTTGTGGTGGACAGTCTGTGGATGCTTAACAGGAAAAATGCAGTCTGTTTGCTCCGGCTGCTCTATACAGACTGAATTTCCCCAGGTCCCCATTTTAATCTCAGACCCATTTTTTTTTTCCTGCAGACAGCCACCTGCTCCTACCATTAGCATGTTTCTCTGCATCTAAGGACAGGAAGCCTTTAAGATGCAAGTTTCTCCAGGTGAGTGTTTCTTCCATGTTTGACCCTCTTTTTGTCCTCGAGGATAGAAACTGTTCATGAGAAGAGTGCGAGATGCTGTGTGTACTAGCAGGAACATGCAAGTTCTGCTTTTGCCCTGAGTACTGCAAGAAAAACATCTAAATCCTCACAGACAGGCATTTTTTGTGCATCAGAGATGCCTTAGAGACAGTTTTCATAACTTCCCTGATTTCACTGCTGATGTTTTCTACCCTTTGCCCCATCTCTTCTTCTCTGATAATTTTACACCCATTTTGATAGTGCCTCAAAAGATATTAAAGAAGAAACCAAGTTTTAGGTTCCCTCAGTATCATACATTCAGTTGGATCTTAGAAAAACAGAGATTTTACACCATGTTACACATCCAGTGCCAACATCTGTAACCACAGACTCCTGCTTCTTGTCAACCAGCCTCCGCATGTTAGCAACACTTCTACCCGAAAGACAAATGGCAAAGTCAACTCCAGAAACTGAGTATCTCCTTGTGCATTCCTGGCAGCAGGCTGAAGGGCAGTTATTCCAATATGCTCCCACATTTCAAACCTATGTACAGTTTCAACTAAGAAATTGCCAGTCATTTTCACTCTTACAGAACTGCAGATTCCATTGGAATCAACTCTTCATTGAAAGCACTTGATAGATTGATTACTGTGCCTGTAAAAAAACATTAAACTTCACTTAAATACATCTCAGCTAAAGCACAGTGCCCTCCACCAAAGCCAAACACTTGTTCTTTGTATGTCCTGAAAAGTCTTCTCAGCACTGCCAAATTTGAGCTCTCCTCACATCAGAAATTCCTAGAACATTGCCAGTTGGAAACAAGGAGGAATGTGCCTTTTTGTTGCTCACTCTGCATATATTTACAATACCACTGAATGCTTATGAACAAATCTCTTTTTACATCATCATGCAACCACAAAAGACCCTTGAAATTCCTCTGAGAGAATTATGGAAAATATAAGCAAATGCAAGATAGTTTACAATTAAAGCATTCAAGCAATTAGAATTACAGAATCTAGATCTAATACTTGAAATAAACATTAACAAAGAAATGCACTGTCCTTGTCTCAATAGAAATGTTTGCTTTAACTGTGCCATGCTATTTATACTACAAATATTTATATGTTATTATAATTAAAATTTAGTGCTTGGCATAAATTAGGAGGTTTGAATTGATTTGATTATTCCTTATATCACTGCACATATTTTATTACATAACTGGCTGAGATTTACTTACTTACATAGTCTCTAGCTGAAAACCTGGACACTCACTCTAGAAGAGAAGGGCTCTAATTCCTGTTTGCTGTCATCAGCTATACTACATAGTATTCCCATGGATGCTCACGTTTCCTGATGTTACTATTTTTTATGCCATTCATAAACTGAGATCGTGGGGATGCTATCAGTAAAGAATCAGGTAACCACTTCAGTCTGCATATATACATTAGTTGGGAGCGGGATGAAGATGTCTGTAGTCTTCTGCTTCTATTACAATGAGAACCTTCACAGTCGCCTTCTGTCACATGAGAAACATTTAAAATATTCTCACTCCTTCTCTTCTATGTTGCATTTCCTGCAGAATTGAAATTTTGACTTAACATCACATCTGGGAGCCAGAATTTTTTTATCCAAGTTCCATTAAACTTGCTTCCTACACAAATCAGATTGACTGAGTCACTTACTACATTTCTATTAAATCTCATACTCACTTATTTAGTATGGGCTTTTTATACAGCTAGCTGGAATTTAGTCTCTTTGCACAGCCATTAATATGTTCTCATGAAGATTACAATGTAAGTGGAAGCAATAGCACACTCTACAACTCACTCCATCAATTTATGTGCTGAATAGGAATTTGGAAACTCCTATGAACTTTAATATGCACTGTGTACACAAACATCCACTGTCCTGCCAAGATATTTAGCATCCTTAAATCACAAAGGCATAAATCACCTCCTCCAGACACAGAAAACCCAAAGAACTCAGTATTACTGAAATAAGTGGAATTTGTATTTCCTACTCAATTTTATGGAGACGGCCCACAAAAGTTATGGTAGATAAAACCAGCTAGAAGTGGTGAGCTTCAGGCATAGTCAGTAGACAGACCATAGTCCCATGTTTGCCAAAAAATGTGATTAATTTATGTATGAATGCACATTTTGATACTGTGCATATTAAGCATTCATTTCTGAGGTCTAGGTTGCCTTATTTTTTAGGAACACTAAGAGACCTCAACACTCAATAACATTAGTGAACAACTATTAAGATGTTTTGCACTGCTACCAAGGTATCAAATTAATTAAGGTCAAAACAACAAAGACGATGTTCTGCTAGCTGCTCCAGTTACTAGAATAAGCAGGAAGAACCATCATGAGTCATTCTCGCAGTAATACTTTGGCATGTTTAGTAGATATACAACAACTTCCTTTCCCCCTCCCCCATTTATCTCCTTCAACCCATTTATTTACTTGAAAAGAGTTTATTCATTGCAGATTAGGTTTTGTCATTCTTGTGAGTCTCAGTCTATTCAGTGATAACATTGAAAACATACATTCAGTATTCACTTATATACATAAAATGTACGTAAGCTAAACCAAGGTATTTCAAAAGCAGCTGCATTTTCACAAACACCCTACTCGCTGCTCTAAGGTCTCTTCTACGCTGCCAGAGAATAGGGGCATTTGATTGATTTATATCCCACTTTCAAATCCTCTTGTCCCCAGACAAAATGCTGTAGATGAGTCTCAGCACAAGAAAAAAAAAAAATCTTGACTGGAAGTTCTCCTATGGTTTTGAGTCTGAAAGCTGTGCTATCTCCATAACTTTGATACAATTACTATACTGAAAAGTTGCAATTTTGCAGACGTTATTCAGTGAGTCTGAAAAGAACCTTCCACAAAGCCTACATCTACTAAAATATTTCTTTCTTAACACCATATATACAGTCACTATAAGCAGATGTTTTCCTCCAATGGTTCAGTAACATTTCTAGTATTCGGTGGGACATACAACCTTTTTGAGATTAGACTAATATGATGCTCTTTCAGTCATAATATTAGTGACTCAATGTTTAAGTCCAACCTCATTGCTGCTCAGTTTACACCACTCTGTCAGGAAAAGGTGGACATATTAAAGAGATTATTCTCTTCTGAGTCTTCTTAAAGAAGAAAAACTCCCTCAGGAGTGACAGCCTTATTGCTACACACATACAGGTCCATGATACCTGTTGGTGAAACACAGCTTTGCCAGCCCCATGGGAATCGAGAATCCTTTAGAGGTTAAATTTCCAGCTGTAGCTGCCTTCAACAGATTCTCAACAGGGGAGTAAAATCTATTATAATTTTAAGTGGAGAAGACTCACAATGGAGACTGAAGGAGGAGAAGGAAAGATAAGAGCTCCTTCTGAGTTTGGCTGCCAGCAAGGTCAGAGCAAAGAGAGGTACACAACATTAGCAATGCAAAGCACTCAACTCCAGAAGTCACTTCCCTCACTGATCTGCACCTGAGCCTTCAAAAATCATCCCAGGTAACATCTACTCATTCACTGCCTTGCTTGACACTTACAGATTGAAAGGATGGCATTTTAGAAGCAGATTGAATTAGAAAAGAGTGATTTCCTGCTACTTCTTGGTTTTGTTATGTGTGGTTTTATATACAAGAACACACAAAGCCTTTTTCATTCAAAGCAAGAACATGAGGAGATCCAGACAGAATACCATTCCCTCTTGCTCTGTAGCTCTGAGGGGTCCAAGTGAGCACAACCACTTGCTTTTGTGAGTGCAGCATATTGCCTGATGGCACATTCGCACAGCTTCTGCCAAATTCAGCCACTGAATGAAAGTGCTAGAACACATTTAAAATAATAAAGGACAGTGAAAGTGAGGCAAGAGGAGGTATAAAATTTTCATGTGAGACACTCCAGTGGGCAATAGCAAATTTTAAGGGCCTGTCCATCAAATGACCACCAAAGGAGCAATTCTCTGCTATGCATAGAATCATATTAAGTTCACTTTATTCTTATATATACTGGCAATTAATAAATTTTCAGGTACCATACAAGCGTTCTTCTCTTGCACATTCAAACCCCTAATGAACCGTGGAAGCTTGCTTGGATCCCCCCCAAAAAATTTAACCCACAGAATGAATGCTAGCACAAAAGACTGAGACAGGGACCAACTACATCCCATACTTTCTACTATGCAAGTAGTTCATTAGTAGTAGAAATTAAAACAAAGCACTTCAAGATTTCACATTAATTAATAAACTTCTTTCATCAAAAAAAAAAAAAAGAAAAAGCCAACTCCCCTCCGATGGAGGGCATACTCAGTTTTAGTTAAACTACAGAAGCACAACAGTGCACACCATATCAGGGTATTTCCTAAGCTAGGATTGGCATCAGCCCTCCATTCTCTGTGCCCTAACTTTAATTTTCACTTTTCCTCACAGAACTAGAAATAAAAGGAGTAAGTAATCAGGGATAGCAACACTTTCTCTTTTTTTGCACTACAAGGTTTGGTTTTGCTAAGGAAGCCTTTTGTAGAGTGGAGAAGAATCAATCGGACAATGTACAATAATATGCAACAATATTTAAAAGCCTACATTATTGTACTCAATTATATTATTTTGTCCTAACTTCCATTATGATCTTCTGCTATGGGTTTTAATTACTTCCAGCAACAACTAATGAGATCAAAGACCATAAAAAAACCTAAAAGATAGATCAGTCTTTTAGATTAGAAAGGTTTTAAAAGGGAGCTTTCCACTTTATCTCAGGAACAGAAACCTCTTCCTTCTTTTTCTTCTGAAGAGAACATGCACATAATTGTTATGGGTTTTTGTTTCCATTAGTCAGGTTACACAAAACTTCATTACAATACTTCACTCTCTCTATCCACTTGCACTTAGCACACATTGATTTTCATCCCATCTTTTTAAAAGAGGGTCAGCCATCACAGCTCTGTTTTATTTATTTTCATCAATACTGGTGTGAACATCTACCACATTTGAGAAAAACAACAAAAAAGGATGGGCAGGTTGTTAACTATTACAGAGGAGAGTGGGGAAGGAAAATGGCAACCATGCAATGCTGGTAGCTCTCTTAAGGAATAAAACTTCTAAAATCTCTTTTCTGTAGCTGACAATCAGTGTTTTATACAAGGTGGGTTTTCCAGTGTCCAGTTGAAAACTTCTGCTATAATTTCAGTGAGACACTCAGCGAGAAACTAGTGGTAACACCAGCCTCTCTCTTTCAACCCGCTACCTATATTCACAAAGCCTAGTGCACCTTATTACTTTGATACCTCTATCCCTCTCTCAACATAAAGATACATTGATCAATCAATTCAAAACTTGTTTTGAAAGAAAAACAGCATAATCACTTATCTCTTATATGATGTAACTCTACATGGATGTAGGATGAACAGGCTATTCTATTAATTCTCAGCAGTTAACAGTAGCTGGCACAATGAACGGCAGCATCCTTCCCACACATAGGCACAGTGCACCTCGTCTTGTGCACCTGGACTAGTCTTGGGGGGCAACAGCATAGTTTATGTGAAAGGATGAACTGTGGTGTGGTCAAGGGCAGGTTGTAGGTAATGTTTTGCACTGACCCATGGCCAGAATAATCCAATGCTTTACTCTTCACACTAACTGCAATGTTTCTGGACAGCCAACTTTGAGGGGATATCTTATTTTATTTTCTTTAACAGACATCTATCAGAGAGTGTTATCCACTATTCAAAAAATACCCATGTTGCCAGACTTCCTTCTTATTTTGCACTGGAATTCACTAACAATGATCAGTTAAGGAAAAAGTCCTGTATCTGTAAATAAACAAGCTAGGTTCCTTAACAGCCTGCTCATTTGCTTGATTTCAGTTACCATTATCATGTTTGCAATCCCAGATTGCAACTTTTATTTGACATTATTAAGAATCTTTTAAGGTATTGCCTAGTGGCTTTTCACTTAACTTAAATTTATTTTTGGCATTAAGCAACCACTAGCCAAAATACAAGTATCTAAATACTTCTAAATGTAAATCCAAAGTATCTACATTTCCAGGTCAGAGAAACTTAACATCGTTAAAAGGGGAGTATCTCATGGTTCTTGTCTTATGTGTGGGTTTAACCTATTTTCTTATTTGTTGATGATTTAAATATATATACACGTAGAAATCTTCCATGGTTATAAGTGGCTTAGTAATAGAAATGACTTGGACCCATGGAAGAAACACTTTAGAAAGCTGCTCAAAGAAAGAATATTCCACAAGTGGATATAAGGATTACTAGTGTATGGAACGCCTTATGCTACCCTGCCATAATACGGACCTAAAAGAACACATAGACGAAAACTGGACATTTCTACCCATTGAAATACATATTTTTTTAATACTGGGTATCTCAAGCAATACTGACTTAGTAAGCAGATAAATTATTTTAAGTTAGAAATTTTCTAGGTAATTACTGCACTCATTATATGTGGATTCATGGAAAAGAGTTTGCACTATCCAGAGTAGTCCCTTTACTGAAATATTTTTTCCAAATGCAGGAATATGAAGTGCTACGTTAAATACTTGCAGAGGTTCTGACTTGCCAGTGTTCCCACTCACAAGATGCTGAAATCATCCAAGCATCTGCCAAAATTGCAGCACTGGTGCAACAGGGAACTGAAGTGTAAATTTGATCTGTTAGCTCACAGCACTTTTTGTGCACAATCAACCTTTACTCCAACCAGCCTGTCTTTCATAATCACAAGCACCGTGTTCTTGTGTAAAATGACCGTCATCTATTGGCATCAGACAAGCTCATTTAATATTTTACTGAGTTAATCCAGGTGCATAAATAATCTATACACACTTCCTTTAATATGGAGGTAAGGTAGATGCAAATTTGTGAATAATTATGGTTGCATAAATTATGGTTGCATATACTGCAACAAGATAACCATAAAAGCCCAATTAGTTCACTCACGATTTCCCTGTGGGAAATCTGTTCATTTTTGGAAGCAAGATGGTACTTCTTTATGGAGAGTGTAAGCATTATTTTAAAGCTGCCATCAACTCACACCCATTGTAATAAATACCCTTCACAATGACATAGTGATTGAGAAGCTACTAGCTTGTTGAAAAGCTGACTACATTCCTGAGAAGCCCACTTAAATATGAATCCCATCTTCTTCTCCAGTTATCAATTAAGATGCAAGGATCTGACCTTAAGCAGAAATCACAGCCACCTCTGGTGTAAGCACCTCGATTGTTCAAGCATGATATCAATTTGTGAGTAAATTCTTGGTGAGTGACTGCAAGGTTCTCCAGGGAGAAGCCTGAAACATCCAGGTATTAACTATTTATGAAGCATAATGTGAATGAAAGGGTGGCCCTGTGTGAAGAAGAGCTGTATTGTTAGAAGCCAGGCTGAGGGCACGCAGAGGATGTAAAAAATGGATGCTCTTGGCAAGCCTCTATGTGTCAAATGGAAGGCAAGAAGGAAAAAAACCCCTGGGCTTGCAAGTATCAAGGGGAATAAAGGTTCAAATACACATGCTGACCCTGATTCATCCTGCCTAACTGATCTTAAAAATCTCTGCACAGCAATCAGGACAAGATAGGAGAATACTCAACAGGGTGAGTTGGGTCAGCATGTTAGTGTCAGCATTCTGAGTCATCTTTCTGGAAGTGTCTCTGCCTCTCCCTTCACCAGGAAAGACCCCTGGACAGATAATGCAGATGCTTCAAACCAAATGGTGTTTAAAAAAGTGGTATTTTCAAGAATAGATCAGTGCTTCCGTAGCAGTAATGTCCTTTGTGATTGCCATCATCACAAATGATCCTACTGCAACATAGGAGGGATAGTTCAGTAATACCAGTACAGCATCACAGTGATTACAACAGCAAATTGGAAAAGACAAAAGGAATCACACTTGTGTTTAATCTTGCTATGGTGTGGCAAAGCTGGATCAGCTATGAAAAAAAAAAAAATTCCAAGAAACAGAATAAGGTTATCTTCACCTAATTTATTTTCTGCATGGTGTAAGCATTATATTAAAGCTGGAACTAAAACTGGCACCCATTGTAATATACACCCTTCACAATGACACAGTGATTGAGAAGCTCCTAGCTTCAGCTGAAAAGCTAACATTCGTAGCAGAGCCATTTTATCTTACATGTTCTATAGCCCTGTTTCCCAAGGTTGTTTTCTTTTCCATACCAAAGGCCCTTTCACCCCACACCATAAATTTGCTTCACATGAAAACACTAAACTAGGTACTTAACGTACTGCTTCTCCCACAATCTCACCTGAGAAGGGATGGTAAGAATTACAAAAATGCAGCATTAGAACCAGCAGAACAAATGAGTTTAAGGATCACAGGATCCCTGTAAGTCAGTTCAACTTACCAACCAATGAATCAAAAAGCTCCTGCCTAAAAGACACTCCCCTAAGAGGTTTTTGTTCCTCACACAATAGCTGATACTGACTTTGGATTCTTCCTTTATTCTGTGGACATCTTGTTAGGGATCACTGTCAAACTTTCATCTTCCTGCAAAGGGCACTTGCTAATATTTTCAGCATGTTTTCTACTAAACTGCATTTATTAACCCAGCTGCCTCAATGATAAAATAAACCTCCTTATGTCTCCTTCCGTTCCCCAGAAGTGTGTCACCAGTTCCTACCACAGAACTCTCCTGTTACCTGAGGAAACCAGCTAACCCAAACCCTCTTAAAGAGGTACTTTATCCTGCTGCAGACCCAAATCCTATTGATGTCCCATGTCATGAACTTGTGCTGGTGGCAGAACAAGTGACCCAAAAGGCCCCTTTGAGCACACAGGATCCATTTTGATAGAACAGAGATTTCCATCTGGTTTAAGCCATACTTCCCAGGCTTACTTGTCTCAATAAAACCACAAAGTTCTAGCACTGCCTCTGTCCTCCTTCATTCAAGGGAGGTGATGTTTCCCTACTATTTATAATTCTTCATCCAGCTATCCTTTAATTACTACTTTTGGCCTATGTTCTGTTTATTCAAAACACCCACCATCTCTCTAAGCTTCCCTTTGTAACAAGCTGCCAGCTTGTCTCTCTGTTCAGCTGATTCCCATTATCTGGCCTACCCATCATCTGAATATATTTAGTCTCACCCAAGTAGTTTTGATTATCAAGATCTTACTATGGTCTAATTAGTGACATTTTTATTACTAATTTGTCACTCAGACACTTTCGGTCACATTAAAAATTCCTGCCAGCTTCTCTGAAATTGCTGCATGCTTGCAGTCTTTTTCTTTTCACACAAGATCAGCTAAGCATTTTTATTTTGTTGGATCTTTGGAGGATTTTTAAAGAAACACTTAGGAAAATAATTTTAAGTAGAAGGAGACTTTTGAGCACCACAAAGAGGATGCACAGCCCAAGGAACTAGTATGTGGTATCCCACCTCTCAGACATAGGTTTGGATATCACCAGGAAGGACATAAAAACCACTTGATACCTTTAGGTCCTTTTAATTTTATTTCTAAAGATATGGAAGTGGTTGAATTGTGTCAGTGTGTGACACTTCCTCACACACAACCTACCAGTAAGCAGCAACTTTGTGGTAGTTCCTAAGAGTTTTCCACATATGCGGCTGGCTGTGCCATGTGAGCCCCCAAGGAGCTGCAAGAGTATGCCAAAACAAACAGGAGGGGTGAGGCTGGACTTGGTGAAAGGCTGCCAAACTCTACCTGAAACCCAGCCCTGCATATCTGGCATCAATGGAGGCATCAGAACAAAACTCTGCGTGTTTGTATCTGTCCTGATCTCTCATAATGTGTCTGTCCTTCCAACTGAATGGAAGATGAGGTTTACACCCACGTATTCTACCACCCATTGCTCACGCTGACCAAATTCAGGCTGTATCACTGCATCTGCCTTCATCAAGTTCTGATGTTTTCAACCACTAGATTTAAATCCAAGGTGTAAGCCTTCCAGAAGAGCACACATTGGTGAAAGGAGACAATTTCTGGAGACATGATACAGCCACAAATGGTAGTCAAAATTACTAACTCAAAATTACACTTGTTTTACACAAAATCTCTCCCAGAATTTAGAATGAAGTCACATGTTGTTTGCAACAGATTAATAAACAATGGCAATATGCATCTTATAAAACATACTGCTTGTGCCTTTAACTGTTAATTACATAGATAGCTCCTATTATAAATAGTTCTGAAGCAATCCATTAACCAGATGGCTTTTAGCAAATCAGAATTTATTACACTTTTATGAGCTACTTATAAAAATGTAACTTTCAGATAAAGAATGTGAAACAGCTGAAGCAGCTGACCATATCTGTTTTCCATGACAGCATCTTTGAAGGTAGGCTGAAGGAGGGAAGAAATAAAGTGTCTTATTAATGCTGTATAGACAGCTCATCCTATTGGAAACTTCTCCCTTCTTCTCCTAAGGAAGGACAACTCTCACATAGACTTCACTGCACTGGAGAGTGATGAGGTGCCCTATTAGCAAGGGCAGTGAAGGCAGCTGAGGATACCACTTCTTTCTGAAACTGTGACTGAAGTCAAGGGAACAAATACTTTTTACATGAGTAGGAACAGGACTTCTGTTTCAAGTACCTATGGCTGCACATAAAAGCTAATGCTGTAAAATATTTGAATAAATACCTTGGTATTATACATTAGTTTATTAATTACTTCCTCATGAATCAACTGAAAAGAATTAAAATTCTGAGTGAGACAAATGTAATTTTTTTTCAGCCCAAGCCATCAGTATTTGTCTACATTTCTAAAGATTTCACATTAGAGATTTTGACAAGGTTGCAGCCTGTGCATTCAGAGGCTATCCATGGCACAGGAGCAGAGGAGAGGGTTAACTTTCAAATGTGTCAATAAAATCCATTTCACAAGTCTTACGGCCTTAATAATATCAGTGGGCAATGAACTGGAATTCACACTCATTTGGAACTTTAATAGATTAAACTCCAACAGAAAGTTGGCAGATAAAAAAAGTTGAGATTGAAAAATGGCTCCTAACATTCAGGATTCATTTTACTGCATTCCTCTAAAGAATACTTACCCAAGGAAAGTGTTACTTGGGAAGGTGTTGCTGTTTGGGGTTTGCCTGGATGAGCTTTTTTGTGGAAACCTGAGACTCTGCCATCTTGCAAATTTGTGATTTATTCTCCTACACAAGCTGACATTCAGAATGGTATGCCAGCTCATCATCCACAGCCTATCATACTTTAAGGAGATAGGCACTGAGCCAAGATTTAATGAAGTCACAGAAAAGCTAACCAATGGTTACAAGACTTGCCATCATTTGCCAACAAAGGCTCAAAGAAGATTTATCCACTTCTATTTTCTAAACATAAATAAATCATACAAAAAAAAAGATGACCACATAGCCATACGCAACCTTCACAAGTGATGAAGGCTTTTGGCCTCTTGCCTCATCACACCCAAACTCTCTGTGGTTCCATAGTCTTGAAACCATAAATTTTCATAATCATCACTACTTCAACAGATCTCAACAACCGCCATGCAGAAAAAGAAGACTCATGATATATGGATACTCACATCTTAGCATGACAGGATCTTTTCCCAACTTTCATTTGTAAATGAGGAAAAGAAAGTCTGGGGACCTCAGTTAGATAAACATGTATTTTTTACATGATTTGAATAGGATTTTCCAAAGAATTGAAAGTGATGAAACTCGCCAGTTTTAAATGGCGTAACTTCTCCAGGCTTCTTTGAAAAAAACATTCCTTATGCTTATTTATGCTTGGATATATTGCAACTTCAACATTTCTCTCAGAATGCCCAAATGCCATGTATTCTCCATGAAAATACAGCGTGTCAAACTTCACATGCAGCTTCTCTCTCAGCTGCTTCTTGCATGGATTTAGAATGCCTTTTCTAAACAAAATAAATCTGTGCTACAGCATTACCAATAGACGGAAACAACATCCTTAATGAACAGTTGATTTAATACAAGTACATGAATGGCTGGTTTTCAGTCCCTGGTGGACACTGGGGCAATTTGTTTATTTTAGCACTGTATTTCAAATGCTGAGTAAATAGGAAGATACCCCAGAAACATTCATGTCATCACAGTATTGGTTGCTCAGAACATGTATGTTTCAAACTTGAATGTGGTGCCAGATGCTCCTTTCCACTGCTTCCATCAGTATCTGGAAATGTTTGGCATTTCAGAAATATTACAGGCAGGGTATGTACTTGTGGTGTGATTTGAAACACAACTCTGATTCTGGTGATGAATCCCAAACAGAAAAGGACACGAGAATGAGAAACACCTCCTGACTTAGAAAAATCTCAGAAGTGACCTATAGAAACATGTGGCTAAACAATTACTCATCACATTTCAGAGAGAGGAGATCTTTCACAGAGAAGTCAGGGAAGGACTCAGTGCCCTCATGCAAATTTATGTCCCAGTTTCACATCCTCCTTTTTCTGGATTCCCTGGGGTAAGACCAATAGCTCCTAATTGATTGTAGAAAAAGAAATCACTGTACTCCCAAGAGAGCAGAGAGTCAAATGACTTTTAACCTCTTCACATGGAGAGGGCTCCCAAACCAAAGCTCAAAATTCTTCAGCCTGTATCAGAGTGGTTTTGACTCTCATTAGAGTATTATTTCTTACCATTCTGTATCCACTATCTACTAGGGTCTTAAAATTGCTTCTACCTCTCATCTGAATGTCTACAGTGGCCTTGCCCTCTCAGTAAGAAAAAAAGAACATCCACACAAGTTCCTCTTTTGCAGGTTCAACAACTGTGCCTATGAGTGAAGGAAAACACATCATTAGGCCCCCTTCAGCCCACCATCCTAATTCATGGCAAACAGTGATAGTTTTCCTTTATAATACAGTGCTAGGAAAAGTATCACAAACAAACCAGGAGTAAGATTAATAGGCTTAAAACACCCCTAAACCATTCAAAACAAAATCTTTTATAGTTTCTTTTTAGCAGTGCATTCAGTTTGCAGGCGATGATTGTGCCATTCTTGCAGACTTGGGAAGGAGCTGGATATTTCTTTATTGCAAACACAACATATGAAATGTAAATTTTTTGCCCTGAAGTGCCTTCAAGATCCTTTTCCCCAACCTTTTATGGCTAGTAATATGGATTATCAACTATAGCATCCTGCACTACCTTGATAAAGTAGTGGCCTAGACAGTTTGATACTACTGCATCAGCAAGGACAAAGGTTTAGTGTGCAGTTATTCATGCTATTATAAGTAGTCCTAGTGGGATAACATAGGACACTCACAAAAGAAAAAAACCCACGCACACCAAAAAAAAAGCGCCAAACAAAAAAAATCCAAAACCCCCACAAAAAAAATCCACCCCCCAAAAGCCTGCTAAGACTTGCAGCAGACTTGAACAAATTTTGCACACCTCTAAATTTAATATCTAAATGAGAAGAGCAGTAGCATGCACTTGCAACATAACAGAAAACTCTTTTAGTAAAGATTTATTATGCTAATAACACTAGAGCCTACCTATTGTCCCACACATTTTTAAAAAGGACACTGCATATGTATATTCAAATTGCCAGAGATGAACAGTGGGTCACAAACAAAACTTAAAATGATGAACTGTGTCAGCCAAATTGATAGTGCATTTATTATTTCTACCCTTTCTTATGCATTTTGGCATAGTCAGTTCTGCTGCCAAAGCATTTCTAGAAGGTGAATACAAAGGATATCAAGCACTATAATCACTGAATGAAATAAGAGTGATGCATTAACGCTCACTCAAATCTATAGATCTAAAGAAAAAGCAATAAAATTAAATGCATGATTTAGAAGTAATCTTAAACACTAAACTGATCCTAAATTCACCTAGGAAAGGAGACTTCACAAATCACTGCTAAAAGCATTAGCAATCTCCCTCCCAGACAAAAGGTCAGCTTTGGATGCCTTGTTAATATGTATCTGGGTTTTACAAAGTCCTAATGAGAATGCTGCTCTCTGACAAAGGTGCATAGGCCTACAGAAAAAGAGGTGGTCAAGGGAAATGACAACCACAGCACGTTCAGAATTAGATGATAGCTTTGCAGTCTCCAGGGCCTTAACCTTATTGTCCTTCTCCTGTTGCTAAATAGAGAAGGAAAGTTTGACATAGCTAATGGGAAAGACTTGAGAGTAGAAGACAACACTGAGACTAAATAGAGCAGACTAACTATAGACTCCAGCTACCATAGAATTTACTTGCCTCTTTTTTTTTTTTTTTTTTTTTAGTAAACTGGCCAAGGAAACAGAAGAGAAAATAACCTGACATGTGGGCTCCTATTCAGGCCCCCACACCTCCTCAATTTTAGGTACCTAGCAGATATATCTAAATTTCTATGGAGATCCAGAAGACAAGACAGATCTCTGTGAATTCACTCAGGAAAATACTGACATCAACCTAGGAAACTAATAAACTTTGGCTAAATATCCCAAGAGAGAGAGATGTAACTGGAGGACCCAGTGCACTACTACTTAATCAACTTTAAACCTCATCCGTGTGAGATTAGTGGACACTTACTATGCCTCACGCATCCTCTTATGCTTTCTCTTCTCCTTCAGGAAGCAGAGGGAAAGACAGATTCACAAAAATAAATCTTTTAAAAAAGGAAACTGTGACGTTTGCCAAACAGTTCATAAGATCACAGTTATTTATAACACCACTAAGGACAATGTATAGACAAATCAGAAGAACCAAGTCTACTTCCTTAATATGTTAATATTCTCAGGAATTAAAATTGGCTACAATTCCTCTTGTCCTGACCATTTTTTCCCCTAAAAATGATGTATTACACAGTAATGCTCTATGTACTTGGGCATGTTCCTCACCTTCCTCTCTCTGTCCATGTCTTTTCTCACTCTCTGTTCCCACCATAACTCCTAAAACAGTTATGCAACTTCAGAGTACAAATCAAAAAGCACAGCCTCCGAGTCTCTGACTAAGCAGGGAAGTGGAGCGAACCAAAACAGACAGTTGTATGAGATATTCAGAGGGTTCAACCCACTCAAAGTTCTTTGTAAGACTACTACTACTGACAGAACCTTCTTCTGATGGCCTAAAGGCTTTCCTGCAATGTAAATACACCTTTAGATACCTTAGAACAGCCTCACATAATTTTGTCAAAAAGATTACACGGCTCAGTTAAACAGAGTTGACACATGATCTACGTCACGTTAAGGGCGATTCCTTTGGCAAGGACCAAATGTCGTGACTTCTTGAGCACAGTTTGCTGATATTAATCAGCAATTTTCTCTAGAAACCTCATCAGCAATCATGTTCCAGATCTGTAATTACTGCACATCTTTTTAACAATGAAAAGATTTAAGTCTGAACGACCATAGAGGCTTCTTTAAATGCAGCATCTATCACAGAGGACCCGATTTTTCACATTTACTCAAAACTGGGATAGGAAGAAACCTGTAAAAATTAGAGAGAAATGATTTCTATACTACTTTTGTGATAGAGGCTTACCCAGAAAATTCTTCTGACTGCTAAAATTCTTCAAGTTTGGAAGGTTTTAGAGAATGAGAAAGTATACTGCACTGCTGCTTTGTAAAGGTTTATTCATAGTCATGCTCTGTGCAAGGAATAAGGGACTTAATATTTATCCTCCTAGGAATAGAAGGTATAATTCTCATTCCCTTTATCTTGGATTAGCTGTCAAGACAGTAAGTAGACTGTTCAAACATTCAGTGTTTTCAGTGGTTTTAAATCAAGATGAAACATAGGCCAAGCCATTAAGATGTGCTGCATGACTGGATGTCTCAGCTGCTCAGTGCTCAGCTTCTCTCCCAGTCCTGGATGGGTAAAAGGAAAGGTTAGGAAACCAGAGTCCATTTAAGATGGTAATTTAGGCATCCAAAACCAAAAGATAATCAAAGTATTTTACTTCTGCTATGATTTGGGCCGGACACTGCACTTACATCACTTTTGCCTTGTACCTCAAAGGACTTCAAAATCCAATGGACCCGCCTTAATCCTGTACTAAAACATGAGCTGTGTTGTTTTGTTGAACCATGTATTTTCATAGGCTAAATAACTTACTCAAAATTCTTCGTAAAAATCTGAAGTCTATTAGTAATGTGCAGAATTAGCATATGCCCAGATTAATTTTAAGTCAATGTGACAGCATGTTATGAATTTGTGTTCTTCCTTAGGACACTACGTTGCCAAATAGGACAGTCTAGATACATTCTGAGCCTTTCCAATTCTTGCACTTCGAAGTGTTTGGGGACTCTTCAAAGGCTTGCAGTGTCAAATCAGTCCCTCTTTCCCTTTTCCCCCTCAAAAGAAACTCAATTCAAGCGTGCTGTTCCGTTACTATCCAGTTTAACCTATCAATTACTCAGAGCTTATTACACCTCACAAACATCAGTACTGTGGACAATTATGGCCTACTGGAAGCTAGGACCTCAAGCAAAGTGCTTGTTGTAGGTAACATCAAGAAGCATGAAAGACAAGTGCATGTTCAGACAAGGAAAAACTTAGTTACCTGCTTACCGACTTACACTGCCAGAAACAGAACTCCCAATGAGCCAGATCTTGGGCTCGGAACATAAGCAGCAAGGGTTTGAAGGAGCCGGGGTTTTTCAAAAGAAAATCCAACAGAATGATACTCATACTCTAAAGTACCAAATTATTTCAGTGCTAATGCAGCTTACATTGAACCAACATTGATTCTTGTGGTTACACCTTATCCAGGACATCCGACTTAACATTAAGCTTTATTTCAGTGAAAACAGAGGGAGGCCCTTTCTATAGAAAGACTTTTATGGAAGTCTGAACCAAATTAATTCAAAGTAACTGAGGGAATATTGATATCAATAGCTTCTACATAAGGCTGTGTTAAGCTTCCGACAATAGAAGATGATAATAAAACACCCCTAAAAATTACAGGTTGTCCCCATTATTTCTGAGGTCATTGGAATTTTCCCCAAGGAGAAACCTATGACAATGTTTTGTTTCTGTTCCGATGTGATTCACTGTTGATGAAACCAACGACAGGCTGATATACATCACCATTTTCTCTTCAGGGTATTAGATAAAGAATTGTTAACTTTCAAGAAAAAAACTGTGTTAATAACCCTTGTTCCACTTCTATGTGCTACATTTTTTGGCTAACATCTAACCAATTACACATTAAAAAAAAAAATCCTACTACGCTGTTTTCTAAATGTAAATGCACAGACTGTTTTTAGCAACACATTTATACAATGCTGAAATCTAACAAAACAGCCTACTGTACCAAAGAGAAGAGACAATGAGTAGAGCAGAAAAGTTAGCTATTTTCTGACTTACATGAATTTACAGTTCAATTTTAATACTTGATAATATGGGTGAGCACAAGACAACATGTAAACCATTCAGATGAGAAAACTAGCAACCCACAATCCATACTCTCAAACTACTAAGGTCCCTTCAGGCACTGAACACAGTGAAGGACGCACACTCCATCAGTCAAGTAGTGAATAAATACTAGCATTGTCTCAACATATTACAGAAGAGTTAAACTGTTCACTGGATGAGTTACTCATAATTGCAATCATGTTAATAAAGTAATCAAAACTTTTAAAATTCAAGATCTGGAAATATAACAAGGCTCAGGCAAATTAAAAAGACAAGATTCACTTTTAAAAAGCATTTGAAATAACCACTGGACCAAGATGAGACATTTGTACCACTGTGGGCCTCTTGTGACTTTTTCTTCTTTTGTTTCTTTTTTTTTTTTCTTTTTTTTTTCCTTATTATTAAAAAAAGGTTTGTCTGCCCTAAGGCAATCCTGAAGTAAGAGAAAAAGGAAGACTATAACACAAGGGTTTGATCCAAAGGCCATCACAGCCAGTGAGAAGACCCTGACACCGGCAACCCTAGATAACATCCATATTTTACAAGACCTTACACTTCACCCTAGTAATGGATTCATGCTGAGCTCTAGCTATGAAAATAATACTTTTGACCTGTAGTAACTCCCAGAGAAACAATCTTTGAAAATGCTTTTCACTGTGTAGCTTGAGGCAGTGAAAATCGAAGAGTTCCTTTTATGGGATTAAGAACCTGCTCTTTTCTGTCACAGGTCTTAGTTATGCTAACCTCATGCATTCACCTCTGCTCCTTGAGTTCATTCCCAGGACCATTGCTCTTCTTCAATCACTAACAAAATGAGCCATGAATCACTGTTTTTTCCATTGTCTTATGCTTCTCTTTCTGCTTGGGGTGCTCCAAAGCACTCTCCTGACAATATTTTCCAAAGCTCCTTCATTCAACAGTCCTCTGGGAAACATCATGGTAACCAGATATATAGCATGATGCTATCAAAGGCTTCTATACAGCAAATCTCGTGACAATAGAACTCCCCTAATGGGATTTGCATCCCAGCTTCATAGAAAAAGCACTGTAATAACCTCCCATTTTTTCCTTGTGCTGTAATCATCTGTTATGCTTCTCACTAGTACTTCAAAGTAAATTCTCTATTGTTCTGTTACTCTGAACTTCAGCTCAGCAGGGTTTAGTTTTTCAAAGCATCACAGAGGGGAATCTTAATTACTCTTTTTTTTCCTTTTTTTCATTTTTTAAACAAAATCTCAAGTCCATAAAACAAACAAAAAATCCTTTCAGATCTCAGAAGTTCCTGCTGCTGGATTTGCAGAGAACTAAAATCAACAACAAAACATACTCAGCTTACTATGTCTCAAATTTTATCTAGAGACCTCATTCTGTGACAGCATCTACTATGGTGAGAGAATTTGAACTGTGCAAAAGGCCTAGAAGATCAGCTCTGTCCTCAGCTTTGCTAATAGCTATCTAAAATTCACAAAAATCAGTGTGACCTACCTTTTAAATTGTCCACACACCTTGGCTACGTCTCGCAAGAGCCAAAATTCTGAACCAGAAAGGCACTACCAATATATATGTCACAAACAGAATAATTTTATCGTATTTCTGGAGTTTTAAGCTTGGTTTTTAAAAGATAAATTTAAGCTTCCAGTTCACCACTGAAAATATGGCAGATATCAAGCTTATACACAGAGTCATAGGTAAAATGTAGTCTACAAAAACTCTCTTCCCAAAATCCCTGCTAGTGCAAATTACTGCATGTCCTAAGATCCAGATCCTACTTCGCACCTCGAGTCCTGTGTCCAATTTTGTCTTGTCTCATTTCAAGAAAGACATTGAGGTGCTGGAGCACGTCCAGAGAAGGGCTACAAGGCTGGTGAAGGGTCTTGAACAAAAGTCCTGTGAGGAGCAGATGAGGGAGCTGAGGTGGTTTAGCCTGGAGAAAAGGAGGCTGAGGGGAGACCTTATCACTCTCTACAATTGCCTGGAAGCAGGTTGTAACCAGGTGGGGGTCAGTCTCTTCTCCAAGGTAACAAATGACAGGATGAGAGGATGTAGCCTCAAGATGCTCCAGGGAAGGTTCAGGCTGGATATCAGAAGGAATTTCTTCACAGAAAGGGTTGTTAAATACTGGAATGGGTTGCCCAGGGAAGCAATAAAGTCACAGCCCCTGGAGATGTTCAAGAAACAACGTGGCACATAGTGCCATGTGCCAGGTGGTGATCAATCACAGGTTGGACTCGATGATCATGGAGGTCTTTTCCAAATGACTCTGTGTTTCATTTCCAAACTTAAAGCATGGGGCTATCCAGCCCTAGAGAGGGTCAGATTTTCTTGTTCCTGAAGTATATAATAGAGTCCCTACCCTTAAGAACACTGGAAATAACTTCTCTGTGACTCCTGTCGTTGAAGGACCTAACTCACTGCATGCAATCTAACAACAGGCACATCACCATAACAAAATGTTGTTCAAATCTCAATTAAGTGGTACAGAACACCAAATTTTAGTTATTAAACACAAACTAGAAATTATATTCCTGTTTTGATTCAAATTTGGAAAAACAAACTTCATATTGACGTTTCAGGAATCTAATAGAACAGAGTCCCTCTGTTCTCAGGAGGGAACAGAGTAGTTTAGCTGAGGCCAGCAGTAAGAGTTACTGCTAGTCTAGATGCCTGCTGGAAAGTGCAATAAAGCATACAAATCCATGCGACATCCCAATCACCATTTTTATGAACGTTTTCCTATTTATTAGTAGTAGCTGCTCTGAATTCCCTCAAGTTTTATGCCAACTGCCAATTCTGGGTCCAGTACAAATTTGAGATATATTACAAGTAAGTTTAGCTAGAAATGAAAATAAAAGGTGAGAAAAAAGCTCACCCATATGCCAGCAAGGCAAGTTTATTGATGGCAGGTAAAAGGGCAAGTGAATGGCTGCACATAATAATAATCCTGGAAGTGTAGGTGAGTTCAACCCCTAAAGACAATGAGGAAAAGGTATCAGTCATAGAGAAGAAAAAAAATAGCAGCAGGGAAAGTCAGTTTATTTCCCCTCCTCTTATTAAACTACAATATCCTTTTTTCTGCTCTGAGACAGTAAAACTGTTCCAACTAATCTGTTACCTTCTCCTCTGTACATCTGAACTGATACCTGAACTTTGTATTGCCACTTGAATCTTATTTCCCTTTACATGTAGCTCTTGGACCTCAACCGAAGACAATCAAAATATCAATCACCAATTACATTGCAGACAAAAGCATACGGAACATAAAATGAATGGGAGCATGTGGCATTCAAAGACAGATGACTTGGAAATTGGTGATACAAATCAGCACCTTTCCTGACTTGATTATTCAGTAAGAGGAGATATTTTGTAATGCACAGTCACCTCTAGGTGCTAACCAACCATTCATTATCAGCATTTTCACCAAAGAGTAGGCTGGCCTTGACAGGAAAGTTGCGTGATGTTCAAGATAAGATTTAGAATGCAACAGCTGCTTTGATTGTTGCAATATGGGTATTGATAGAGATGGAAAATTGCAAAAAACTCAGTTTTTGGATAAGCCATCACAACAGAAACAGTCTAAGAAAATACTGTTTACATGAAGACAATTTAACAGTTTGGATTTGACTTACTACACTGCTGCTGTAGAAGAATGTTTGCTGTTATCTCAGTATATGACACCCTCCCCCCCCCCCCAAAATATAGAGCTGAACTCCCCAGGGTGAGCAACATTCCTCTTTCTGAATCTCCTCCATTGTCATGATCTACAAGGTGTCATAAAATGCCTATATACTATGCATATGAAGTGGCCGGTCATGGTGTCTGTAGAGCAGCATAAGAAAGAGTTAGGCCCCAAGTTCCTTCACTGAAAAGAATGGTCCATGGAAGAGACTATTTAGGGACATGAACCTGAAGGGCAGACATTTTTGCAGCCTGGTTTCATAGATGTCTCCTTCCTATCTGCTTGTCTAACATTAAACACACCTCCCACAAGCGAGGGTTCAGTCGGCCCGTTCCAAAGGGATGTCGGTAGCTTATTCTAATACATCAGCCAAGGACATTTGGTAGGATGAATGGCTAATATTTAAAGTTGTTCAACATGTTTTGTTTGATTAAAAGCTTTCACAGAAAGTGTTTATTTGTGGAAAGAAATCACAGTCCTTTTGAGGAAGGCACAGTGGCCAACGCATCACAACCACTGTGAGAACTAAAAAATACCCAGACACATTTTCCTACTGTAAAGCAGAACTTCATCAGATTGCTGTAGAATGTTGCCATTTCACTCTGACTTTTTAAATAATAATCTTATTTTCCAGAGCATAATTCTTTGTTCTTTACAGCTGTCACTGTCAACATTTAAGAGTGGAAAGTACTCTGCAATGTACAGCCATTTACCATCCTATCGTAAAGCAGGGACATGAAGACAATTTTGGATTGTTTGAGTAGCTTGTAGGGGTAACGTTTTCAGAAACAAGAAACAATTTTCAGATGCTGAACTTAAGACTCACTGTGGTGATTTCTCAGCACTGCAATAATTCTGCCTCTTCCTTAGGGAGACGTCAAAAAACCAGAGCATTTGCAATCACTAGACATAGCTGAAATTCTTGGCATAAGTAAGTCCTTGCATTTGTGATTAAAGAGATTTTAAAGAGCCAAATCAAAGTCTCAGGACCTTTCATTTACTCCCCAGAAAGCCCATTCTGTTTTCAGCCACTAAAACCTGGGCTTCTGTACTTTTCAAACTTAACATAGACAGCTTCAGCCTTTCAACTCACAGTCAATTCTGTGAAAGATACATTTACATTTGAAATCACTTGAAAAGTAGCCAGAGAGACTAATTCAAACTGGATTTTTTCACAACCATATTTTTTTTTATTAAACAGGATTCAAACCAGGAACTAGAAACTTCGCATAAGCAGGAATTTAGGATGTGTGACAGTGTTATTAAGGTAAGGCCCACTGAATCCAGTCTTCCTTATAGAAAACTCACAGACAGAAAGATGTGCAGCTCTGAGAAAAGCAGGGCCCTGACTCTTCCACATATTTTCCACATTACCTATTCCCCTTTACTGACCTATTCTCTTTAATTTCTCTTTCCATTTGGTTTGTCCTCTTCTCACTATACACAACCCAATAAATCCTTCAGGGAACAACCAGTGTTTTCTGCCATATTAGTCTCCATCCTGCTTTTGCAAACTATCCCATCTCCAGCATTTCATCCGTCCTGCTTTTAGGAAAGCACTAACACTGCATGACTGTACCAAACACCAAACAAGTGAACATGTTCTAGACTGATTTACTACAGTAATGATATATAATAGACTAAAATAATATAGTCTTTAGCTTGTACTGCTTCATTATCGTCACTTATCCTTGTATGGCGAGAATGGTGTCCCCTGGAAATGATGAAATCTGATTTCAGTGTCCTTCACAAAGCACAGGGAAGGAAGTTCATGCAAACTTGTACAGACTGAAATAGTTCTTTTGAAAGTATGTCAGTAAAAATAGATTTCATACACGTGTGTAATAAGATAAAGGTTAATTAGCTGCAACCACTTCTTCTTGAGGTCAAGAGGAGTTACACCTGGGATGATTTTAGCCTAGAATAGCCACTTATTGATGTGATTTTTTTTTTTTTTTTTTTTAAACTTAGGACATATCACATCACACCACTTTTACTTGACACTAAACTGACAGAGCTAATGAAAGAAGCTATTTTGATAGGACACAAACTACTTGAAAATAACACGTCTCAGCATTCTGTACTCAGGATAACACCCAAGATTCCTGTGACTCAGAGGAAGTGGGACAATATTTTATCTTCTTTTTCCTTTGCATTTTTCTCTTCCTTTTCCCCCAAGTTCATGCAGCTGGCAATATTCTGTGAATTAACAGCCCCATTATTTCCTTCTCATCTCACCTTTATGATATCTCAAGCATATACAGCTGGTCACCAAACACTGTTCCTAAGGATGGTTCTTTCAGAACTTCTTTCAGTTCACATACCAAACCCCCCAGCTTCTCCTAGTCCTGAAACAGTCTCTGTGCTAATGCTCCCTTCAGAAATAGGATCCAGAAAACTGCTGACACCTAAAGTAGTCCACCGGCACTGTAAGCCAGGCATTACCAAAATCTTGTCCTGGATTTACTAAGGTTTGCTGAAGCTGAGATGCTTTTAAGAAAAACCTTTCATGCTTACCATGTAACCACCTCCATCTGTCATTTTATTTAGATAGAAAATATCCACCTATTTCTTAAAGTTATCTACCACCAAAAGTCTTAGTAGCTTAATTAGGACTTCTGCTCCTCCCACAAACTGTTTGGAAAACTCTTTATAGCACCAGAGATCACTTTCAACACAGTTATGCTCAGAGAACAGGAAGCCATTAAGGTAGTCTGAAACAAGACAGTCTTGGGCCTACTTGATTTTATTCAGTTCCTTATTTTAACCCTTTACAGAAGCACTACAGTTAAAGGCTCATTAATGTTACAGCAAGAAGCACTCTATGGCCCAAGGTTTGATCAAAAGAGGAAGACTTAAAATTCCAAAGGACAGACAAAAAAAAAAAGTCTGATCAACAAAATACAGCAGAAAAGAAATACATGCACAAAAGAAATACATGCAGGGTACTACAAGACACTAAATATTGCCATTCAGAAGCTGTGCATGTCTGGTTTACTGTCTCTTTTCTTAACCCCAATCGTCAAAACGAGAAAGGTGGGACAAAGAAATAAGATCAAATACTTCACCTTGTTTTCTTCTCTATTTAATACAGAGCAAGTGTTTCAACGTATCTTTTTAAATGAAAAAATATGCAGAATCACATCAAAAAAACTGGACAGCCCTTCCACTGAGCATTTCTTACTTTCTTGCTGATTATGCAAATGGAAGTGAGTCTGTTTGGGGTACAGTACTTGTTCAGATGCTTTGAAGCATCTTGTACAACTCTCTTCCTTTTTCTATCACTCCTCCGGCTACATAGGTACCTAATTTGGGTTTACTGGAATTAAATGCTATGAATACATCCTGATCACTTCATCCCTTATTCTAATTCGTTTTAACTGTACAGGTACCCCCTGCCAGTCCTTACACCTACGGTGCAACCAAATAGCTCTATCTGCTCCAGTCAGTTAAGAGGAATCTCTCTGCAAGGTTCCCATCCTGGGAAAAAGTTAGAGACAGTTCCTGTGGCTTTTTAGAAAGCTTCTGAAGGATGCATTCCTGCATGGAGGAATTAATAGCTCCAAGCTTGTAAGGATTTACATATCTCCACAAAATGTCAGTAAATCTGAAGCTATCATACCAGAGATGATGATTAGCACTGTGCATATTTAACAAAGGGGCAGTGAAATCTGATTTGCATATTTCTGACAAGCACGCAAATTCCCCACCGCTTTCACAACTTAATATCTACACGGTTCATTTTATTTTGATTAAATTTAACACATTTCACTGATGACCTTTAAGGAAGTGCTCACTTCCAGACGCTTAAATGCACCATTGATCTGCCACACTTTGTCAGCAAAACAATGATCGTTCCTAAGAAGCCTCTGAAAAGCTACAGTCTTACACAGATCAGTCCACAAAGTTCCCACTGACGTATGCAATGCAGGGATGCAGAATTTGCATAATCAGCTCATTTGCTGCACTTAGCAACAAGGGACATACTCTGGCAATTCACATCCTCACCAGAAGGTTGCTCCAGTAAAGAGGAAATTGCCACACTGCAATTCAACAGACATAAAGTACATTAGCTGGGTAACAGCTAAGAAAATAAGCAAATGAAGATGTATGTAAGTTATTATTACCTCTGCTCCACAGACAATGAAAATGACCTTTGTGGAAAGGCTGGTTCAGAATCAGAAGGCAAAACTTCAGGCTCCCTGTAAGATAAATGTTGGTTCTCATTAGCAAGAATATTGATTTTTTTTTTTTTGTCCTTTTTAAAAAATTTTCTTTTTGCCAGATTTTAGTCCAACCACATTAGAGTAACTCCACCAATTTCCTTGCTTCTTAGGTTTTACCACTGTCAGAATCTCATAAGATACCTTTTACGTGGGAGGGTTTTGCTAAATGTTTAATTTATAAGTGACTTTTACTTACTGAAGGCCATCCTCAACAGGACCCCACATCTATACAGCTCTCTCATTTAATCTCCCACTTGCTGCTGCTGCCTGGATGCAGCAATTACTGATATGAGCTTCACCCTGGTCTCTGTTAATGGGGAAGGCTGGAGGAAACTCCATATAAAGATGTTGCTAACCTACATCCAATGTTCCACCCTCCTGGAGGATGCAGAACTCTTGCTGCCATCAGTGGCTTCTGTGCCTGTGTTTTCACATCATGTAGAAGCTCTAATTGTGGTAGATACTTTACAAATGAAGAATGAAAGGCCATGACCCAGGAGCTTAAAATCAAAAGCTAGTAAAAGCAAAAGTGTACTTTAGCCTGTGTTATCTAGGTGATACTGCAGACTCAAAATCTCAGTGGATTTACCAGCCCAACCTGATTGAGCTCATAAAGCCTCCTGCCCCTGCAAAACGTGCACTGTGAAGGTCGATAATAAACCTACAGATAGAAAAGCCTTAAAAGAAAAAAAAAAGGATTTATGATATGACATGACACACTTTGAATTCAAAGAGTAAATATGTAAATCTTTTGGTGGCTGCCTGTGGTGGGATTTGCATTATTTCACTTCCTAATTATCTTGCCAATCATATAGGAATACAAGTTTCCCCTGGAGCTTGATATCCTTAGGCAATCAAGTTAATGAATATTATTTGGTCATGTGAAACCACTGTAATCGAAAAAAGAAAACCTCTATCACTACAAAGTCTTTTGAGAGGATCCAGTATAGCAGGAGGCAGAAGGCTACAGTAGAAGCCTGTGGGTTAAGCCATATGATGTTATCAAGGAAAATACCGCTGGCCAAAATCCTGAAGTTGAAGGAACATTTAGGGATGGGAGTTGGGAAGGGCAGTCTTTAAAATAATTAAATGTGTGGTTAGGAGAATGAAATGAAGGTTAGCACACTGGGATACCACCATTCTGCATTTTCTGCACCTTTCCTTTTGAGTGATTTAGGGTTTCCCTCCCCACTGACCTATTCGATGCCTCAGTTTCCTAAATGAAAAGCAACAGTATTGCCCTCCTTCATAAGTATCAAGAGAAACATAAATGAAGACCTAGATGATTTTTACTCCAGTAAAACATCTACATGAATATCACAGCTATCTTCTGCCTGGTGCTTTCAAATACTTATCCTCATGTCTTCTGCTTCCATCCTTGCTGACATGGGCCTCACTTTCATTTGAAATTCATGTATATATAGGGGAATAAATTTTCACAGGGAATAAACTGAGAGGTGGAAGGACCAAGTAAACAAAGGAAACTAAGAAAGTTTTTTCACTAGTAGTCTGAACAGTTTTGCCTTGTCCTTGAACTTCAAAAGAAAGGTAGAAAACAATACATTCAAACTAAGTGCCAATTTCCAGCTGCCTCACAAAATGGGACCTCAGCAGCAGATCTCCTAATGATTGTTAAGTGAGAAAGGCTGCCAACTCTTTGTATTAAACATAATCATCTAGTGATGCCCTCCATTGAAAAGAGCCAGCAAATATACCAGGTCCTGTTACTGGTATGACAATACAAACAGACATGGGTGCTGTAAGCCTGTTCTTGCAAATGAATCACAAAAGGCATTTTTGTGCCTGTTTTAAAACCTTAAGCTTTATCAGCATATGAAAACAGCCATAGATTCCAGCTTTATTTGCACATCAGGAGTACTCTTATTATATATATTAGGGTACATTTTTGAAGCCAAGACCTGGCTGTTGATGTCCATACAGAGATTTCTGAGGCTGATTTTCAGAGATGACACTTCCAAGAGCTTCCAGTGAGGCCCATAAGAGCTGCTGGGTCTTACATGTTCAGCCGTTGCAAAGAAGCCAAGAAGCAGGTGCCCCCAGCACACACAATTAGGAGACGGGGGTGGGGTTATGTGTTTAGGGTTGTTTTTTGTTTGGGTTTTTTAAAGTACAGTTACGGGTTGAAAAAGTGGAGAAATGGAAATTATTGTTTCACCTGCTTTTAGAGAAGTGAACATTCCACTAATTTCAAACCAGTCATTTCATATAATTAATGCATGATAAAATGCTATGATTAATGCTATGATTAATGCTGCCACAATGAGCCTAAATGTCAATATTTTAATGGTGCCTGCTGAGTTAATATAAAGCTGCACACAAGGCTCAGTCCTCGGTAGATGTAAAACAGTAATAAAATTGGGCTACAATAATTTACAACCATTGCCCTAAAAACTGTTAATAAATTGGGACATCTGATGGCAAAGACCACGTCAACAGACAGAATATGCAACATCCATCACTCTGAGAAAAACTGATGAGAGCTCACTGTGCCACTGCTCCGAGCACTCCACTGGCTATTCATTTGAAAGCAAATCTACTTCAAGGCCATTTATCTTTAAAAGCCCCTAACAAATTAGGAAGCATCTATCTCCTGGACTGTCTGCCCATCTATTTTTCACAAAGATAATTAGCACCCTGACCCAACCATTAATGACATTACGCTCTTTTTGCACTAATGGGAAAGAGGATTCTGTAAGCAAGAAATCAGCAGCAAAAATAACCTGTCCCCAGATATAGATATCTCCACTGAAGAAACTTTTGTGAGCCTTTTGCTAAAGGCAGAACAAGTTTGTCTCTTGCACAGTTCCTTCCATTTTTAGTATAATTTTCTTTTTCATTATGTACTTTTGCAGCTTTTGCAGCCTGAGCAAATTCAGCCATCTGCAGCACAAGCAGAAAAGAATGAATTCCTTCCTACAAAACCTCCAGCTTAATCTTGATATTTACATCAACACAGAGAACAAATGGCGTCAAGTCCCACAGTCAAAGTCCTCCTGTAGAAGAATTAGCCACACACTTAAGGCCTGATTTCTATAGGGAAGGAGGATGAGTATAGGAAATTTTTACTTGCATTTAAGGAACCAAATTCTTTCCCCCTCTTGTTTTTCTATTTGATGCTTATAAACCTTGCAGTCTTACAGGCATAACTTACAAAGTATGTATTAACATGTGCACAACTATGTGAACAGGCAGTTAGTTAAATGAAAAAATATCTCCAATCAATCAATCAATCAACAATGCTTACAAGTTTCTACTGGCACCATCAGTGAATAACCTCATCCTTTCTGAAAACCTTTTTCTTTCCCTTCTTTCCAAAACTATTAAGCTGAATTTCTTTGATGAAACTTCTCATGGTTGCTTTGAAAAGGACTTCTATCAAGTGTTGTGAACATCCCTGATAGCCTATGCACTGCCTATGCAATGACTTCTCACCACATTGTAACTCACTCAGAACAATTCCAATATATTTTAGAGCACAGATTTGCTATTCTAAAAGCCTTCTTGGCTTCTCCCTGTCATATTATACTCATCCAGCTATTTTATAAATATTTATAATACCATTATGCATTTTTTATTGATTTCCCCTTGCCACGTGCCAGTCTTCAGGCTGTATGTCTGTCACAACGCATATGCAAAAGGCATACATATTTTTAAAGACAACCTTTTCCTAGGTAGCCAAAAAAACAATATATGCCACTTTGCTTCCTTTCAGTGTTAGAATCATATCACTAGGAGTTTTTCTGCTCTCTGAGGTTCTTGGCTATTGAATTTTCTGAGGCAAGGAAAAAACTTTCAATGCTTCAAACAAGAGGGCCTTTGGGAAAGATCACAGCTATTCCCAGACCTTCTGACATGATGCAAGTGGTAATACACAGTGGGGGGACATGACTTCAAAGTCAGAGCTTCAGCCACAGAAAGGGGCTTTCAATAAACAATTAATGTTTTGGTTTTGTTTTCTGGTATTTGTGGTTTACTGTTTGCCTTTAGAGGAGCCATTCCTTTCCTTTACAGTGATCTATCAAACATCAGCAAAGAATCAGGTTTAGTATATAGGAAGAAGTAGGAAAGAGACTCCACTGGCAGGTAGTACAAGTGCAGAGACAGGTAGTACAAGTGCAGAGCTGAAAGTTGGAAGTTGGTTAAAAGTTTCCAGAAAATTTCTGTACGGATAGAAATATATCCAAATACCCAAGATACTAACCAAGATCCATTGAAAAGACACTGCAGTTACACGCTTTCCTGATTATATAGGTGGAAGTCCAAATATACAACAGCTTTTGAGAGAAAAAGCTCTGACTGACCTCACTGAAAATTTCTTCCTGCTCATGTTGCTGCTCTTACATCAGTCTACAGATATATGATATCATTATATATACTTAAATGTCCCATGACAGCAAAAACCAACAAAAAAAACCAAACCAAAAAACCCCCCACAAAAACCCCCAAACAAAACAAACAAAAAAAACCCCCAAAAACCAAACCAACCAAACAAAAAAAACCAAACAAAAAACCCCAATAACAACAAAAAAACCCCAACAGAACAAAAAAGCCCAAAACCAAAACCCAAACAAAAAAACCCATAAAAAGAAAAAACCATTTTGGTTTCCGGTACCATTACTCAGAAAATTTCTACCCATTAGATTAATTTTAAATGAACAGTCACTGCCTACTTAAATGTCAGAGTATGTAGGAAGGAACAAGGCTTTTTTTCACAATTCCACAACTGACTGATAAGACAGGAGAGCAACAGGCTGAGGCAGCTCTTTGCATGGCAGTTGAAGTTTCTTCAGCTGCACAAGAATTAAAATCAAAATTGTGATTCTAATAATTCCACATAAGTTATATTTACTGTGAGCCTATCATAATAAACCCTAAAGAAAGCAGTTCATTAAACTAGCAAATATAACAAAGCTACAGTGACATTAGATAAGGTTATTGCTAGAGATTGCCAGAGCAAGATTACTGAGGCAACTTGGGGTTTTCAAACTAACACAAAGAAGTCTGGAGGATCAGCACCAAATCTACACCATTTTCTGACAAGTAAGCACCTGTCTCCAAGTGCTAAGCCCAAAACTTCTACTCTGCTTATTGAAATGGACCATTTCATTCAAGGCTTTTTTCAAGGGCTGCCATCCACTTCCCAAACATACTCAAAAGGAACAATCTCTCCACGAGGAACAAAGTAAATGATTGATTAGACAGAAACTAAGGGGGAACGGGTCCATCAGACTAAGGAGCACTCCCCATTTCCTGAAAGGGTTTCTTCATCATGGTTCTTTGCTTTTTGTTTTTTTAGACATTGAAACACACCACCTGTAGTTTCCTACCTGCTACACATTTACAATTCCTAATTTACTTGCTGATATAGCGCTTCTTGAAAGCTGATTTCTGCCTCACAAGACAAGATTCTGGTTTTATCAATTAACGTCTTTGGAAGCTCACTATGATCACTATGTAGGACTACCTTAGCAAGTAGCATGGTGGAATAAAATCAGTCTGTAAAGCAAAACCGTCAGTGCTGAAGGTATGATATTCACACTGCACATGTTTTGGGAGAAAGGGAGAGAGGGAGACTACTTCAGGTTAAGCACAGTCTGGTTTTGTAGACTCATTAGCAGTAGGAGAGCATTATGTGCACGCCTGGAGCACATTTTCATCCAAAAGGAAATTGGTTTACATATTCCAAAACTGTTCTGCAGTGTAAAGCAAACCACAGCAAACTTGAGACTTGCTTCAAAATCATATTCTTGATCCAAAATAAAATGTTAATATAAACATGCCAATAGCCACATGGCTTTTGACTTTTAAAATTTTATTTATATTTTTTAAACAATGCCTTTACCAAACTAACATGACTAATGCCACAAGATCAGTTTAGTTTACACGACACTTTTGTAATTTTATACTCATCAAAATTTGGTTCTAACTTTAGATTTTTATACTTAATAGACAATTTGACATCTATCATGTAGGGAAGGTGTGAGGGGGAGCTAACTCAAAACTTATAAATATAGCATTATAAATTCCTGAAAAAGCACTTAACATCAAATCCTAAAATGCTACTTTCCAAGGTTATCTTTCAGGCTAAAACCTCACTTTGAACAGAACAAACAGTGCACCTTGTACAAAAACAATCCTCATTCTACTGTTCTCTTTCTTGAGCCAAGATTTCCCCCAACAGTGCTTCCTTCATCGGGAAGCCCAGTGCTCTGCTGTGATACCAAGGAATATGAAAAAGGATCATTTCATAGGATCATTATGCAGACCAAATCAACACTCTAAAATATAAACACTTCACATTTTAAAAGTTTCACAACTCCTGCAGAACTACTACTCTGAAAATGGAAAAACTTCAAGTCAGTAAATCTATTTCCTCTATCTGTGCTTTTGCTGAAAAGGTAGTTGTCAGCTTTAACTCAGAGAAATAGTTAAGCTTAGGCTGTTGTATTAATTATAGCCACTACTTATGAAACATTGTGTAGCTGTTTTTTACCACACTGAATCCCAAGCTACTAAATAAACAATTTAATTTTCCTCATAACAGTGACAACTCCAATAATAAGCCAGCACAAATTATGCAAAAGGATCGCAGACCTTACAAACATGTTCTCAAACTTATTGAATGAATAAATCAAATATGCATACCCAACTGATTTTTGTGCAAAAGCAGTGTTATCCCTGTCAATGCATTTCAGTGTTAATTTTTTCATGTAAATTCTATTGATTTTTAAATATTTTGCAGCTCTTAATTCTCCAGGCAAATTCCAGCAAGAAGAGTAGGAAGAAAAGGGGATTTGTGCAAACAGTCTTACTGAAAAGCTGCAATGTGTTACCGTCTGGAGAACCCTCCACAAGAATTTATGTGGATGAATTCAAACCAACAAATTTCTCACAATATGTTACAAACATGGCCATACACATGGGATAATCTACCCACAGCATCAACCACTGCGCCTAGAAGGGTGCCATGCCTTGCAATGAAATTTGTCAATTAATTCTGGTGCTTCTCTGGAGAATGTGAGAGCTTCATTTCTGATCTCAATGTGTGATGGGACACTTCTTTTCATACTAAGTCCTGTTGTCTATAGCTGCATTTCTGAGTGCTCAGGACTTCTGCTCTTTATGTGTCAAACATCTCAGTCTGGTCAAGCAGAATAAGATAGCACAGTTCCCAGCAGTGAATCTTCAGTTTTAGGCAATTTGTCCAGCATCACAAAGAAACTTCGTGGCAGGATTCAACTCTCTAGGGCAACACAGAACTGAACTGAATCACAAGACCTGTCTATTTAAATAGAATAATAACAATCACACTTCTTACTATTATATACATGGAAATGATACTTGTGTCCCATTAACAACTCTCATTTGAAAATAAACACAGCAGAGTAACCAGTCGCTTTGGGGAGGCAGCAATGTACATAAACCATAAAACACGCTCTTCGACACACACCCTGGTAGATGCACCATTTCCCACTGCAAGGCCTTTGGCTTGATTTACCTCACACCCTTGCTGCTTGTCTCCAGAGATGTGGCCAGACCATATACTCATAATTCTGCACTTTGTGCAGACTGGACTTTCATTTCCGCCTGAGCACAGCAAAGGTCAGAATTAGCTGGAAGTAGCAGTAGTTTGTTTAGCTGAGATGTTACCAGCTGTTCACCTACACTCTTCCAGTTTTCAAGACTGGACTCAAATTGTCCAACAATCCAAAAAAGAGAGATTTCTGATATAGGCACAGAGAAACAGAGGTCTAGAATATTATTCAGATACGTTTCATCTTGTGTCATGGAAAAAAATAGCCAAATGAGACTGAAGTGATGAATAGTAAGTGAAATAGCAGGAGGAGAGACAATTTTGTGCAGAATGGGAAGACTAGTCCCCAAGGCTGCAGAACCTGACACAACTTTCACACTTAAGGTAAACTTTAAAAATGTATGAATGTCATTGCAACTACATTGTAAAAAAAAATACTAAGTGCTTTGCTTCGTTATTCACAGGCAAGTCATCATCTGAAACAGTACCTGTTTTACACCTCGTAAGTTCGATACCAGTTGGAAGATCTTAAGAGACAAGAATTAGACACACAGGCTTGCTATAAAAATATTGATAATGTTATGGTAAAATTGACATTAACGTTTAAAATTTCTAGGCACAGAGCATTTGTTTGGAGCTCAAATCTGCATCAAAGTGAAAATATAAGCAAATCTTGAGAAAATCTATGAAATTTCCATTTTATCTTCAGGCTGGAAAAACCCCACAAATTACAGTAAAACATTTGCTTCTATTCATAACTTTCCCCCCCCCCAAAAAAATAAAAAAACCAAACCAAAAAACTTTAGAATTACTTCCCTTTCAAAAAACTTCAGGGATCACTGACTGATCTCTTCAGTGCCATCCAAACAACTATTACTCTTCAAGGAAGTTCCAACCTTAAAAGAAAACTTGAGATAGGTGCTCACTTTCTAGCTGTGTAATAGCCAGGTCTAATATACTGCCCTCCATGCATTTTAAAACACAGTACCAACACCGTCTGAATATATCACACTAACACTACTCGTAATCTGGTATGTCTGTATTTCCAAGGATACAACCAGGCATACAAGCTCCCCTGGCAGTCGGTATCATCAGCTCAATCTGCATACAGCAAGGGCAAGGTGACTTCAAGGAATCACAAAGCAGGGCAGGCAGATGCCAGCAGTCTCTCTGGGCAAATAGGTACGAAGCACTACCCCCTCTGCAAACACTCAGCTCAGCAAACAGTACAGTGCCATTTCACCTATATATGGTCAACAGATATCTCTGGATATTTTCTACAGGATTAAAAAAAAATGTTATATGTATTTAATGATTCACATATTGGAGTACTGACCAAAGAGTAGGAACCATGGGAACACACAAGTGCCTGACTGCACAGCATTTAAAACCCCTACTCTGCTGCTACCAAGCACTCCACTGACACTCCAGTTACTGACACTAACATATCCTATGCACATGAAAGTCTGATTTCTTAAGTTTAAGAGGCTGATGGAACCTCATGCCTCCTCTGATGTCAAAACACCACCCCATCCACCAACGAGACATTTCTCTACTGATCTCATCTGAAGGGCATGTTTGAAGTAGCTGTTTTCGGGGCATACCTATTAGATCCTGCTTCACAATGTCAGCCATCTCCTTTTTAAAAACTGGGAAGGAGCTATATCTTTTATCAGCATGGATAAAGTTAGTGCGTGCCCTCAGGAGGCTGATGACCCACGTTCAGCTTCCCTCTCTATCAGAGCGAATTTGCATCTAAATTCAGTCAAGACAGTGCTCTCCTCCCCAGACATTACAAAATTAAATATATTAATGGAATTATTTTCATAAAACAGTTAAACAGGAGTAGCGTGTGGAAGTCTGATTCTGCAGTCCACTGACCTGAACAGAGTTTGTGCTCCAACTTATTCAAACCTATCTTTCCCACTTTGAATACATCCTCCAATTACTTTCCCATGGTATTACAGGAACACTATATCCACAGTTGCCTCCTTCCTAATGTGTGACATGCTTTCAGAGAAAAGTGTAACCTCTGGTTTTGTAGGATAATTTTCAGGCAAGAAGAGTGGTTTTCTCACTATCTTCAGAAGACTTGGCACTAGCAGTCATAAAAGGAGGGTATAACTTTCTGCAACACAGTGTAAGACGTCCAAGTCCAACAGAGCAGGATTTTAGACGCTTCACTCTTCCCACTTCTCACGGTATTCCCACTGAGAAACTCAGCTTGATTCCTCCTTAGTACATTTATGCTGATGGATTGTACTCTTTGTATACAATTTTTCCCTCTGCCCTGTATATACAGTCCCACTACCATGCTCAGGACATGAACACCTAAAAGTGTACTTTTAGTACGTGACTAAAAGTCCTGTCTGCATTTGCTGAATAGTCCAGGGGCTAAACTCCAGTACAATGTAGTGAGGACACACAGTAACATCCCATTTTCAGAAAGAGGAAAATAGGCATTATGTGACTGCAGGAAGATCACACTCCTATTCAGCAAATGAGTTAATATGAAAAAACAAAAGTTCCTTTCTGCTTCTCAGCCTTATCTTATCAGAAACATTACAAAACACAGATGGCTTCTGGCCAAACTCCAGTATGGACAATCACAGGCTTCTCCTTCCCTACTTCTGTTCAGCCATCCCAATGAAATACAGTATCTTTTACTGTCCCGAACTCATGTGTACTAATTAAGCACTTATTTAAAAGCACAAAGCATTCAACCAGGCTACGATGGACTTTGGAGATGGTTGGATTTCATATTTAGTAAGTTCACTGAGTTTAAAAAAGTTGAGCAAATTGTGACCTCTGTAACCATTAATTATTTACTCCTGAGATATAATGGATGAAACTGATGAGTAAACTCCCAATGACTCCCAGGATTTCACCTCACATGCTTTCATGAAAATCTATGCTGAGACAGTTGGTTCTGCAACACCTCAAACCCCTCTGGGGTGATTGCCAGAGAGGACATTTGTGCCCATACCACCTTTTCAGTCTTGCCGTTTTCCCAAAGCAGATTCCTCTGTACTTTGAAGGGAGTGGATCTGGTACAAGGTCCAGAGTGCCATCCAGAAGGGCAAAAGGGGCTTTCCAGGTGGTCACAACAATAGCCCACACAAGCGGTGGTGACAGTGGGAGGGTGTTTGGGCCTCTGGAGTAAGATTCTGGCAAAGAGTGATGAGGAGGGGAACCTTTTCCAATACTACAACAAGAACTCTTTTAACAGATATAGGAAGGAAAGGCAATGACTGTAATTTCCCAACCTTCACAAACATTTCACTTCTAAAATTATGTCTTCTGATTTCATGAGCTTCATTTTATTATTTCTAGAGTTAATTTTTTTACCTGATGAAAGCAGCTCAGTTTTGCTGCCTGTTTTAGGACATTCTATAACTTTACATCCACCACTGACTTATTTTTTTAACAAAACATTTTTAAGACCTACCTCTATATATTTTATAAATAGATAAATCTACACTTGGAGAAAACAAGGTAAAATAAACAAAAAGAAAGATAAAACCCACAGAGGCGATGAAAATTGCATTACATTATCAGTCAGGTAAGGAATTTTTATGTAACCTGAATGAAGTTCCTCTTCACATTTTATTCTGTAATATGTCATTGTGTTGCATCTGGCAGAAAAATAAGACCTAAAATCAAAATTCTGTGGACTGAATACCTACAATAAGCTTACTCAAATCAGGAACCGCCCAAAACCTGTGCCTTGGAATAAAACTGGGGGGTGATAAAGAAACAAACAGAGAACACTACCAGAATATTGATGCTTCTTCCAGAAGTATAAAAAAAATTACTTAATGTTGAAAATTTTGTAATGAGAGCTGTTCATAGTTCATGTAACTTTTAAACAAGATTGAAAAAGCCCTTTGCAAGTAAATGGTGTGACAGCATTACTGGGATCACTGTAGTCTGGCAGAACAGGACACCATACCCAGCAAGGAACAGCTCACAAAAAAGTAGGTCATGCCTGTAAGTAGACTACTTACTCAAGCACACCCTCCAAATCATAATGACAAACTGTTTCCATAAGATACCTGTCACACCAATATAGTTTGGTAGGTTTAGTCACTACACAAAGTCTATGATAACCGCTTTTATTATAAGTCACTTGTGCTTGTTTACAGTCCCTTGTTTCGACATGCGGCACATGATGCATAATTAAAGATAACTGTTACTTTCTTCCTTTTCTCACAATACAGTAAAGCCTGTAAATAAAGACAAGCTCTGGGACCATTAAGAGAGCCTCTTGTTTGCAGACTGTCTTTCCAACCAACTACTTCAATTTCAATGCTAAAACTGTCAAGCTTAATTAAGAGTTATGGGGCATAACCATTTCAAAACCATAAATCCATACAGTAGAAAAGTATGACCGCCTTAGTGAACATTTCTTTTTAAATAAGCAATATCTCTTACCAAGACCTAATTTTGGTTCCTTATACACAACACTGTATCATAAATAACTTTATTACTTCTCCTGAAGTGAATATAAAGACCATCATAAAGTAATTTCATCTTGATGTCTTTTGGTTTATTTGACTATTTAAAGTGGACCTCAAAGCATATTCTAGCTTAGCATCGCTACTCCGTCCAAATCCACCATGCTCTTTGTGATCCTCCAAAAAGTTTGCACAGAACTGCCTTTCTCTCCAGCTTTTCAGTATTTTTTTCCTAAAGTCTCTTTGCCTTTTGAGTGTGCACAGCTGTCCACACATCCTCACAGCTTCAAGCAGAATGATACTGAGAAAGAGGTATCAACAGCTCACCAATTAAGCACTGCCCTTTAAAAACATCTTTAGCATTCAGCACACCCAGATTGAGACAACAGTGACACAGTCCAAAAAATCCACCAAAACAGAACTGTAGCATAGGCTTAGATTTAAACCTTAAAGCCACATTATCCATTCCAGAAGCACCACGTGTTTATTTCCATTTTAACAGTGCTTAGGTCTTCTATCAGAACCTCTGCAAAATCAGTGTTCTAGGGAGCGCCCAACCAAGTCAGAAAACCCAGCGCAACCTTAGTCATATTGGTACTTTCAGCCAGAAATTGAAATTTAACAGACAACAGATTACTGTGCTTCAAAGGTTTGAACGTCACAGTACTGGGTAGATTTTAAAATCAATCAAATGTTGCCATTTTTAGTGTGAAAAAAGTCCCACATACAGTCTTACCAGTAGTTTTCATATATTTAAAGTGATTTTCTGGACTTTGCAGCAAAGGAGTTGCCCTTTAAAATGCAAATCCTAAAGGCTTAAACCAGAAGAGTGATTAAAACAGTATCATGTTTATTACTATTTCTTAATCTAATGACTTTCGTAATATGACTGCATGAGGAAACCTTTGGCTCTCTCCATCTGCTTAATGGGCTAACAGATCAGTTCAATTTATAGAACTGATGATCATATAATAGTCAGTCTAGAGGCAGCCCCTTAAAATAAAAGTTTTTAAGGAAACTTTAATGGTTTCTATCCTGATGAGCCTTTTTTTATGTGTTAGACAACATTTAGGTCAAGATATAGAGGAAATAATGGCTGAATATCTAAAAGCATAATTTATGCAGACTAAACATAACTGTAAAAGACTCTTATCAGCTCTTTATCAGATCCAGAGAGACACAGAAAATATACCCTGGCCAGCATGTTAGTACATTTGGGGAGAAGATACTAAGAAAAGAAGCTACACTTCTCTCTTCTTCTTTACCCTATCTGGAAAATGTGGTTAATAATAATGCTTTGAACTTAAATTTCCATTTGTAGATTTGAAATCACTTTACAAAGGTGCATAAGCGTTATTATTCTCATTTCACAGTTGGCCTCACTAAGTACAGAGATTTGTAGCAATTTGTATGAGAAGCAGCATCCTCTAGTGAATAAGTTAAGAGTCTGAAATTATGTCCTCAGGATTTTCTTCCCAGCTGAACTGTAAACTTCAGACTACACCAATATCCACTGTGGCAAAACCAGACACAGTCCATCTGAAATTGGAGGGTTTCTGCACAGGAATAGGAACACAAGCCAGAAATACATGATGTAGATATAAAGAATTTCTGCCTTTACATTGATCTAGTCACTTAAAATTAACTTTCTGAAACCCTAGGGAGATGGTCATCACACAGGTCATCAGAGTGTACAAACACAAAAAAAAAATGCCAAGAAATGAAATGCCATCTGTTCAGAAGAAAAACGAAATAATAAGATGCATAGCAGTGGACAGCCTGGAGTTTGAGCAGGAGAGCTCCTTAACCACCAACATCACACTCCTTTCTCCTCTCTTGTTGACCAAAGATCTTTCATCCTGATTTCCTGTCGTAACGTTTCTCTTACGCAATATTATTCCTCCTCTGGACAACAGCTCGTGCACATGGCAACAACCTTACCTATGGGTTTTAAATTTTGTCATGAAAAGCACTTCTGTGTGGTAAGTCCAAGGATTCAGGAAAACACTGAGTACATCTTCTCTGTTTATAGAAATAATTTTAGTATATTTTATTCTCAAATATCAGTTGGTCGCTTAGGTTAAACTTTAAGCAACATTTCCAATTTCACACTGGATTAAAGGCTAAAAATGAGGAAGCAGTATGGTATTTTTCTTTTTTAGAATTATGGGAATGATAAAAATCAGGCTAAAAGGATAACAGATAGAAAGAAATGTTTTCAAGGTTCCAAGCTTAAAACTAAAATCTATTCTTCAAAAAGCTATTTAATTTCAGAGCCAGGCCTCTAAGCCAAAAGAATCTCTCATCAGCTTCAAAACTACTCCAATTGTTTTCCCCAAATATAAGTTGGCCAAGAGAGGATACCAACACAGCCACAGTTAGGAGATTAAGCCAAAACCATGTTTGCAGACTTTTAACTTTAAATACACAGAGGCCTTAAGTATTTGCTGGTATTTTAAAGAAAAATTACAATAGTTGCCACTGAAATCAATCTGCAATAGCCTGTACATGTAAAACTTGTAAGGACAATCAATTTTGGACATAGAGGAGAAAACCATAAACAAAAGTGAACTGTCAAAACAAATAAATAAAAATGTTAAATGTTTTTAACGCAATCATAGTTTAGGAACTTTTATACAGAGAACGAGTATAAAATAGTCAGATCAAGCTACTTCTCCAAGCATAATCTGTCAGACAAAAACCAGAAGATACCAAACTGGGGTTATAGTAATTCACGATTTTGCTACAGATGTTGACATCCCTGCAAAATTTTGTAATTCATAATTCATAAACAAGTGGTCAAAAGGACTATTAAATAATTTAAATTTTATAACAGAATAACTTTTTTCCAGTCTTTTACACTTCTCATAACCACAGAAAAGCCTCTTCAAATTAGTCAGAAAAAACCCAGATGCATCAGTTCTCTCTTCTGCCACAGTTTTGTGTCAAGGCATAAATCCATGATGGACTCATGCTAGTTTGTTCCCAGGGCTATACCTGGTATGCCGTGTTTTTGGAGACTTTAACGGTGTTTGTTTACATGCTTACCTCTCTAAAGCTCCTTGGCTACCACAGCTGGTCAAACTGTAACACGTGAATGTGCGTTGATAATGGTGGCAGGCAGAGGAAAACCTTTGGGTGATATGCAGAAAACCAAAGCCGTTTAGTTTGACCAGCAGTATCAAGATCTCTAGATCAGATCTGCAACAAACCACGGTGAGTGACCGTTCAAAGCAGGTGATCTCAGTGACAGCCCTTTTCCCTCCCCAGCCACGGCATTACAGGGCCCCCCACCTGGGATTGTCTCCTGCACACAGGACTCATTAGGTCAGGGAAGATGGTGCAGGGGAGCCTTGCTCTCTGCAGAAAAATTCACCAGAGAACAGAAGTAGCAGAAATTGTGATTTGCTGTTTTAGCGTACTTCCGTGTTAAGAACTTTTGCTTTAACTCCACTCTAACTGTACTACAACCAAATCAAGGTTTCCTGTCAGCATGATATACTGGGAATACACATTCCCTCCAGCTTAACAGCTTTCAGGCTTCTTATGCCACCTCCCACTGCCTCCCTAAAGCCACAACAAAGTTAGCTATCGACTAATATGACAACACCTAACAAGGGTACAGCTGATAAACTGTAAGTTTGATCCCGTCTACAATACTCAAATGCCTCCAGCAGATGCTTCATATGTCTGATTTTGAAACAGGAAGTAGCATTGCAACTAAATGCAGATGAACTGAGGAAAACATATCAAATGTAGGTTTTTATTTTAGAAAGCATACTCAAAATGCACCTCTAAATATGGGTAGGATGAAAGAGAAGAAGCATGAACACTGGTCCCTTCAGGACTGGGATGATTTTCTAGTTTTGCATGTGAATATAAATAAATCTTTAATCAACATTCATAATTTCTGCACCAGGACAAATTTAGAGGAAGCAGAAGTCAAAGGAGGAAAATAAAGAAAGCTGGAAGCGTAAAAATATTCATGCACGTACACACATGTGCACACCCCCACACACCCAGCAAGACCTACTTTGCCATATGGGATTACTGCTCTGTATTTAGCTAATGGATTAAGCACCGATAATTTAAAAAAAAAAAGAGATGAATATTACTTTTCCAATAAAAATAAGTCAAGGATTTAAAATAGAAAAGCCTTTTTAATGAAAAACAAATGGCATTTAAAACTTAATAGCCTTTAGGTCTGATAAAAAAGCCAAAGCCTTTATTTAAAGAAAATAAACTTTCTTTAATAACCACAGGCAGTGCTATACACAAAAGGCACCAGTTGCAATGCAGTGAGTCCTACTTATGGCAGTCTGGCTATGGCAAATGATAGGATACTAATGGAAGAAAAAACATATGCCTAGAAGCAAGATAAAAAATGGTGTAAATCAGATGAAACTGAGGGGCCATTAAGTCTTTCCTTTATGAACACTTTTAAAAAACATTAGCAAGTGTAAACACTCTTAACTCTAGTGATGACAAGTCAAATCAAACCAAACAGACCTTTAGGGATCCCTAACTAAAGAAAAGGGGTTACAACATTTAGGGAAACTTTCCAAGATTAAGCACACACAGACCTGGCACACGGCATGTGCTGGTACTGATACTGACACTGCTGTCTGGGGCATCACCAGTGTGATTTGTGGGGACTTAGGAAGCACTGAGACATACCCAAGCTGGCAGTCATGGCTGGTGAAACAGTCTCATAACCAGACAAATATTTCACTGCCACAGTCACATACTGTCAAACCAAAATTTAATGGGTACAGTCCCCATCCCAGGGATTGCCACAGTGCCCAAATAACTTGCTAAGTTCGAGCCCTTCAGGGAGATCCCAAACCCACAGCTTGAAGTTCTGTATTGATTTTCTAAAGGGCCACCATTTCACCCCATGGGCCAACTAAGAAAGTCTGCGCCACTAACTCTACTTCATCTTCGTGCCATTTTCCTGACCCACAATAGAAGAACAGGATTTTTTGACTATTAAGAGAAAAATTAGTGAAAGAAATTCTAGATATGAAGTGTGTACACAAGTGTTTCAAAGAGGCAAAAAAAGCTTCAGCAAAGCAGCTCGTATATTGCAGTCCCTCTTCCAGCTTTTTTTCATCCCCAGTATGCTGACTTCTAGGTTTATACTCTCCCAAGATTCCCTCCTGCATGCTGTCTTACTACCTTAAGCTTATTGAAATACTCAGTTACCAACAAGACCGTTCACACACTACACTTACCTTCAATAGCTGCATTTGATGGGCTTAAGAATCACCAAAAGCCAGATAATACTAAAGTCTTTTTTTTCAGTCTCCCTTAACATTACTGTTTTAAAAAATGTATTAAATTCTTTTGTCTTATATATTCTAAGAGAATGCCTTCCCTTATTTCCTTTTTTACTATAATGATGATCAGATAAAACAGGTGAGCAACACTATATTTTTTTTTCATTTTCCAGAGAGAAGATAATGGTTTAGATGGATGTGCCCTATCAGCTGCAGTATGCAAGCTAATGAGGAAAGTTTCACACCTGTAGTTTTAAAATCAATGAAGTTTCAATGATGAAAAAACAAAACAGCAGAGTGCAGATGAAGGTTTACTTCTAACTCTCTATTCCTTAGAAAGCTACAATCACCACCATATACAACACAATAAAACTACATATGGTGCTTGCCCTGCAAAAATCTTGCTGAAGCTTTTTGGTTTTGATTTGTTTTTGGTTTTTTTTAAATAAATGTAAACCTGTACTTCTCAAAGCATTTTGAAATTCAAATGACAATTCAACGGACTGCTAAGTAAACCTCTACAGACACGCAAATGAATATTTTCTTCTAATTACCTTACTTCTCTGATGTGGAACGTGAAAAAAAAAAACCCACATAATTTCAGTATTAAAAAAGAGATTAAAACGCCCCATTTGGCAGCAAATGCTATCATCATAAAAGAAATGAGGGAACCCAAAATGTACTTCCACTTTTTGAATATCCAGTTCTAATCTAAAAGACATGAATTCCAAAATAATTTGGATCTGAACTGAGTAACCATCCAAACATGCTTGAGTGACAACACAAAAACTGCTTATAACATGTTCTGACCTCCAAAAATTGAAAAACACTAGCTCTCTAGTGGAAACTTGATGCTAGGCAGCTACCTAGAAGAGGGAGTGCTTACAAGGTCACCAGTGAACCAAGCAGCCAGCCTACTGCAGTGCTTGCACAGTGAATTAGGCTGGATCAGCTGAGTAAATACAAGATAAAAAGTGCCGATTTTCCAAATGAGTAGGGTGAGGGTGTTTCTTGGGTATGGCAGTGTATCACTTCACCTGCTCTGCATCTTCAAATCAAACCCCACCAAACAAAACCAAAATCACCCACTAAATTAACTAAATGCACAATGGCAGTAACACCACCTGGCTGAGATGGCTGTTCCCACACAAGGAACAGTTTTTACCGGAACTGGTATCTGCACCTGGCTTTTGGGTACATTCTCTAAGCCCCAGCTGAATGACAGCCAAGCTGTATAAATGGACATCTTGGGTGCACAGCAGCATACAAGATGACCAAGCTGCTACACAATTACACTCAGGCGTGCGTTCTGCTCTCCAGCCCCACCAACCTTAAAGCCCACGGGCAGGGACAGATGTAAAACTGCCCTCGGCCAACACATGAAACACATGCCCCTTAACACATGAAAATGGCACTTCAGCAGCCTTTATTCTACATGGTTCAGGGTCTCTCCTTCCAAATGCCACAGGCCACAGCCCTCACTTCCACATCTAAGCCTACCATTGTGTAATACTCCCAACAGGCCTCTCAACATTGGAAGAGTCTATGAGGCAGCAACAGGAAATTCTGCTAATTAGAGCTTGCCAACGGTAGGATTCTTTAGAACTGTGGCTAGCAGGATCACGGATTTGGCAAACTGCTGTCCAGAAAAACTGCTGAATCTACAAAACATTTTCTTAAACCTTATTTTCCGAAGTTCCCTGTACAAAGACCTGTTTGTACTTCTGTCAAGCTCACAGTAGTTTCTTGCTCTCACCACACCAAAGTTTACCTTTTCCTAAGCAGATGTCAAGAAGAGAAAATATAATAGTATCTTTGTTTGAGAGAGGAAGTGCAAAACCTAGCCCATGACCCACCTCTCATCCTCTTTCTAAACCACCTTCTAAGTATGTACACTTCCAAATCTTTGTGGCATTTCGTTTAGAGAATGCAGCAACTCTTGGTGAGGGTTCTGGACAGAAATTTGCTTTTCAGGTAACCCAATTCACTTCCTAGGCCAAATGCAATCTCCAGCTATGCACAGAAACAAGAGACAGCTGTCAAATCAAGAAAATTAAAACAAAACCACCCCTCCCCCCCCCCAAAAAAAAAAACCTTAGGAAATTTTAGTTGCAATTCCCTGGTTTTTTATTAGAGGCTTTTGTATCCTGTCTATCAAAATATTATGGATAAACTGTATACATTAAAAACAGCCCAGATGGAGAGACAGTAAACCAACACATACTTATTAGCCTCTGGTTTTGCATACATAAAACACACGGATAAAAAAAAAAAAAAAGATAACATAAAGATATTGACACATCTTAAATAATGTTCTTACAAACTGGCAGAAGTACTGTGGGCTTGTACAGAGCCAGATGTGACAGACAGAGATAATTGTGAGTTGTTGAGCTTTTCAGTGAGTGCAGAAGCAGCAGTCTTTTTTAACCTGAACTCTCCATCACACATGCATTTAATACGTCTGATATTCCAGTGGAAATGTGATTTGATGTCTTTTGAAAACAACACTTCAGTACGACTTTAAATTATTCCCCATAGGGGACCATTTTACTCCAACGTGATTTGTTTACTAGATCTGCTGCTTCCAGCAAGCTGCCTGATAGATGCCAAAGATGAAGATGAGCTCTGTAATGCACATTTTTGGATGACTGAAGACAAAATTCTTTGCTTCTTGGCATAGTTTTCCAAATGATCATGATTCTTAAAGCATTCATTACTGTGTAGTAAGGCAATCTATATTTCTGTCAAATCCTGTTATTTACAATTTATGGAGAATAAAGATTAGAAAGGAGAGGTACTTCAGTGAGGAAAACAACACACACAAGGAACACTTTCTGCTCTAATTTTTATTCTCCCCAGTGACCTTGTTATCCCCGTCCTTAAGTGACAGAGGGATCATTAACAAGTCATCCACTTGCAAACAGGAATGGTGATTGTACAATAAAGTACTTGGATATAAAAAAGAAAAGCATTCTAAGATTATAGGAAAGGACAGCCTTTCAGCAAAAAGATAAACAGTTAGTATATTTTTATTCTTTCTTTGCACATTCATTTTGTATTATTACTGGTTTTAGAGTAACAGCTATGAACTCCAGTGAAGATCAGAGTTTCACTGTAATGGTACTGCCCAAGAACATAAGAACAGGTACTCTGGATTTGAAGAGCTGATCACTAATTAGATCCAATTGCCAAAAAGAGGGAGGAGAAGGGCAGATCAAGTCACTGAAACAAAGTGCCACTTGCCGTATACTTTGAATCATGCCAGCAACACAGGTGTGAAAAAAAAAGTAATTGCCTGATCATTAAAAAAACTCTGAGAGACCCGATTAAGAGAAACTCGTGTCGTACTTCTCAAGCAGCTGCTCAGGCACATAGAAAAGAAAAAGAAAAAAAAGACATAGTAATCATTTGAACAGTGCATGTTAATCCTACTATTTCTAACCAAATGCCTCAATATCATCTAAACATCATGACTCAGCTATACCCATAACTACTGTCAGTGGTCACCATTCTCAGGCTGGATTCTTCTTTTCAAAACAGAACCTTTCATTTGTGCTTTCTTTATCTCAGCAAGGGAATACTAAGCTTTGTGATGGAACCAAAATCTCATTTTCCAGAAGAAACCATTTTTTAAAATTCTATGATGATGACAGTTCTACCCAATGTATCTTTACAAAAATGAAATTTTTCCTGCCACTTGGTTCTCAACTGAGAATTCTAACTAAAAAAAAAAATCACTTTTTACAGTTTTTCTTACTGTTTTAAGATGTATTAAAGGTCATGACTATAATGGCTTGATGCAAGCATGCCAGTTGTATCAGATGAACCTTAGATGGTCAGCTCTACTCTACAACAGAGCTTACAATTCTTTGCCATTTCAGTTATGTGAAACTTGGCAAATGAGTAACATGTCAATGACAAAGGCACAGACCACAAAGTTACTCCGCAAAGAGCGAAGAAACAATACTCATCTGCCTGATCTGCTCCCATGTCAGAGTCCATGGCCAACATACAAATACTGAACAAGCTTTATACAGCGGCTCCCAAGTATTTTTGAGGGAAAATCAGCTGGGGAAGTCCAACCTACTGCTAACCAAGCTGTACAGAAATAATCTCAAACCAATTGCATAACAACTAGAGTCAAAAGAAAATAATTTGTGACCTAGTTATCCCTGGGATGACTTCCATTTCCATTCAGGATTACAAGCTGACTGCAGCAAGAACCACATTTTTCTCACAATACAGGTCAATGCAGCTACACAAACATGCAGGTTTACGCATATCATCAATTTACTGATGCACCTGAAGTCCTGGTAACAAACTGATTTATTTTTTATTACAATACATATACTGTACACTCGTGTACTACATCCCTAACCAATGCAAGACTTTCAAGCCTGATTTTCAAAACAAAATACTGATTTTATTTTGCTTTCAGTCCATTCCTGACTTACTCACGAACCACCTGTATTTATAAACAAAGGTTGAGTCCACTAACTCTTCCTCATCACACATATCTTAAAAATAGAACTGCTATGACAAAGATAATTCGATCTCACACACCACTTCAGGCAGCCAATTCTGTCCTCTCCAATTCCTAGTCCACTGCAGTCCTTCTCATTCCCTACAGTCCTCAAGCATCTCTCTTCTATAAATCCTGGGAAGCATTATCCATCTGGCATCAACCTGGTCTCTCTTCAGCAACAGGCTCTTTTGAGAATCAAGGATGACTTGAAACCTTTCTCAGTCATTTTCACTTACAGAAAAACTGTGGTAAAATGAGATGCTGTTACTTTGAAGTAATGCTCGCAATCAAGATTTGTCTCAAATTCTGCACCTATGAATGATTTGCAAGAAAAAGTATATTCTTACTTAAAGCTGCTCATAACTCATCGTTAAAAGATGAAGTAAACATTTTTTACAATTTTTCCCCATATGTTTTTATTTAAAATTAGAACTCATGCATTATTAACTGATGACTAAATACAGACTCATCCGCCTGTTTTCAAGAGAAAGGTTTCTTCTGTGTTTCCATTGATTATGCTCCCCTTCCTCAGATTCTTCACGTTGCACAAGCTTTTCCTATAGCAAAGTAGAACTGGGCACAGAAATAATTCCTGTCTCCAAAAATATGCTATATAACTCTATTGGAACACATGACCCAGGAAAGTTTTGAAAACAAGCAAGAGAAAATGACTATTGCTTTTGAAAGAAGAAAACAAACCACAAACAAACACAAACAAAATCCCCAAGCTCCCCCCCAAAACAAGAACCACCAAAATGAAAAAAAGAAAGAAAATCACAAGTAAGGAAGAAATGTTTGGAACCAAACCATTCAGGCTCATTTGTGAGTTTTGATCAACTCAATCAGCAGCCTTAAGGAACTGTAGGATGTTTGAAATCTGGTGTTTGTCTTTTTTATCCTATAAAACACAATCCTTATAGATTTCTAGCAAGCCTAGGCCAGCCAAGATACTGAAGTGCTTTCATAATTCTCACATCATGCATAGATGTGGGCAACAAATAAGGATAAACTTTGCTTAATGTCATCACCTGCATTAAGCCCCAGGACTGTGTGATGCCTCCCAGCACCTCTAGCAGGGTACACAAGGAGCACCTTTGGCTAAACTAAAAGTTAAGCACAACATGTATCTTGGAAAATATAACAATGCAATAGGATACAGAGTGAACAAAAAAAAAAAATCAATATTTAGTGCAACATTAACCAGAAGCAATAAATGGGTCTAAAACAGTGTAACCATGGTAAAGTAAGCTCAAGTGCACAGATTAGTGTTTTCCCCTAAAAAAGTTTAACTACTTTATTCCACATTACTTTACAATTGATAATGTTGTGGGTCCCCATGCAACAACCTGTGCTTGAAAGGAAAAAACATGCAGAAAGGTAGCCTAGGCAAGGAAGGATATTCCAAGCATGAAAAAGGATTAGACAGATGTAAAAATGTTCAGTGATGTGGGTGAGTCCCTAGGAAGCCACTAGAACGTGAGTTGAATCAGAAAAGGTCACAAAGACACTGACAAGAAAGTCGAGCTTGATGAAAGGTGAAGGCACTTAGAGGTTTCAGGATGGAATATGGTGCCAGCTGGGAGGGAGAGAACCCTTTTAATGCTCATACGCTGCCCTTCACACAGACACTTTATCTTCGTATGCCTTTGTTAGACTGAAAACGCTCTCTAGGAGCAAAGTCCTCCTACAAACTTCCATTACAAAGATAAACCAATACAACTCTGAGTCTTCCTACATCTTAGAGGATGCCTCATTTCTCAGTGCTCCTCTCAATTAGTGTACACCAGAACCGGACATGGTATTTATTACTGGAAGGCAAAAGCAGAGGTAACAGAAAATTCCCTTGCACAGAAATAGGCTCTGCCACAGAAATTTGTGGATTCATATTCACTAGAACCATTGTTTCCCACTGCAAAGACTTCCCTCTCTGAACTAATTTTGTTTATAACATTTACACTGGATTGTATTTTAATCACTTAACCCTATCTGTCTATGCGCAGTTCACCCAGAGATCCAGATGCTATTGTTTACCATGCTCTTCCTCTTCATCGCTATTTCCCACTCCATCAATCTTTGTGTCCACAATCCCTCCAAGTGATGACTCTGCATTTTCTTTCACTGCAGACAAAATACGACCAGGCATAAAACCCTGCTAGACTTCTCAGGGAGCACTCATATGCTGGTGTATTTTGAGATCTGTCACACAGTCACTCCATAACCTACACAGATACCTCATGCTTATATTGTGCCACGCCAGTTTCTAAATCAAAAGTGCCTTGACACGTCTTACAAAACCCTACAAATGTTACATGGCTTCTGTAAATGTTCTATCCAAGCTCTAGTTCACTTGACATCTTTGTCCAGGACCCCTAGTGAATTTTCTCAATAGCATTCGGTTTAATTGTAGATTTAAAGCTATAATTCTTTTCAAGGTATGTTTTTTTACCTAAAAACAACCTTAAACTGTTTCTACTTGCCTTAGAGGACATATCTATTTACATATATACTTTCAGAACTGAGTTAGTTTTACTGAGACTGTAAAAATGCCCCAAAAGTATGTCCAACAATGTTTAAGTTTCACTGCTAATACAGGTAATACATCTGAAATAGTTCAACAAAATTCTTACCTGCTTTCTCTACTGCAAAATAGATCTTTAATTCACAGAGGAATAAGGTCGAAAGCGGGGAATTACAAAAAGGACCTGGAGGCTGCTTTTTACATTTTGGTTGCAAAAATCATTTCATCTGGAAGAATTTTTTTAGGTTGAGCGGCAAAAAGCTTCACTCTGATCACCATTACCAAGGATCCACAAGTTTTCTACAGCAGCAGTTGTCTTTTTCATCAGAGGAATAATAATCAAGGTTTGCTATTTTCAAATTCTGTCTGTAAACAGTATTTGCAAGAACTATACACAGAGTCTTCTGGTGCCCAGTGACAGGACCAAAGGCAATTGGCATGCAACTGAAACACAGAACGTTCCCTCTGAATATCAGGAAAAACCCTTTCACTGTGAGGGGACTGAGCACTTATACAGGTTGCCCAGGGAGGTGGCAGAGTAGCTGTCCCTGGACATACTCTAAAGATGTCTGGAGATAGTCCTGGGCCACTTGCTGTAGGTAGCCATGCTTAAGGAGCAGGGCTGGACCACAGGCCCTCCAGTGATCCTTTCTAAGCTAAACCTTTCTGTGGTTCTGTGATGGAAATCTTATCTACACTGAAAAAGAAAGTATTATCAAAATTTAACATGCAAAGAGTAATTTCTCTTCCAGACAGAAACGTCATATTTGGAACAACAGCTGATGGGGTTTTATAAGAAACTGACAGCGAAGATTGGAGTATATGATTAAAAACTGGTGGTGTCACACTGCTTTATTCTGGTTGAACATCTGTTCTGTAGTTGGTTTGTGTATTTTGTTTGATTTCCAAACAGAATGTAGAATGAACAGAGTTTAAAAGATTGTTCTGAAGAACAGTATGAACAGAGCCATGGTCACTACATGAGGAAATATTACAGTCATAGAATAAAAGCAATCCCATGGGCTACCAGCAAAGTATAATTTGGATCTCAGGATTTCACAGTTATGTCCCATAGTAAATAATCCCTTAGCTTTGTGTTCTATGCCATCAGTTTGGCAATATTTTGAAATCAGTCTCAAAAGAATGTAAGTTTATTGACCCTGCACTCTTAAACAGAGAATGTCATACATCTCTCCTAAAGAGGCAATGAGTCCAGAGTTATATAAATTCAAAAATTAATACAAATATATTTTAAAGGAAGCTCATGGGGATTCTTTTAGTTTTCTTTTAGTTTTAAAAAGGTTGGCAAAATTTCTTTAGTTTTTCGTTTTAAGCAAACACTACCAGGCAGAACAGGTCAAAGAAGGTTGAATAGAGTAATTGAGTACAGTTTAAGAACATGAGCACTTTGTTCTTGCTGATAAATTAGACAGCTGCTCTGAATTACATTTCATGCTGTTTTCACACAACATCTAATTTCCTCCTGGTAGTTCTAAAGCTACGTGGAACTGTACGCAATTAACTCCACCACCTTTCCTTTATCCTTCAAAAAGCATCAATTTAGTTTGCTTACAGTTCTCTACATATTTTCCTTTTCCCTATAATATCATAAAAAATAATTCACATTTGTAATAGAAGAAATGCATTAGCAGCAAAATGCAAGTTCTAAAATGAGTAAGATATATTATTTATTAATTGTAAAAAAGTGCATATCCTTGTATTACAGAATACTCATGTCACTGCAAGCTCCAACAAACTGGAGCTTTTTCCTGTTTTCAGTATATTTTGCAACTCAAAGTATTTATCCCCTGTATTTTTAAATAGCAAAAAATGCTAACTTTTTTGTTTCTGAATACAATTTACACTTTGTCATCAACCTACTTTCAATTATGCAAATTGCAATATGAGTGGATCCAAAACGAAGCACAGTTTATTTACTGAAAAAAAATTGGGAAAAAGCAATTGTGATAAAAAATATTTATAAAAAATAAGGTTGCACAAAACCAGTTTTACACAAAGATACAAACAAAACATACTTTTAGGAAGAAGTATCTCTTTGACATGGTAAGAGTAATATGTAGCACAGAAGATCTATAGTACCTGAGTGAAGTATTCTTTAGTGGATGACTTAATGTACAGGTTCTTGAAAAGGAAAAGTTTTTGCAGGGAAGAACAGTTACGGCACACACTTAATTTTAAACACAGGCTTAAGTTCTCCCTCCTTCCCCAAGCCTGAGTGGGACAGGTACATGAGCTGCACAGCTATGCTGAAAAGAATGGGTCATATTTGCTTCTTTTGAAAGACACCGCCAAGAACTTTATGCCTAATTCACAAAGTCAGCTGCAATCCTTTCAATTACTTCAACAGACTGTGTTAAATTGTTGGCTATTTAGAAAAACTGCATTAAAAATTTTATTTAAATTGTAAATACATTCACTCAATATAAAGCCTTACAGTTACACATACTTCTCACCTACAAGAGTGTAAACCAGCACTAACAGCAAGCTCACTTAACATGTTCCGTGAAGTTGTTAATTCTCTTAAGGTGGTGTTTTTTAATGATGACAAAACCATGTATGATTTTGGATGCTAAGTTGGCCAATAAAATTCTCATAATAAATAAAAAAATGGAATTTCTTGTTATTCTTGCAGTTAATATGGAGCTAAAATAATGCATTATCTTGCAATTTAAATTTCATTTTGACATTCCTCTAGCAAAGGAAAGCGTAGGCAAACGTTAAATAAGTTTCAGACTAGATTCTGAAGGGTCAAACAGATATTCCTATAACAAATGCAAATTGCTCAATTTCCTGCTCTCCTTACTGATCCATTTAAGTATTTTTTTAAAATTCACTTCAATAAATTTTTGATACTAAAAAAATAAAAACAGGGAAGAAGAAAAAGAACCTCATTTTAGATTCTACAAGGTCATTAAGAAGTATAAAGTTGAGTTAAGAGCACTTACATCAATTCATTAACCACATCCTCGCATTTCATCCAACTTTTCCAGGAGCTAGTAGCATTTGAGTAACATTTGTTCACAGCAGTTCTGAATCACATTAAGTATGTAGATTATTTTTCTTTTTACTTGCTGAAAATGCGAAAAAAAGATAATTTATTTATTAAGTTGGGGGAAAAAATTAGCCCCAAAACCAGGCAAGTATCCAAGTGAAGTTATTGGGAGCTATGTTTCCTTAAATCATAAGTATAAGCATTTTCTCCCAGTGAAAGTACTTAGCAAGTTAATTTTATGGTAGGATGAGTTTCACAGTTTGTTTTGCCATCTTCCCTGAGATATCTAGTTTCATATGACAGTTCTCAGACCAAACACCATTGATGTACAAGTATTTTTGATAAAGCTGTCTATGGGCTTTGGCACAAAATCCAGGAATAGTGGATTTCTACAGTCTAATTAAAAAAAAAGAAAAAAGCACCAGACTTCATATCTACTCTGTTGAAATTACATGAATACTCTTGACTCATCACAAAATAAGACAAGATTACTCATCTTAAGCCTTTTATGTATTTATTTCAATTTATTTATTCTAATCCAAAACACTGAATAATATTCCAGATGAAGTCACCATGAGGTAGTCATGCAACAAACACAGCAAAAGACTCCTCTTTCAATATCACACATCTGTGATTTATTGATCCCTCACAGAACGTAATGGAGGATGAGAGAATTTTAATTAAAAGAAGTGATTAAGTGCAAATCCTTCCCAAGCCTTTCATGAAAATCTTGCTTCAGAGAGTAATTTGAAGAGCCATAGCAAAGCTGGGTCAGTATGCTTAGAAAGAAAAGGTGTATTCCTAACGAGATTAGTTGCATTGAGGTACGATACTATTGAAGATAAAGGCAATTTCTAGTTCTCAATAGGAAACAGCTGACAAAACTAGCACTGAAGAATACTTCTTTTGCTCTTGCAAAATTAGCAAGGCTGCTATTCTTACATCTTTCAGAAAATTTTAGTGGATTGTAAATTACTCTGGCATGTGCCTTTGTTTTATTGACTCTAATGACAAAGAATTGAATCTTGTTTAAATGGAACTGTTTCCATAACTGTAGCAGGAGAAAGTGTAATAGAAACAGATGACAATGAATATTGCGTCTTACTTCAAGGTGATACCTTGGCACTGCAGAGAGTCCTTCTGTTAGAGAAGGCTCAGCTTAGTCAGTTAAATATATCACTGATGTGACCTCCTTAATTTCAAGGAATGAGCTGAAAATGTCTTTTCTGATTAAGTTCCATTTTGTCATAAGTGAACCAACACAGACAGAATTTAGTTTCATAATTTCTCATTCTTCTTTAAACAGCCATAACATGTTGGGATCTATGACTTTCTTAATGAACTTCTCCTAAGTGTTCTCTTCCTCCTCGGAATTTTTCTTGTAATTTTACTTTAAACATATTTATATATATATGTACATTGTTCTCTTTCAGTTTTATTTTTATTTATATAGCAATTGACATAAACCACTGAAGTAAAAAATATAATCCCAGAAACAAATTTCTTAATGTAGAAGCTCAAGCATGAAGAAAAAAACTCCAAAATGAGAGAACTAAGGCAGAAGGGAACTCAAGAAATTATTGAATAAGTTAGTGTAATCAAAGCCAGACACAAATACACCTAATGTGAAGAGGGCAGAAAGTACACAAATAGTAAACTGACTGAAACAAAAGCAACATTCTGAATTCGTATGAAGGACAGGACCTTACTGTCTACACTGGGATGAGGAAGGAGACTTTAATGTGTATGCAATTACATGGAAAAACATATGAAACCAGAAAGACTGAAAAGTAGAAAAGTAAGTAGAAAATAATCACAGAATAAGCCGAGTTGGAAGGGACCCACAAGGATCATCGAATCCAACGCCTGGCCCAGCACAGGACACCCCAAGTGTTACACCATGTGCCTGAGAGTATTGTCCAAACACTTCTTGAACTCTGTCAGGTTTGGGGCTGTGACCACTTCCCTGGGGAGCCTGTCCCAATGCCCAAGCACCCTCTGGGGGAAAAATTTTTTCTAATAGCCAAGCTAAACCTTGCCTGACACAAGTTCAGGTCATTGCCTTGGGGCATGTCACTGGTGATGAGAGAGAAGAGATCAGTGCCCGCCCCTCCTCTTCTCCTCACAAGGAAGTTGCAGACTGTAATGAGCTCTCCCCGCAGTCTCCTCTTCTCCAGGCTGAACAGAACAAGTGACCTCAGTCCCTCCTCGTATAGCTTCCCCTCAAGGCCCGCCATCATCTTCGTTGCTCCTGTTTGGACGCTCTCTAATAGTTTAATATCTTTCTTATATCACAGTGACCAAGACTGAAGTGTCTTGGAGAGGAATACTTGGATAAAAGTCAAAACCAAAAGAAAATTAGTACAAATCTATGTGGTTTACGTCACTCAGAAACACTTAGCAGATACCCATTTGCAAACCACTTTAGATCAAAATGTGCGGATACAAAACAAAGGTTCAGGAACCACAGTTCAGAAAAACCAGGAAAATGTTTGTACCCAGCCTAGATAGAGCTAAATCAGACGTATGTTTAAAGCTTCACATGTGCTCAGCTGCCAGGCAAGAGGCAGGCTCCTGTGAGGCTTCTGGCTAAGCCATAGGTTAAGACACATGACAGTAAGCACTGTGCAAGCCTCTGTGTGGGTCTCTTGGAGCTCTTCTGTAGCGTATAAATAAATAAAACACCCTTGTAAACTCATCTACATATTATTCAAGAGTCTCACTTCTCTTGTTCTGGCAGGAGTTTTGACCTCCAACCTACGACTACTCTTCCAATAAACATATTTTATATTGTTACTCTCCATTTTCACCTAAAAATTCTCCACTATCTCTAGCTAATACCCACTTCATTGGGTATAATGAAATGCACATTTTTGTTGGTAAAAATTTCAGTAACCCCAAAAAACTCTGTAAAAGTGCAATGTTGTTTATTAGTGATAACTGCATTCTAAAGCAATTCTGAAATACGAAGTTACTCAACCGGAATTTTGCTTGAGCATGGTAATACTGAATTTAAAAATCTCTTCTTTGTTGCATATAATTTACAACATGGTAACTTCACAGATTTCTATTAAGTCAGTCCCAATTTACATACTTAGAAAGAAGTTACATTTGTCTGGCTGAAAATCACTGTGTGAGAACTTCTTCAGTTGCACAGCTAATAGTGCATTATCAGAAAGGAGACTTAAAAGCATCTACCAATAATGTCTGCAGTTATTTGTCAAAATACAGCATTATGAAGTGAAGAACTGAAGCATATTTTTGGTGAATATGAAGAAAATTACATCAGAATAAATGTTTTGAGGGGTGTTTTAATTTTATTCTTTACTAATTTTCAGGAGAAGGAATATGCCATAAAATCTGGAACCATCATAAAGCTATGCAGGATCGTAACATAAAGTACAGAAAAGAGGGATCAGAAGAAGAAGGCTAAATAGGACAAGAAATTTGCTAATAAGCAAATGATACTGATTTGTTTCAAAAGGAAATGTACTAAATTGAAGAAAAGGTTAGTAGGATAGATCCTCAAGGATCAGTGCTAGCACTAATCTTAATATTTTAATAACTGCGGCATAAAACAAAGTTTACTAATGATTAAGTCAGAAGGCATCATCAACACAAACAAAGAGATGGATACCTTATGGAATTTAATGCATGGCCTCGTGGTACGAAATAAAAGTAGGATGAAACTTAATAGTACCAGAAGCACGAGAAACGAATTTGTGGGGGTCTAATAAAAAACCATGCTATACCCTGGGAGCTTGTGAACTGCCAAAGCACAAGAAATACATCAGTATGCCAACTTGTCACAAGATCACTACAAGTCACACAAAGACAACCAGGTTGTATAAATGATAAATACAACCCAATGTTGCATTCAGCACAGAGAGAACAGCAAAAATTTTGTGTCAAAGATACAAAATCTCCTATGGAAGATTCCATGCAGAAAAATGTTCACACATGAATGAACTGGTATATGTTGCCCATAAAAGGGAAATTAGAAGACAGTTCCCTGTTATCAGAACAATGACCTTTTGTAGTATCAACCAAATAGGAGAGAGTAAAGGACAAAATCAAGCTGCTGTTACATAAAAATGAAGAGCTAGTCGAAAGCAAGAAAAGGATTACATTGTGTGGGATAAAACTTGTCAGCCATTAGATTACCCAGCCAACCTTTTTCATTCTTCTTACTTCTACTTTGTAGTTTATCAAGTCATTGTAAAAATTGCACTCACCACATATCCAGGGAAATACATTATTTAAAACCTTCATTAGTAGTATTTTTGTTTCCAAAACAGAAGGCATTTGCAAAGTACAAAACTGCCTGATCCATATCTAGTTATAACATTATATAATCTAATATTGGATAAATAATACAGTGTAATTCTTTTTTCTCCCACTCGAGAATATATTTACTATAGTGAGAACTATCAGGGAGAATCTGAATACAAACCAAACAGTCTGGAAAACATCCTGTGTTACAGCTCTGCAGACTGGGCTCTGTGAGGTGCTAGACTGTAATAACCCATCTGCTTGTTGACACAAGGTCAAGAAACTTTCCAAAATTGAGAGCAAAAGAACAACCATTTATTAGCTATATAGTGTCAGTCCCTCTACAGAGACACAAAACCAAAGTTGGTTTTGTTTCTTTCTTAAGGCTCAATATTGCATTCCATGGTTCAGGTGAACACTTCATGAGCTGTCATTTCTGGGACTTCTGAACAATAATTAAACCAAAGAGGACATGATGTTCTGTCATGAATTCTCTTGAGATCTGCACTCAATACAGCTTTTTCTATAGTTAATGCACAGTGTTGACACATAGTTATGAGTATATTTACTCGGTTTTTACTGGAAGATTGGTTATCAAACAAGTTTTTATCACTCTGCTCTGCTGGGAAATTTGTATTACAAACTGTAATGCTCCATGGCTCAAAATAAGCTTGTTATTTTTTAACATGTCTATAACTAATTACAGCCTTTTTTTTTTTTTTAATATAAGTAGAATTCTCTGTGTTGCAGCTAGTTTAGTTGATTTATTTTTTTTCTGAGTTCGGGTAATGAAGTAGGCACTCTGCAAATATACTGAACTCTTGAAAGTTAAATTTCTACACTATGAGCCAGATTTGCTTTGTTTCTGCACAGCTTTCATCTCTCAAGTGATAAAAAAATACCCAGAACTATTCAGTCATTGAGTTTTGGTTGATTTGGGGTTTGTTGGGTTTTGTTTCAGAAGGCAGAGAAGAATCTAATCACTTTCCCATATCATTTTCCTCAGCACTTTGCCATAATCACCATCAATATAATTGTATTGCATTTCCATGCAAGGAGTTCAAGCACTTCACAAAGCATCAAAGAGAAAAAGGTCTTCTGTCTTTTAGATAGCTATAAGATCTGCTTTAGTTCCACAAGGAATACTTAACGTCTGAAATGAGGTCAATATGAAACACTGTACTAGTCAAATGCCCTTTAAGATCTCAAATACTGTGTATTTACAGATGACCAAAAAAAAAAAAAAAGAAAAAGAAAAAGTATAATATCATAAAATTATGGAATATCCTGAGCTGGAAGGGACACGGCAAGCACAGTCCACCTCCTGGCCCTGCACAGGACAGCCCCAAGAGTCACACCATGTGTCCGAGGGCATTTTCCAAATGCTCTTTGAACTCTTGTCAGGTTGGTGCTGTGACCACTTCCCTGGGGAGCCTGTTCCAGTGCCCAACCATCTTCTGGGGGAAGCAAACCTTTCTCTAATATCCAACCTAAACGTCCCCTGACACAGCTTCAGACCAGTCCCTCAGGTCCTGTCACTGCTGACAAGAGAGAAGAGATCAGTGTCTGCCCCTCCTCTTCCCCTCATGAGGAAGTTGTAGACTGCTATTCCTCCAGTTAAGCCTATACTTTTAGTTCTTTAGAAATTAGGTACTAGGTAGTGAAAAAAAAGATTAAAAAATACTTGGGAAGAATACAGAAATTGTAGATGCATGAAACAACATTTATTGTATCATTCAGCACCCAGTACTTATGAACTGAACCAAAGGCTACATCCAGGCTTTTAACAGCAACTGCTATTCATTTCTCCACAAATTTCTCTAATCCCTCTGAAAATCTTAATACTTTTAATTGTCCCCATATCTGTGGCTGTGAGCTTGTACAATTTAATTGCAATCTGCACAAAAATTAGTACTTTTGCTACAGACATGGAACAAGTTTGATCGTATACCCTCAGCTTTGGCATTTAAAAAAAACCCAACACAACAACAAAAACCCCACAAACAGAAAATACTTGTTCCTGGTTTGCCTTTTGTTGTATTAATTATGATTTTATAGGCTTCTACTATATTTTCTCTGTCTTTTCTTTTCCAAGCTGAAGTCCTAGTCCATTTAGTCTCCTTACATGGAAACACTCCACACCACTGATAGTCATCATTACCTATTCCTATACCTTTTTTTTAAATCCAGCTGTGCAAAATTGCCTCTGTTTGCCCTATACAGTCAATTTGGTCTGATCTGATCCAGCTTTCATCAACCCCCACGGCAAACAGAACTTTCACCAAGTTCAACAATCTAAACTCAAACCCCTAACTATATTTATGCTGCAATTTTATTTGATACCTTAACAACTGATTACACACCTTAAAAAAAGAAAGGTAGCAAATACATAACTGGTGCTAGCATAAGTGGGCACAACAATAGCAAAATTAATGAGAAAATACCAAAGCATATCAGGTGAAAATCTGTCACTAGATGTATCTTAATTAGTAAAAAAATAGCTTAATTATGCATAGTTTGAAAGAATCACTTCCATCATATGATTCCCCATAATGTTTTTACAATGCACAACAATCTCCTGTATGCCAGGATTGTTCAGTAAACATATGGAAATTAAGATAAAAAGTATGCCTATTTAAATTACCTTACATTGTTCTGCGTTCCTTTTTGAAGTATAGGTATAAACTACTGCTGCCTTAGATTTTACGTAAGGGTTGTATTATTTATCAAAGTAGTCTTTCCTTGACTGTCATGATTTTTTTTGTCTTACAAAGAAATTTAAGTAGACATTAAATTTAAAGAACACTAGAATGGAAATATATTTGTAAGAAGCACATTTATTTTATCATGTAGAATGATAAAACCTGAGTTTACAGAAGAAAAAACATGCAGCAGGATAGAGCAAACTGGGACAATTTTTTAAAAAAAATCTTCATCTTTGTGTCTCAGAATAAATACTCATTAGTAAAACAAACTGTTCACAGGAAAGATGAGGTTTGATAAACACATTTGTTTTTAAAGTCTCTGAAGCTGTTCAACTATCCTAACTCATAATTCTCCAAGTGAAATATTTCACTGAGCAAGAATGTTCACTATTAAAGCATGAACTTGAACAGTCACATTTAAAATTAAAAAAAAAAAAAAATTAAAATGGAAATGCTTTGGTTGATCTTAACTATAATTTGGGAATGTCACTGAGAATTCAACTTCTTGTTGCAATTTAGGACAAAGATATCTTTTAAAAATTTGCATATTTTTCCAGGACAGAGTAATCTTCTCTCAACTCCAGACATACAGTAAAGGCACAAAATATCTGTGATGACAGGTGCTTATCTAATCTTAGTCTTCCAAAAATGACACATAGTGAGTACAGCAGCTTTCTTTTAGGAGTGGGACAGAGCTGATCTTCTAGAACTCCACAGGAGCAGGCAGACAATCTGCTCCTTTAGATCTACCAGGTGATAGGGAACCACAATTTTTTGGAGGTTTGTTTGGGGTTTTTTTTTCTATAAAAATGCAACGTTATATTTTTAGCCCTAGAGTTCCATTAAGCACCACTTTCAACTTTTTTTGTTTTTACTTAACCTGCATCTGTGACACGTGTACAATAAGCACTGCACTAATAACTTGACTTTTCAGTACTTTGTCCCTCAGAAAACAACTTGCAACAAAGATCTTAAAGTGTGGTGAGTAAATGTCTCAACAACATAAATTTTCCTGGCAGAATTAGACCCCCCTGCAGTAGCACTGCACCTCCCAACAAGAGCCTTTAGTCTTCCCATATCCACAGGTGACCTTGGTGGCATACTGCTAAAACAACCAGAATGTGAAAACCAAGGAGTATGTCACAATCTACAATGTGTCCTGCACACACATGCACAAAAGAAAACAATATTCCCATTAAAGATGTTAAAGGAAGACGACCAAAGCTGATGTGCCAGTCTATCATAACCTCATTATATTTCTGCTATGTAATTTCAATGAAGGGAAGGGAATATTAAAGAGCATTCTAAAAGCTACACCATACCTGCTTGTAGCACCTGTTTGCAGTCTACACAGACTAATTCTTTCTGATGAATGTAGCCAACAGAGGACGGCAATAAAATATTAAGGGAAACAATCACCACTTCTGTAAAACCACCAATCACACCTGTTGTTTGCACATCGAAAGTTTATTGACAATTTTAATTTGGAATTAGAAAATAGCACTCACTTATTACATGGCAGTTGGGGTTTTTTGGCTTTTGGTTTGTTAGGCTGTTGTTGGGGGTTTTTTTAAAGACCTACGTAACCTCTAAGTTCTTTCACCAATAGGGAATCACCTAGATTGTTAATAAAAATGTCTGGAAAGACCACGAACCAGTAATATTAAATTTTATCAACAGGCTTTTCAGCTTAATTCTTGCAGACAAGAAACCAATCCAACAATAAAAATGCTAATTGAGAAAGTTTTCAGAAAGATGCTGCAGAAAATACAACTACATGTACGGGAAATTAATTCTGTAGATGATGTGTAAAAGATGGCTTATAAAGTTAACGAGATATTACTTAAGGCAAGAGAAACAATTAGACTATTAACAGTGAAGATAAAACAACATTTTGCCATCAAATATAATGAAACTAATTAAAAGTGAAACGAAAATTCAGATGTGAATATGAAAATAAAATCAAACAAGATAAAAGGCCTAAAGAGTTCACAGGCTCAAAATCCAAACAGATGTGTCCAAAACCTATAAAAAAACGGAATGGACTGTTAGTTTATCATTTTTGCACATGCTAAAAATGTGAAAGATCCATCCTCCTTCAGGGCATGGATTGGTCTGCTATTTTTTAAAACTAGAAAGAGATTTTATGGGCACCAGAAACAAAACTAAAAGGCACAGGGGTAATTGCAAAAGGAGTGAGTACTCAAAAAACAGTAAGCTGTGCTATGCAGGTAATCATTCTGAAGAATCTGTAATGCTTAAAGGTTAAGATTCGTCTCCAAGGGATGTTGCAGGCACATGCAACAATGGAGCAAGTGAAATCTATAGCTATTAGCTTGTATTGTTTCACAAAATACTTTTCTGAGACTACAGAAGCATGACAGTTGCCAAGTCCAATTCTGCTTACATCACTAGTTTAATTCACATAACCAGATGAAACAACAGGGGATTTAGACTTATCAAGACATTTTATGCAATAAACAGTCTTTCTTACTCTGCCATCACCAGGTGGGACTGCATATGAACACTTCAGTCCCCTTGGTTCAGAAGGGCTTTTGAAGCAGAGAACTGAATGGTTTCTAGACTCTGGTTAACAATGCCAACATGCTCCTCATGGCAGTCACTCACCATCTTTCATGAGTCTGTCTCCATTTTTTATTTTCCTTTCCAAGTATTTCCTTGCTGTTTCTTTATTGCTTATTCACTTTCACAACTCTGAAGAGCCCCTGATTACCCCTCTCCTCCTACCATTTCTGAGCAATCCCACTACTAGCATCATTATCAGATGATGATGCTGTCCTTACCCTCTGCTGCTGGCTCCTCTCTCAGTATTGACATCTTGTTAACAACCTGTGCATGGATGTCCTGCAATGATTTCAGCCTAAAAGATCTATGAGCAACATTTGACTTTTCAGTGCTTTTTGTTAAACCATCCCACTTTTGTGAAAAGTTCACCATGTATTATCCTTTAAAATCTCTCAGGTTTACCAGGTGCCACAATTCCACAGACATGGACTGGCAGTTAAGGGTTTGCACGACATATTTAGTAATGCATGGTGATGTAATGACCACCGTCATCTCACCTTCCCTTGGTGCTTCCCTTCTCTCTTTTTTCATAGTTTATACTACAAATATCTTGGAACTAGTATGTGAATACTTTTAATAAGAACTAGTCTACACATTAGTTTCCCCTAGCCTAGAGGCCTCATCTTTCAGGATGTATTTCAGTGCAAATGCAGGTTTTAATTCCTTTTTACGTAGCACTTGCTACTCTGTCTTAATAATGCATCCCTCATGCTCAGAAAAACATAACAAGATAATATGGAAGGTCTCAGGAAAATTTTCAGAAATAAGGAGAGGGACAACAAGAAAAGTAATAATAGGGCATCCTAAAAGCAATGTTCCCTAACCACAGAACATGCAAGAAGTGCAAGAAGATGATGATATCCTCTCCTGTTACTTAGAAACACCCCTTGCTAATTTAGCCTTTGAAAAACTTGGGGCACTGTCTGCATAACATCAAGCAAACCTGCAATGTTGTATAAAATATAATTGCTTAATAATGACTTGTTGAACAGTGTGTTCTCAAGAGAAAAGGAATAAGCATTTTCCCTGTAATCACCTTTTTAATTCCGATTAGGCAGCCTATACACTTACTCTGTATGTTACAATGACTAGGTCTGCAAAGAGCAAAGTCTCAACCTTCAGAAGTGCGACAGTTCCCACGCTAATCTGAATCACATACAATCACATAGACATCACTACAAAACTGTAGTTTTGGCAGAAGCACAATGTACAGAGGAATCTCCAGAGCGTCTGGTGCTATGAGCACTGACCACATGTTTGTTGAATCACATGCACTTCTCTGAGCATTGCAAGGCACAGAACTTAGTTCCATGAACCTCTTGATCCCTAGAAAGTGAGACACTGCAAGCAGGGAGTCAGTTGCTCAAATCTTAAGTTTTCTAGTGACAAGCCATGTATGTGAACAGTTACCAAAATTTCAGTCTATTATTCAAATCAGGGCCAAAATAAGACCTTGTATGATTTTTCTTCTGATTTCGAAGTTATGAATACTAGCATTGGAAAATTAAAGACTTGCCTCTCACCTCTCCAGTCCCAGTAAGGGACTGTTTCCATGAAAATGCTGAATAGATATCTGGAAGGTATGATTTTCAACCAACTCACTTATATTTGTATAAAAAGCTACATGGATACTCTTGTTTCAGCTCCCACTAGTTTTACTTTAGTTTGTGGACTTTTTTAGTTCTTTTGCTTAGGGATACATTTAAGATGAATGGAATAAGCTGCTTCCACATCACAAAACAGAGTCCATAAAGGGATTTCTAAAAGTTTACTTACACAGTGCAGCTCATGCCTTTTAATAAACTTTCTCATGTGAACAGTATCAAACTGCCACTTCTCTCCAAATTCCCCAAACAAATTTAAAAGCAAGGTGCATTCTTTCCTCTCCAGCACAATCAGAGACTCTACTGATGAGTGATGCCACTTCTAGACAATACCTTTTTTATTCCTAGTATGCTCTTAAGGGATTCCCCGGGGAAACTTACTTATTTCTAGCAAACTACAGGAGCACACAGCTGGAATTTTAGAAATATTTCTTAAGAACCCTCCCAGAGAAAAAAGATTTCAAAGACAGTGCATATTTCATGATGACCCAGCAATGCCACAGTATCTCACTTACCAAGAAGGTGAATACAAGTGTGCACAAGAGGTGCACCCTAATGTAACTAAGCAGAAAAGATCTTTTTACATACAATCATGGTTGAAAACAGACATGCATTTCATACTTCTAATAGGATTTGATAAAATCATGGCTGTAGAATAAAAAAAATAGGTTAGACAAGGCACTGGAGGGATTATCAAGTTTCCAACAAATGAAATAGAGCTTTGTGATTTAACCAATTAAATCCTATGGACCACTGGGAGGTAAAATAATGACCATTTTCATTAAATGTTCTGCTTTAGTTGAGTTATATGTAGACACATCAGCTAAGCAAGCACTGGAGTGCAAATGCCTACTTTCAAGTTCTTTGACTTTGTTGTCAAGAAAAATCAAATGCCATCTATCACAGGGGACAGAATTAAAGCCGTAGGACAGAAAGGTGACATTAAGCAGGCTGTATGCTCACTGGACCCCATTCACAATCTCAAAAGAAGCTGGATGCATTTGGTAAAAAACAATTGACATTTATGTTTTTCTCAGTAGACCTAATTAGGTCTGACATACATCCATTCGCACTCAAATAGGCACAGAAACCTTCAAGGTTATTTTCCAATTATTTCCACCTACAGTGCCTCATTCTGAAAGGACTGGGAATCTGAACCTTCAAAAGAGGCTACAGGTGCTGTTCATACATCCTCTCTCAGCAACTGAACCCATAATAAGAAAAGTACTTTTTATTTAAAACGCATGACTTTCAAAACAGGATTTCTAATCTCAGCATCTTTGATCCCATTTTTACTTGTGATTGATGGAATTTTTCATCACACCAATGGTATAAGTACTGTTCTAATATTGTAAAAGCATTTTAAATGCCCAAAAAGTCAGTTCTGTTCATAACACTATTATTAATGTAGTAACATAAATATCCATTTTAACAGCATAAAAGGTGCTAAAGGATGGTAAAGTAAATTTTCACACATGAAAGAATCAGATAAAACAGCTTCCCCAAAGAGGTTATGAAATATTGAAGTTAAGATAAAGGTCACTTGAAAAGACACACCACATTCAGCACTGTGTCAGGGGTGGTGGTAGAATCCCCAAACCAAATGAATCTCTTCTTTGCTTTTCTTAAAAAAGCAGAGGTTGCTCTAGGTTTATATAAACGTTTCCATGAAATGCCAGAGGCCCATCAGTAGTCAGCTGCATTTTCACAATGGTCAGATTACCTCTGAAAGGACTGAATTCTTAATTTAGTCCCTAAATACCATAATATTCTGAATGATCTTTCCTAAAAATACTTTTTCCTCTGATTTTGTCACAGATTTTGTAATCTGCTGTATCATGAACTGAAAACGGCAGTCAAATCAACAATGTGATGAACAGATTAACTCAGAAAAACAAGCCCAAAAAAAACCCCTTGGTGGGACCTTTATATTTTTTTATACCACATCTGTTCAGCTATATTTGCTTTGTTTCTGGTGATGGTATTCAAATTGCCAGAAGCAGAGGCTATAATCTAAGAAATAGCAATGACATCCTTTCTGCAAGGGTTCTGGAAATGTTCTTTAGGTTCTAAGCAAACACTACTATCTTGAAATCTACAATTAACATGAACATTAAAAGAAAGAAAAGAAAGTACCCTTACTATTGGCTAAACTTCAGAACTTTTCAACATGGTATTTCAGGAAGTATAATTGCCTCCAATTTGCTGATGAGGAACTGAGGCAGAACAAGGTTAAAAGCTTTCCCAATATGCAACATAGGACTGGGGAAAGAAACCTATGTACCTTCGGGTTCACGATAACTGGAAATGAATAAACTGACAATATGCAACTGTTTGTGCATCACACAAGAGCCTTTTCCAGAGACAAATGCACAGAAGTGGAATAAACAGCAATATTAATGTTTAAGGCAAAAAATAAATTTCACGGCTATGAAGAAAAAAATGACAGCTTTGTACCTAATAGTTGAGAAACAGTGAACTCGAATGAACATCTGTAGTGTCAGAACAAACCCTCCCTAACACATACAAAATGTTGTAAAGCACTAGGATGTCAAACACTAAAATGAATTATCAGGTTTGTAGAACAACAGATAGTGTTTTAGCTATCTTTTGAATTTCCATATAAATGTAATGATCTGCAAAGTACCTCTTTGGCACCTATGCTATTTTAGCCTCTCTTTGTTTTGGCTGCCAGTGCTGTATAAACTGCAGCTCTGCTCAGGCTCCATATTGAGTAGACTCCATGAAGTGCCAGGCTCAGCCAGGAGGCTGCTCTCTGCAAATGAGACTTTAAAGCATTCAAGGCATGAATAGCATTTTGTCATCTACCTCTACCACAGATGTCCTGCGAGGACTTGAGCATGTGAAAAAAATAGAGCAATAATACATTTAAAGTTCACCCTTCTAGTCAAACCTAAACTTCAGAAGTATAAAGCTGCACATAAATGCCTTCTTAATAGAGACTTTTCTGTATTATATTCAGAGAAGCGTACTGTGTCTGCCTCTGTAACATACCCATGGTATCTCATACTGCTCCCCATTTTTTTATTCTGGAATTCCAACAGCATCATTTTAGGATTTGGTGTAAATGCAAGCACATTGCAATACTTAAATTCATTCCGTTAATGTTTCACTCTCACAAGAGATTGGCTATTTGCTTCTATACTCTAAGGAAGCCCATAGCATGAATGACAAGATGTCAGGAATAATCAAGAAATAGTTTTATGCCCCTAAAGAACAAAATGTCATCTTTGTCCTCTCAGGCAGGGTGCTGTCTTCTCCTAATAAAAAGAATGGCTTTCAGCATCCATCAAGTAAATCCAAATCAGCATATCATTAGAGATTACTTAAATTTATTCCTGCATCTTGCTTCATTTCTTCCCCCTGTTTTACGACATTACCTTCTGTGACATCTATGATCACAGCCTACTGTGAGACAGTAGCAGAAAAACTAGCACTACTACTAACCCTATTTCCTTCCCTCGGGAAATTAGCTATAGCTTTTACTACTCCAGACTATCCAGTAACTTAGGATACAACAGTCCAGGAAATAGTCTTCCCCAGCCTCCTGCTCTCCCCTTGCCATCTCTAAGCATTTAATTTCTGTGAAGCAGTTGTTATGAATTACCAAGCACTGTCATTTCACACACCTATCCAGGGCTACCAAAACAAATTAAAGACAGAGGTTTAAGCATAAATCAAAACATAAGCAAAGCACACGTCTCTTGATGTGAGGTATCAATGAAAACATTTCAGTGCCATACCCTTTGCCTAACTGCTGCAGGTGAATAGCTCAAACGTTATGTATAAAGCAACTAAAAACCTCAACTAACAAAAAAACCCACCAAAACCCCCAGTTGTATAGTAAGAACACAGCTTGTTTCAAAGCCCCAACTTGTGTGCCAAGAATGTGTTTCAAAGCCAGTGGTTTGTTGCGCACCACTCCTCAAATGCTGACATGTTTTGACAACGCTGCCACCAATTCTGATTTTTAAAGCTGAAGAGAGAGTAGATGTTCACCTCAGCCATCTGCCAATGCAGCAGATGAACATGATGCAGACATTCCATAACTGATGTACCTCAACTCACCAGAAATCCTGTGATTTGAGGCACGCTTCCTCACTCAAGATAATGACTATAGAAATTACAGTGACAGCAGGATTTGTCTCTAGAGTGATGCGCATGAAAACTAAATATATTAACTCTTTCACTATAAAGTGGATTAAACTACAGAGAAACTCTTTGAAGATGCATTCTCTTGCTGATTTTTACCCTCAGAAACACATAATTGGAGCTTTTGAAAAAAATTAGGAGCTATTATCTGAAAGAAGCTTTCTTTTTGAAAATTTATAGTCCCTTTTGGACATCAAGAGAAAGCATACTCCTAGAAAACTCATCACAGTCTGTAGAAGACACTTGTGTTTCTCATCAGTATGAAAGATCATCTGTAAAAACTAATAGAATAAGAGAATTTGTAAATGTTCAGGGTTTTTTTCAAGGTAATCCCTCTGAAACCTCTACAAATTCAAGTGCCAATTATCAGCAGTATGGAAACAGATCTAATGAAATCACAGAGAAGATTTCACCATCTGGAAAATTCATAGCAATTGCTACACACTGTTTTTGCTCCTTATTTCAGAATTTACAGAGCTTCACTCCTCATATCTCTCTTCACACATTTGTAAACTTTTGACATCATCTGTGTTTTAGCTAAAATAAACAGCATCACTGTACTGCAGAAGAAAGCATCAGTAATTTACAGTATGAAAACTTCAGACCACAAGAACAAATCCTGCTTGTCTGATAGCCCAGATGAAGCCAGTCTGATTACCTGAGTGAGAATGTGTGCAGAAATGGCCTGTCCTCCCTTCAGAGACCAATATGCACACAGGAAACTCCTTCTGAGTCTACAGATCTGACTCATAAATTCACATCTCAGTCTTCTACAGTTTTGTACATTAAAGTTTTGTACATTTAGTTCATTCTTCTGCCCCTAAGTAGAATCAGTTCTCTGATCTGATTCTATTTCATTCTTCTTCATGTACCCTTGAAAAAGGAAATGCTCCTAGTGACAGGGACTACATGTTCTCAAATAATGTATTCCAGTGCTTCCTCCTGCTACTTACATGTTTTTCCCCAAATATCTAACTCAAGCCATCTTTGCTATAGTTGAAATCCATTTCCTACCCACCTGCAATATAACTGGTGCATATTTCCAAGGTCTGTTATATATGCCTTCGGGGAAACTATGAATAGGACAATTCTGTACAGATAAACTGTGAGCTGCAAAGGTTCTTCCACCGAACAGAACAGCAGGATCTCCTTCCTAAATTCACCTCTTTTCAAGGCTCTTTCTCTCAAGAAAAGTAACAAAATTCCTTTTACCTTGTATTTGTATCATAAGATACGCATTTTCCATATGTATTTGCCACTTGGGGAAAAGAAAAAAAGCAAAGACTAAACAGCAAAGGAGAAGACTACGAAACTAGAAGTTTATAAACTCTCGCAAAACATTACCATCTCTTCCCTGTGTATTCTTAACTTCAGATTTCTTCTCTACTGTTCTAACTTACATTATATGGACTGTATAACTGCATTGGTTTAGAGTTCAGCCCCTTTGTTAATACTCTGATGCCTTACATTTATTCAGTTCCAACTATGCTCTCAAAGGAAACTGGCTATTTATTTCAGCAAATGTATTCAGGAAATGTAAATCCGGACAAGAAACAGAATAGTTGTGCATAATGTTGTATAAGTTTAGCATAACTATTCACTTCACTGTCTAAATTCAAGCTTTTTTTTTCTCCTTGTGGGATTCACAATTATAATATTTATAGATAAATAAGAATAGATTCTATGGAAATAATTTCAAAGCTTTTGATAGCTCACAGTAACCAACAGTAAATTCAGCACACTGTGTAGTAAAATCTTACTGCAGTAGCTTCTTGCTACCTAGGAACAATAACAAAATACTACAGGGTTTTGGGGTTGGGTTTTTTTTGTTTCTTTTTTTCCACAATTTTAAAACCACAACATACTCAAAAGGAAGAAGTACAGCCCTCTGAATTTCTGAATCACATCGCAAGAGCTCTGAAATCTGCTCCTAGTTCTCCAAGACCTCTTTTGTGACACATGACTAGCCACTTAATACTCCATGCTGCAGGATATACCCATCCCTAGATATACCCATTCCTTTCTTCCCTCACAAGTCTGTCCATTCTACTTAAAGAGAAAGGAAAAGAAGTCTCTCCTTTGGCAGGCTAAGTGTTTCAAATTTATAGACAAAGGGGCCAGAAAGGATCGCTGTGACAATCCAGTTTAACCTTTTATATAAAGGATACCCTGAAATTCATTCTTGTTTCAGGTTAAGTATGACTTACAACTGACTTAGGCAGATTCTACATCAGTGTTTCTCTAGGTACAGTATTCAAATGGTTGGTTATTCTTTCCCATGTTGGAAATCAGTACCTGATTCAGGTATGAATTTGTTTGGCTTCACTGTCCAGCCTGTGTGTCTTGTAATACCTTTGTCTGCCTGACAAAATACAGCTACTGCAAAATATAGCAGTGCAAATAATAGATTACACTATGTGTTACCTAAAGAGCATTCCTCCTTAAGTGCACCCCTGGGACAGCTCTAACACCACCTTACTGGAGCTGGATGACACAAAGCTTTTGGCAACAAGTATGCTATCAAACATCTGTTGTGACCCCCTTGGAAGCGCCCCCTCTCCCACACCATATGGCCATCGCCACCGAGTGGTACCGCAAGGCCACAACCCAGCTCTCATCACTCCCTGTCCTCTCTGGGGACGCCAGACACTGCTGGATAATTTCACACACACTTCACACTTCATCAGCAGGGAAGACAGCTCGCTGCAGTGAAAGGAGCCATGCCGAGCATGTCCATGTTACAACACACTCTGTCCATGTCGCTGTCAGAAAACTCTGCTCATGGAGTACGTGTAGTATACACTAAAGGAAGGGATTTTTTTTTTTTTTTGTCTAGCACTGCTGTTGCTCTTCCCAAGTGGCAACTGCTTTTTGTGTAACTGGACTTACACTTGGGGCTTTGTCAACACGACTATGGCAGCTGTGGGTGCAAGGCAGAACAAATAAAAAACAGACATGGTCACAGAAACACAGCAAAACATTACACAGCAGATCAAACTTCCTACTGACTTAAAGAGCTTTGTTGGCACAAAAATTTAACTTATGATCTTATGACAGGATAGCAGACTAAGAGAAAATAAGAATTTCTTCCACAGAGCCAAGTGACAAAACCTGTTACTATGAATCAGGTAAATACAGCAGTAGCGTTATTACTGACCAGTACATAAGAACAGTAGTGCAAACAGAGGCACAGGGAACTAAGAGATTGAGTTTCCATGTGAAAACCCTACCAACAAGTCAGTTCAAGGAAGGACATCTGATATCAGTGACTTCCCACAGCTACAAAATAACCATTTAAATCCTCTGTTCACAGTTACCAAAGTCATCAGAAAGGCTCAAAGCCTTTGCATACAGTATGAAATGTCACTCCCACAGTGGATTCTGTGCAAAGAAAGCAGAGCTAATAGGAAAGCACTTTCGATAACAGCAGGAACACATGAGCACCGTAAGACAGAACTGCAGATAACACTGATCTACTTTGAACCTGGTGAAAGTAATACCATAGAATCATAGAAGGGTTGAGGTTGCAAGTACCTTAAAGATCATCTAGTTCCAACCCCCCTGAAATGGGCAAGGACATGTTCCACAAGACCAGGTTGCTCAGAGCCCCATCCAGCCTGGCCTTGAACACTTCCAGGGATGGGGCATCCACAACTTCTCTGGGCATCTTATTCCAGTGCACCACTGGTAAAGTCAAGAGTTTCCTCCTAATACCTAATCTAAACTTACCCTCTTTCCGTTTAAACCCATTCCCCTTTGTCCTATCACACGTCCTTGGCAAAACTCCCTCACTAGCTTTCTTGTAGGCTGCTCTGAAGTACTGAAAGGCTTAGAGGTTGCTCTAAGGTCTGCCCAGAGCCTTCTCTTCTCCAGGCTGAACAACCCCAGCTCACTCAGCCTGTTTTCACAGGGGGAGTGGTCCAGCCCCTTGATCATCTTCATGATCCTCCAGCAGGTCCATGTCCTTATGCTGGGGTCACCAGAGCTGGACATAGCACTCCAGAGGGGGTCTCATGACAATAGAATCATTGGATCAGTTTGAGGCAAAGTCTTGTGGCTGTAACTTTCAAGAATACTGCTGTGTGAAGTCCAGAAAGTCAAACATTAACTTGCCCTTAACAAAAGTTTCTTCAATATCGCCCCCTTTTCTTCTTTCTTTCTGTATGTTTTAAGAATAAATCAAGTTCTTCTTTAGGAAACTTGAAAGGCAAATTTTCCATTTGTAGCCGGAAATGGCAATATGGAGACAAACACTTTCATATCAGAGCTTAATCACCTCCAGTGTGCCCAGGTTGACTCATAATGAAATTAGGTGATCACACATAGCCCAAGAGCTATTTCTGTTGCATCCGCAGCAGCTAAGACACTGCACCACTTCTTCTGGCAGTCCAAGTAGCAGATCTTTAGCTGCTTGACTCTCAAGCTGCCCTCTAACATTTTTTCTCTTTTGGATTCACAGTATGGCAAAACACTGCTTAGATGGTTATTGTTATAAATGAACCAATCAATATTGTGATTAAAGAGAATTTATTAATAATAATAGTAGAAAATTTGAAAAAGCCACAAAGCAAAAGCAACACCGAGCCAGGCGATCGGCGCTGGGTGAACTGAGTTCCGACCTTTATCGGTTCGAATCTCGTTTGTTCACGGCTGCGGGTTCTCTGAGGTGTCTTTTTATATTCTTTTTCTTCTTTGTTAATTTTATGTTTTCAATACAACAATGTACTTTCCTATTTTTTTCCACCACGTCTGACAACAGTTCCTGAAATCAGTAGTCGATTTTGCTGCTGGAATCAGTTTCTGGTTAAAGTATGTTATTTATTGTATATACATACATGGAACACACATCCTGGAATCATATATTTGTAAATACATGCGTCCTGGAACTCTGCCAAACGAGGAAATCCCACGGAATGTTTATCTGTGGAATGCAATTTGAATGTACCTTGCCAGGACTTAGACAGAAATCCCTTAAACAGCACAAGTTTTGACGATCACCTGCTTCCAGTATTTGTGTTTTCTCTCAACCTCAGCAAAATGCTGTAATCTTAAAATTTTAGCACGAATTATTTTGCATTATATACTACAGTTATTAAACATATCTGTAAACTGAACAGGGAAACAGCTCCATACGAGGACACAGGCTCTGCTCACAAGGCTGTGCTTTACCCTCTACAGCTTGCAGAACACTAATTTCCTGAACTGAAAGTGTTGCCTGACTCAAAGTATCTGCATTAGAGGCTGTTGGTTACATTTAAAGCAAAGACCGTGATGCCCTGTAAGCATTACTGATACACAGGTCAAACTCCCTAAACCTCACTTCAGTCTCCAGGATTTCCCCATACAGAACTCCCATCAAGAGTGCAAAGTCTCAAAATGGAGCACCTGGAGATTGATGCTATTTGCACAGCTGCTCTGTGACACATGTCAACCCCAGGAAAGTTTCGAGTGATTTAAGTCACATCATCTGCTGGACAACTGCCCAGGTGCAGTTTCAAACCAACAGCCTTTTTACTCATCCTGAAAAACTAGACCTTTAGCCTATGCTTAACTCTGGTCTATAAGTCAGTGCTTTGTCTGCCACACCTAAATTAGCTGTAAGCATAAAAGTGAATAAATCTGACACACAGATTTCATTGACATACCAGTGGCCTTCTGCTACAAAAGCTGAATCACAGAATTGTTAGGGTTGGAAGGGACCTCTGGAGATCATTTAGTCCAACCCTCCCGCCAAGGTAGGGTCACCTAGAGCAGGTTACACAGGAACTCATCCAACAGGGCTTTGAATGTCTCCAGAGAGGAGACTTCACAACCTCTCTGGGCAACCTGTTCCAGTTTTCTGCCACACTCAATGTAAAGATGTTCTTTCTTATGTTGAGCTGATACTACTTGTATTTCAGTTTATGGCTTTTGCTCCTTGTTCTGTCACTGGGGACCACTGAAAAGAGTCTGGCACCATCCTCTTGGCACTCGCCTTTGAGATATTTATATGCATTAATAAGATCCCCTCTTAGTTTCTTCTCCAGACTAAACAGGCCCAGCTCCCAGAGTCTCTCCTCATAAGAAAGATGTTCGAGACCCCTGATCATCTTTGTCACCCTCCACTGGACCATCTCACTGGACAAGTACTTCCGTGTTTTTCTTGTACTGTGGATCCCAGAACTGGACACAGCATTCCAGATGCAGCATCACTGGGGTGGAGTAGAGGGGCTGGATCACCTCTCTCGATCTGCTGGGCAAACTTTTCTGGATGCACCCCAGGTTACCATTGGGCCTCCTGGCCACAAGGGCAGTACTGGCTCACGGTCAACCTGTCATCCACCAAGACTCCCAGGTCCTTCTCAGCAGAGCTGCTCTCTAGTAGGTCAGCTCCCAACCTGTACTGGTGACTGAGTATTATTCTTCCATGTATGCTTATACAGAATACATAATTGGGAATTGTGCCTGTGGGGAAAAAGAAAAAAAAGAAAAAGAAGAAAGAATGCCTTTCCTGACACGCTTTGCTGTGCCTGCTGCAGCACCTCCCTTACTGACACCGTCAGGGAAGTCAAAGCTTTTCTAGGTGATGAGGGCTTTGTAACATCAGTGTATTTTCCTTTTGCAGTAAAGCCAACTTCCTTCTGTCAGACACACAGACAGTTTTTACCATTAAAGACACTGAACAATTTCGTCAAAAACTGTACATATAAATAACTCTTAACTACTCACTTATTGCTATGTTACCCAGTATCAGTGTTGACCAGATAATCTGGGGTAAAGGACAGACCAGAAAAAAAGAGCTACAGTAAGAGAAAACAAGAAATAAAACAAAACAGAACCCACACCACCAGTCACAACTATAGGATAAATGAATTGGGAGGGTACAGGTTCTGCTCCTACTGAATTCACTGGCCAGCTTTCCATTTATTTCAATTGGCCTGATAAACACATGCATCCCTCCAGCTTCTGTCCTGCCAGAGAGGAAGGCTGGCAGACAATCCATCAACATAAGCTACAAAGAATCAGCACTAGCACTGAGAAAATTCAACTGCCATTCAAAATAAAATTCAAAGCTGGCAAATTACAGGAAAAACCTTCCGGCAGCTTCAACTGCTATTGGATATACAGCAATAGATTTAATTTAAAGCAATCCAAGAGCTACTAAGTGTGCTCTCTATGTTGAATTTAACTAACAGAATGTTCCTATAACAACTTTAAATTCTCAATTCTCTTTTTAATTTTGCAAATGCAGTACTACACGAACACTGTTAATCATATCCCTCATGTTTAAGGTCAGAGCTGGATGGAATGGAGAACCTGTTTCCATAAACTCACATCTAATTCACCACAACTATATTTTACAGAAAAATGTAAGGCAAAAATCTGAAGAACTGGTTCTATTTCAGTGTGGTCAGCAATACTCTGGTGAAAGGGACAACTGATAGTCAGTTCTTTTCAATCTTGAAACTGTTTGGCCATAGATCAGATTAATTAATCTTGCTGGACGCACTGCAAATTCCTTTCTCTGTGTAGAAATCAGAGCTAGGAAATGTTCTCTGCTGCACCAAAAAGCAGGTGTATACATCCGAGTTCTCTCCTGCTGATTTACTACATTTTGTACTGCGTAAGGTCTACTACTGGGTTGTTGGGATTTTTGTTTGCCTGTGGGTTGGTTCTGCAGTTTTTTGGTTTATTTGCTAATTTGGGGGTTTTGTTTTGTTTTGTTGGAAGGCAGAGGGAGAGAAGCATTCCCCCTCCTTTTATCCACATTTTTCAACAATGGTACTTTGAGACTGGCATGGTTATTTTTATGTCAAATGGAAGAAAAAAAAAAAATTACATTTCTAACTAGTAATTTCCCCGGACAAAGTTAACAGTGTTGTTCTTAAAGGTCCTAACCCCTGAGCTTTCATCCAAACCTAAAACTCATTAGAAAGCTATTGAGAACTGACTAATCAAGAGGAGCTGCTAAGCCTTTAACTTCTTTTCAGGTGCTTTGTTTACTTGGGTTTTCTTTTAGTTCGCTTTTTTCAAGACTTTGATTTTAGGTTTTACTCTTCATGCTGCTATTTTCTGCACAGATTAAGCTTTGATTAATATTTCAAGATGTCCAAACCTAAAGCAAATCCACAAGGATGCCTGAAATTTCTTATTTTGGACCTTGAAAAATCTGAAATCTACCTATGTTTTCTCCTGTGTAAATAAAGTGCTTCATTTCTATGCTTCATATTCAATTTCTTCATAAATCAGACTTAGATGAGCTTTGTAAACAGGAAAAAAAACCAAACAAAGCCTCTTCTGTTTTCCATTTCCAGAAAGTAAAACTAGCTTTATATGTATGTATACACACAGATTTGAGATATAGCATAATGCTAAAGGTGCTGTAGTGTTTTAAGGGCTGATCAGAGACATGCAAGTGAATATACCAGAGGAGAAACAAAAGTTGAAAGTCCACTATTCTCCTTGACTTCCTGTACCTAAGATTAATATTTTGCTCTTCAAACACTAATAAGTTTAAATGGTTTTCAGCAGTCCTGCACACATTTAATTGGATACAAACAACATGAACATCTGATGACTGGAACAAGTGTATTTCTCACCTCCTTATCTGGTGTTAAATCACAGGAGAAAAAAAAGAAAAAAAAAGAAAGATAAAAAAAAAAATACTACAAGAGATCAGCTAGTGTATTTCCTAGCTTTAAGCCTCAGCTGATGGAAAATAACAAGACCCTCCAAAAGGAATTTAATTTATCCAGGTGCTTCACTATCTGGGCAAGCAGTATTGAATGTGAGTTTTTGCCTCAGAAATTCCAGTAACATCATTATTGTTCTTATATTTCAGTGGGGTCTTGAAGATTTTTTTCTTAGTTTGGGGTTCTTTTGGTTAGGATGCTTATTTGTGGGGTTCTTGGAGGTGGATTTTTGGTTTAGTTTTTGGGTTGTTCTTTTTTTTTTTTTCCTTTTTGTGCTTTTTGACATGACCTTAGACCACTCCACCATCATAATCCCACTCAAAGAGAGCTATGCCCTACTCATGAGTGCAAGATATGGAACTATCAGTGCACTGACACTGCACAGGGTAAGAATCCGTCATCCACATAAACAGCAACTGAAGTCAACATGTTTCATAAGGAGGCCCTCTGTGTGTGTGTGTACAAAAAATAAGTAAAATAAGTAAATGTCTATTCATTTTCCTATTAGTTCCAATGGTTAAAAGTGCCTTCTTAAAATGGTTAAAGATGCTTTGTTACCCCATTCCAAATAACACCTGCATAAAAAGCATTAAAAAATAAAAAATAAAAAAAAAGACAAAGAACTCCAAAAGCTTTCAATGTGTGAAAGCAAAGATCTAACAGAAAGAGGTGAGGTTAACAATGAATATATCTTTTAAATGGAATTCTGCCTGTAATACTTCACTCATAAATGCACCTGTAAGTAAGCTATACAATAACAAAACAAATGCTGACCCAGCACAGCAGATTAGCAAGCAGCAGGATCTGAGGCTGAATGTTAACAGCTACTTCAAAAACAAATTAATGAGTCTCAGGTAACTAGACTAGATGAAGGGTGTTGCTACTTAAATGAAATGAAGAACAGGAGCAGGTCAGCAACATTCACAGAAAAAAAAGCATTTTGAAAGCATTTCAGTTAAAAAGATAGTACAATATAACAGTCATATGGAAGTGCTTTCTAATTTCATTTAGGAATGCCAGTAGTAGTCTTCAAAGAACTGACACCCCTGCTAATACCTTTTCAGTTTAGGTGAACTCAGTAACAGCTTTCAAATAACCTGATTCACCTGAAAACTTCACTAGTCTGACCCAACAGCAGTGGCACAAATCCAGCAAAATTGCAGAGCTATCCAACAATTTGGGACTCCACACCTTTTCCATACACTTTTAATATTCAGGAACTGACAGAGACCATCAGGTTGATTTCCTAACCCCATGACTATCTTGATTTCTACCACAGAATTTTGTGAATTAGATTGCAAGATAATGCATCATAGAGACCATGATGAGCTCTAGTAAAGGGATATTTAAATAGTCATTGGCACTTGTACCAGGCTGGAGGTCATTCACTGAATGGCAAACATGTCACTCTTTCACAAAATAACTTTGAATTCTTAGTGTCAGATAAAAGGGAACATTAAGGAAGAAGTTCAAGCCCCAGGCATTTAAAAGGAATATGGTGATACAATCCTTTCAGAGGTAACTCATTTACAGTCAGTAACACTTCCAGGAGAAGACATATAGTAAAGCAAGAGACAATCAAGCTTGCAGAATGATGGAAGAGCATTCAGAGTGTATTGTTGTTTCCTCTTGTTCTCTTTGCTTTAAATTCAATGCAGAATTTTATAGTCCCTTTGCACAAAGACATAACTATATATTTTCGCCACAATTCTGAAGCAGTCTTTGTCCTATGTGTTGTGGATCTGTCTCTCATGGCATACAGACGACCTTGCTTCAGTGAGATAAAGACAGCACACCCACTTCTGAGCAAACCAAGTCTTAACCACCAGCTCTCAACACAGCATAGTTCAGCAGTGCATTTGACTTGGAGCATGGAGAAGTGGGAACAGGGAAACCAACTCTCACTGGTCGCACAGGCTCCCTGTCACTCAGAGCAAGCTCAGCTCCAACATACCCTCTGCAAGGCACAGAAGAGAGCAGAGTGATAAGATCTGCTGCTTCTTTGCAGCCTCTCCACCTCTACAAGGCAAGACACTCATATTGGGAGCTGTTGGATTATAAACTGAGGAAGATATCCTCCTTCTGCATCGCTCCACTTGATATAACCAATACTGAGCTGCGCTTTAGGGACTGTGCAAGGCAAGGAATCATTAATCACACCTGGAGATGAGCGAGAATCCAGGTCGTGCTATGGCAGGCAATGTAAAACGTTCCCTGTGAGAAAACACAGTCTAGCAAACTGGCACTCTGCCCTTCTCAAAATCTCAAGTGGTATTCAGGGGCAACCTTATTAGGAGGATGCTACAGTACTTCCCCTGTTAAGCAGTCACAAGTACAGCACACTCAGCTCCCAAAGTTCATGGTATTAAAATAATAAATTAGAAACTCTTGTCTCTCTGCAGAAGTGCCTGCAGCACAGTCTGGAACAGGCAGCAGGAGGCAATGACAGTGCAAGAAAAGGGTATACACAGCAGGAGGGAAATGTCGAGTCTATCAAAGGATGCTCCAGAATAAACAAAGCTACTCTTGTCATGAATTCACAGGCTGTACTGTGACATCATTATGAGCCTTCTACAACAGCTTTGCCCTCTGAAGCTTCTGCCTGACTCTTTACACAGCATACAGGTCTTCATGGTGGAGCCTTCTGTGAGCCTTTTTAAAGGTTTCATTCCATGAGGAAATGAAAATATATTTCAGTGTGCAAGACACAAGTTTAAACTCAATCCCAATTTAAATTCTACCTTGTTACCCATTCTGAACTACATTAAGCAAATCAACACAGTTCTAAAGTCCACAGCATGGTGTTCTGACTGTAGCATGGTGATTTTCAACTGTGCTCCCGCTGTTTGACCGAATAATGTTCAAAGTCCCTGAGCATACTAGTTAGCACAGCAGTTCTCAAATATCTACTACTTGAACATCAATCAGGTGAGACAGAGAGAGATGTACAACCCAAGAACTCACTCTAACTACACTGACTAAAATTACCAAGGCATACATGGCCCTGAAATTCCAATTCAGGTATCTAATATTATAATATTCTAAAACTTGGGAGTGTTTTACTCTACTCTGTATAAATAACAGCATATCTTCTGAACAACTTCAAAAAGAGGAACAAAGTAATTAATAATCTTCAAACATAGCTGACAAATTTTTCACAATGTCCCCACCATAAACACAGTCACACATTGCTATACATTATATTATTTATAGTATTGAAGGAAAGGAGCAAGGTCCATAGTGCTTCAATGGCCTCACAAGGGTTTATTTTGTAAGCTCATATTTAGCTTTTAAAAAGTGCCATGTTTTCCATTGATTAGCTTTATATTATATGGACACTTAAATACCTATCCTAGTGAAGCAAACAGATGGAGGTAGTACTGGTAGGTACTTCCCCCAGAAGAAATTGGGAGGCTCATTTTACCTATCTAATTTTGAAAACCTTTTTTCTGAGTTCCTGAAGTGGGATACCAGAGCTTAAAAGGTGGAATTGGCAAATAAATCTGCTCAGCCTTGAATACTTTGAGCAGGCTAATTCAGTTGGTAATGCTGGTAATGAATGTCTGTAATGATGACAAGGATCCTGATGAAGTACCACTGTGCATTTCATAGGTACAGCCTGTATAACAAACTGACTTGTAGGCAAGTAGCAGACATTTTTTTCAGAGAAGTAGGCTTCTTTGCATCCAGCTGGAGCCTCTGGTATGAGAAGGCTGTGGGTCATGAGAAACCTGAACAAACATCCCAAATTTTCAAATCCAACTGGACATAACCAAAGAAAAAGACAGGCAACTCCTGGAAACTGAGCACATGTGTTAGCCCTAGCATCATACAATGTCTATCAAAGGCAATTATCTTAAACTACAAACAGCGATGCCTGTACTTCCACAGGGATAAATTCATAGAATCATAAAATGTTAAGGGGTTGGAATGGACCTTAAAGATCATCTAGTTCCGATCTTCCCTGCCATGCATAGGGATACCACCCGCTAAATCAGGTTGCTCAAGGCCTTATCCAACCTGGCCTTGAACAGTGTCAGGGTTGGGACATCCACAGCCTCCCTGAGCAACCTGTTCCAGTGTTTCACCACACTCACAGTAAAGAATTTCTTCCTAATATCTAACCTAAATTTCCCCTCTTTGAGTTTGAGCCCATTACTCCTTGCCCTATCACTAGAGTTCCTGATGGAGAGTCCCTCTCTGGCTTCCCCATAGGCCCCCTTCAGGCCACTGGGCAATTGCTACGAGGACTTCACACAACGTCACAGCAACCTCTTCTCCAGGCCGAACAGCCCAATTTTCTCAACCTGTTCTTGTAGGGCAGGTGCTCCAATCCTCTTATCAGCTTCTTAAGGTAGCTTTTTGCTTGGCCTTATTACACACTTAGTAATCGCTTCTTGTATACAAAAGGACATCACATTACAATGAATCAAAATTCACGTATTGTAATCTCACCAGCATCTCATTCCCTCTTTCTGCCCAAAGCAACAGTGTGTCTCAAAGTACACATACACACAGCGTCAGATATACATTCCTGGCAGGAATACCTTGAGTGCAGCTTTACCTGTTAATAGTTTTGAACATATCCTGAAGAAGTTTTTAAGAATCAGAGCAAAGCACAACTTAAAAAGAAATATGTATCACAGTGGAATGAGTTTAAGAGTGCTCTTAAACTGCTAGCTGTAAAAATGTATTTAATTGTTAAAAGTGTGCAGTCTGTTAAACTCTGCCCTTCCTACAGGTCTTACTAGTAAATAAATAACAACGTTTACCTCAATAGAGGAGCTGGTCTCTGTGCCAGAAGAGAGTAGAAAAGAGCAGTGTAAGTTAGAATTCAGCTGCTATGCCAAAATGATTTTTATGCAGCCTTAAAATCACGTCATAGAAAGATTAAAAATATTTACTGTTTATAATGATATCACTGAATAACAAATTGGAACCTATTGAATTAGACACTGCAAACACAGAGTGAAGAAGAGGCGCCTATTCCAAACAGTGCACAAGCCACCTGGATCAGTCTGTGCTTACTACAGGTGCTCCATCCTTTAGACACATAATAAGGTTTACGATGTATATTAATAAAGCTCACCTCTCAGGCCTCAAAAATAATATCAAAACCACAACACTATTGGACAGCTTGGGAAAAACCAGGAAAACCCCGGAAACAGCCCTCAAGGCTTTTCTGCGCAGTACTGAAGGGCAAGGCAGGGTGCAAGGCTGGCTCCAGAGCAAAGCACACGGGCAGGAGGCGGGGAGCCAAAGGCACACGGGGGATGGATGCCAAGGCCGGGGACCCCTAGACCCAGGAGACAGACAGGAGATACGGGACAGACAGACCTCACCGGAGCGCTCTGCCCGGCCAAGCCGAGAAAACGGTGGCAGCAAACGGAAAGTACCGACTTAACCCGAAGGGGTTGGGGTTTAAATGCCAATTTTGAACTCCAGAGGGGGTTAACACGGTACCAAACCGCTGTATTGAGCCCAAAACTCATCCTGAGCGGGGCAGACACACCGCGGGGCACACACACCGCGGTGTTTCCGCAGCGGGGCCGGCGCGGGGCTCGGCAGGGCTACGGGAGGCAGGGCCGGGGCGGGAGGCGCGGCCGCCCCGCTCCCCTCCCTCCGCTGCCCGGCGGGGCCGGCGCGGCTGGGGCGGGAGGTACCGTACCGGCGGGCAGGAGGCATTCCAGCGGCGTGAACGCGCGCTCCATGGCCCCGCGGGACGGGCAGGCACACGCTAAAGGCACGGAGAGCCGGGCGGGACCGGCGGCGGGGGGGCACGCGGGGAGCAGCCGTGCCCCTTCCCGGTCTCCCCGAGGAACGCCTGCAGCCACACAGCCGCAGCGGCGGCGGCTGCGCCCGCCCTTGCCGGCGATAGGCGGCCACGCCGGGAGACGTGGCGGCGGCGCTACCCGGGTACCTTCGGCCGCGCGTCCTCCTGCATCCCCCGGGACCGGCACCGGGAGCGGGATGTGCGTGGGAGGGGGGCAGCAAGACAAACCGAGGGAATCGATGGCCGCCGCAATCCGTTGCTCGGCGGTGGATTCAGCAGCGGCAGGGGGAAAGGCGGGACACGTCGATTGGCAGAGGCGGCGGCCTATGGGGCCTCGGCTGGGGGCGGGGTTGTCCCTTAGCCCCGCCCCCTGCAGCGCCCGTGCGCGCCCGGAGGCAGGAGAGGGAGGAGAGGAGGGAAGGGAAGGGACGTGGAGAGGAATACAAGGGAAGGGACAGGGAGTGCGCAAAGGAGCGCCCGGCCTCTCTGGGCACCTGAGCAGGGCACCTGAGCCCTCTCTGGGCACCGCCGACTTCGGTACAGCGACGCTCGGGGAGGCCGGGAAGGGCCGCCTTGCGGCGGGCACTTTCGGCGCTGTACCGAGCGGTTCACTCGGAGTGAAAGTCCTCCAATCGCTTTCAGCCCATCGAAACTGAAGGGAAGTCAAAACGATGCCACGAGTGCTCGTGCCCTCGCCTGCAGCCTGTGTGCCGCCGCCCTCGGGATGTAGGGAAAGCCGCGCCGGAGGGCTGGCAGCCCAGCATCCCGGCTCTGCTGTCCCCGCGGGTCTGCGCCGTGCCGGTGCCACCTGTGCCCTTCCAGCTCGCCCAAAATAATGCGGCATTCGGAGGTGCAGCTTAAGTTTCAATGAATATCATTTCAATAACATCACAAAACTTGTTAAATACATGGTTTGTCCTCGCTCACAGCTCTTAACTGGGGCGTTAATCATCTTCAGGCATAAAATGGACAACATTGCTAAATTTAAGTTTGCTCTGGGAGAACAGGGGGGTAAGTTTTGACCCCTCAAATGTGTCAATAATGCGTTTCCACCTCCTGGACCGGCCTTCGTCCCTGTAGGTACCCGTCTCCGGCCGCTCCAGCAGGGACAGGGCGGGCATCTCCTCGCATCAGGAGCTCCCAGCGCCTTCTCCTCGCTGCAGGGAGCTGTCCTGGCACGGCGGCTCTCCCGGGAACTCGGAGGGAGCGGAGCGGCGCGAGGCCCCGCAGCAGAGGGCAGCAGAGGAGCGCCAGTCCCTCCCTCCAAGTCTTCCTCCTCCCCGTCTTCCCTCCGTCCCGTCCGTCCGTCCGTCCGGCCGCCGCCCCGGCAGCGCGGCTCGGAGGGTCCGCAGAGCCCCGCACGGAGCCGCTGCGCCGCCTTGCTCGGGTGTGCCCTGCACCGCCGGGTGAGACGAGACGGGGGGACGAGGTCTCCTTCTCGAGGCGTTTGGATGGTCACAGGGGTATTCCCCAAGCGAATGATTCTGTGATTGTCAGTGAGGGTTTCCAGTCAAGTCGGAGGGAAATGGAACCAGCATATCAGCCCGCTACTCAGTCCGCCCTGTTAGTCTGAGATTCACACTCAGATCAACATGACTTAAATGACTTCCGTGGTGGGGGAAGCTAGGCCACATTTATAGGACAAGGGGGAGTGGCTCCAAACTGAAAGAGGGCAGGTTTAGATTGGGTATTACAGAGAAATCGTTTACGGTCCGTGTGGTGGGGGTACTGGAACAGGTTGCCCAGAGGAGTTGTGGATGACCCCGGGAGTGTTCAAGGCCAGGTTGGATGGGGCTCTGCTCAGCCTGGTCTAGTGGAATGTGTCTCTGCCCACGAAAGAGGGATTGAAATGATCTAGATGACCTTGAAGGTCCATTCCAGCCCATACTATTCCAGGATTCTGTGGTTACCACATTGATTGTAGGCGCACCTTTGGTTTTAATGGTGCAAGCACTAAACCTTTGCTTTGGACCTTTCAGACAAGCTGCCCTGCCACCTATAAAAGGTTACATTTTATAAGCAATTTTGGTCCACAAAGACTGATAGCAATTTAGAAATATTGGAAGCATTCATGCCTTGACAATGAGAGACTATTGGGAAACAAGGAAAAGATATTAAGGACATCAAAAGATTACTATTGTTTACACTATAGAAATAAAAAATGTTTTGTTTCACTTTTGTGTTATTTAAAATTTTATTCCCTCTCCATTGAGAACTTGAATTTCAAAGGCTCTTAGGACTTTGGTATCATCTCAGTGTCCTTCTTCAAGCAGGTTAAAAATAAGCAGCATTAAGAAGAAGCAGCTTGCTGTCCTTTCCAAAAAGGAGACCATGTGGGGGCTCCCATGCAGTTGGCCAATGCTCTCCTCCTTTTAATTCTCTCCTCTTCCACTCTGTCTCCCCACCCTGCTTCCTTTCAGTTTTGACAGGTACTTTCCAATTGCCTGGTAATATTATTAAACCTTCTGCAAGATAGCTTATTTTTCTTCCTCAGTATCTTTCACTGTCTCTGTCATTTTTTTTTTTTTTTAATTCGCTCTTGAGGGGGTACCATCTGCTACAAATAGTTGCTGATAAGCAGCTTCTTATGCATGAGAAGAGTCATACTTGCTTGGAGGGAAGGTCCAATTCAGCTAGGGCCCTGTTCCTGGTAGTGTTCATTTATTTACAAGTCTTTGTCCTCCTGTTCCCCTCTTCAACTTTTTTTTTTTTTTTTTTTTTTTTTTTTTTTTTTTTTTTTACTAACAAAATTTTTTTTTTTTTTTACTGTACATGCAACAGTTTCTATCTCTCTCAGGTTCCACAAGATGCTTTTTCCACCTCTGTCACATCTGGGCTTCCAGGCAATCCTTTGCCAGCCATGGCTGCAAAAAAGTAATTGTACCTCTCTCTGCTAATCATAGTAATGCATGATTCATCACAGTAGGATTGCAAAGAGAAATCAGTCTTGAGAGAACAGGCTTTAAATCCTTTCAAGATGTGCAAGGGTCTGCAAGGTAAGGCAGACTGCCAGCCCACCCCACAATTAGGCAAAGGGCAAACAAGTCAGACATGCTTTCTCTCCCTGAACTCAATCTTTCTTTCACTGCTCTTTCCTTCAGATACAAATCGCTCATCCACAGTATAAAGCTCTTTTTTAGAATCAACTGCACAGAAATAGCTTTAGTAGATGCTATAATGCACTGATCTTGAAGGCAGGACCTGACAGCTCTTTAATACTGTTTATCAGAGCCTAACAAAGGTACCTAGTAGAGGAAGTGTAGAGAGCAAAATTAATAACTCCATGCAGACTGGCATGTTGTCTTATGGATAGTCCCTTAAGAACACTGAGCAGTCAGGAGGCTGATTTGCTTTTTTGAAAAATAAGCACTTTCAACTCCTTTTTGCAATTTACATCTGTGCAGGGATATCCATTGAATTTTCCTGTGAAAGGCTACCATTTAATAAACTTGGTGATGTTTTTTTCTTGTCACACATGAGAAATTCTTCAGTAAATATTACACCTGTTTTTCCAGGTAGCATATAGATTCAGCAATACTGTTTTCCTTTAGCTGAATCTCAAAGCAAACCTTTTCCCCTGTTCTTTTCCTCTGGTTGTGTACGTCTACATTACTTTGCAAGGTTTGCAGAACAACGTACAGAGGCTATTCAAAAAAGACATCCCCTGAGCACTGATACTGTGCTTTGATTACTACTGTCTCCTCTGATTAGCTAAAAGGAGGGCAAGTGACCTCAACCCTAAGTGAGAAAATAAACAGGCAAGCAGATGTAGTTCCTGAGTGACAGATGGGGCTGTCTGACAGAGAAAGTTTCAGAATGACAGGCAGGAAAGGTTGAGGGAGTGTTCAGACCTTTTAAACCTCCTTTGGTAACTAAGCAGCCAGTCGTGCCTCTCACCTGAGAGAGTCTGTACAGACTTGATGACTGGACTGCACAGGGAGAAACTGTAATTTATATATATTACTGTATACATTTATATATGTAAAAGCTTATTCCTAGCAGACTCCAGATAGCTTCCTCTTCTTTAGGAAAACTATGCTGAGAAGTGGTCAGTTGGGCAGCTTCTATGGAGCACAGTTTTGGCGTTACTGGCCCTGCTCTTCAGCACCACAAAAACTGATCAGGTGGGAAGGGTTGAAGGGTGATTAGGAGGGCAGCAGCTTTTATTTACTCGTAGCATCTCCTGGGACTTAGCAAAGAAGGAAAAGGGAAGTCAAATTGCGAGGGTATTTATACAACAGGGCTAAAGCCTGCAGTGCTTGCTGTTCTTCTTTAGGATGATCAATCTCTGTGTATCCGGGTACAGATACACTGCTGAGGCTAACTTATAGTAGTATTAGTTGCTTTCAGAATTTCTTTTCCTTCTTTCAGATAGACTAATCTAATTGCGACTAAAAGGTTTAGACGTATTTAGGGACTTTGTCCAGCAAAATGATAGGAAATGTCTCTAGTATTCACAGCATAATGCCTCTCTCCCAGAAAAAAGTCAAATAGGTCTGGTAATGCCAGATATCATCATTTAATGCTTTATTTTTTGCCCCTTTCCTTCTTCAATTTTTCACCAAAACAAGAATCCTATCTCTGTGCTCGACTGAAAGTACTTTGGGTTCTGTTCTAAGGCTATGGCCGATTTTAGTAATTGGCATCTGAAGCCTTTTGATTGGAAAGTATGTAGAATCAAAACTACCCAAGTACCTCCAGAGGTCCCTCTTGGTGACGTCTAAAACAAGCTGCTTGTAAAGCAGTAGGCATTTGTTCCTCCAGCTACTCCAATTTTATTGCTAAAACAGAACAGTCTGTGCAAGGCTGGCAATCAGGATTCATGTGACATGTAAATGTTAACAATACTTTCTCCTTCTCTCCACAGCTTAGTTTTATACTAAAGTGAATCCAGAGTTAAAACTAGCAAGCTGGGATGGTTCATTCTGGTACCTATTCCAGCATTTATGCAGAATAATAAGGTTGAGAATGTTTAGCTAGCTCAGCTGTCTGATTTTCTGTACATTCCTAAGTGCTTGAAAATTCAAAAACCGCAGGCATCAGTAGATAAATGGGACACTTTATTATAGACATGATATCCTTGCAGTTCTCCTGTGCCAACAATTTAAGTCCTCACAACCTTCTCAAACTCAAATACCAATTTGAAAGGTACAGTCATTGAGGAAAAAAAAAAAAAAAAGACCTGCAAACACAGGCAGATAGAATCTAACACATATACTCGTTAAGTCCGGGTCCTGTAACAGGTAATAGAGCCAAATTCACATTTGTTTCAAGTCCTGAAGAGATTATGAAAGTGTGAAAAAATATAATGTTAAGTGCAATCTGTTTCTGTAGTAGTATAGAGCAGGCTGGAGATAAAACATTTGAATTATTTTAGGCCACACAGTAAAGCAGAAGAAAATAGCAAAATAATCCTGTGGCTCACCAGGCAGGACACTGCATTCGGAAGACCTGAGTTTTAATCCACTCTCTACTACTGACATGTATAGACAGAACCAAACCCCATGGATCCATAGCCTCTAGTGCATATAATGTCTTAGGAATTAACATAGCTTTGAGAGATCTAGCTCATGGCATTCTATGCCTTTGTTGCCTCATCTGTACAATGGCATCAATGAGGTATATTCATACTTTTAAATCAACCTAAGATCAACAACCAAATACAAATGAATTTGTATTACGAATGAATAGACAGATGGCATTTGTTTAAGAATCAATTCTATACAAGTTGAGAAGATTTATTATGATCATCAACAATATTCTGTCATGAAGATGGATGAAAGATAAACTTTGGAAAGAAGGTTGTATATTGAAGTGATAACTTTTAGAAACAACATTTGCATCAAATCAGCTGCTGTCAAGACACTATGGACAACAGTAAGCAGAGACTGTGCAGGCTGATACCTATGATTGTATTCTTGACTTCATGAGGTCAGGAGACTGTGTGGATTCTTGAGATGATAGGCAAGCTGTTTGACTAACCTGGCGAGGAATTCCTGGGAGGCCTTTCCTGTGGTGACCTGGCAGCACAAGAAGAGTTAAGAAGTAGGAACAATTCAGTGATTTGTTGCACTCTATTCTGCCTGGAAGAATTGTCTGATTTTGACTGATACGTACAGGAACTTTCATTGTCTTCTCAGTGTGGGACAACCAATGTACTCCACAGTTTCCTCTCAGAACCTTGTCTCCAGCACAGCCTAATCCCTCTTGAAAGTGCATTCCACAGCACTAAAAAAGGCTCACGTTTTTAGTTCTTGATGTCTTTACCCTGAGTCTTGTTAACTCTACTTCTACAAACAGCTCTTTCAGTAGGTGGCCCAAGGAGGCAGCATTTGGGAAATGAATACTGTGCATTTGGACTGGGTGTGAGGTGTGATGAATACTGTCCTGGGTCTCTGGCCGTGTGCAGTGCATTCAGGGTGATAGAAAGCAAGTTGCAGTACCTCCACGTGGTGGTCTCATCCCTGTCCCATGGAAATGAAGCAGTCTTGTAAAACTACAAAGGGCAACATTTACCGTTAGTCATTTGAGCATGCAGCACAGTCGAGGTGACCCTAAGGCTGTGGAGATCAGAAGGTGAATAGTGGCTCAGGATAAGAACAGGGCAAGCTCCTGCTCACTAATCATTGCTGTCACTTCTGCCTTGGCTGGGCTGAGTTTGGCCAAGGACTGTATGGGATTCTCCGTGGTGGTGACTTGCCAGGGTGATGGAAAGTGGGGCCATTGATAACTGGCATTTACGGCTGTATTGACCTCTCCAAGTCGCTGTTCTAAGTTATCGAAGTAAGGGAAGAAATGTAGAATCCTGAAAGGACCTAAATCTGTCAGGGCTAGTGTCGTTTTGAGGGGGAGCCACTTAGAGGGATCTCTGCAATGGAAATGATGGGAGGCACCCAGCTGCTTCAGTGTCTGTGTTAAGTTCCATAAAAGTAGCAGTACTGTCTGACGAGCTGTTTAAAAGGCAGCAATAGAGAAAAGATAATGGCTGCTATTCTGTCCCACGAGTCTGAACAAAGCTGCATGAGCCTGCCCTTTCCTCAAAGGCTAAATCTGTTACCACTTGCTTGCTAATTCTGTGGTTGGGTCCCAGGTGGAGAGAAAAGGACGTCCTGCTGGGACAGAGGGCAGCCCTCAGATATACCTGCTGGAGTTGTTATGTGAAGAAAACAGGCTTCTCTCATTTGCACAACCTTTCTCAACTAGTGCATGCTTAGCTGGAGATGCCTGCCATTAACTCTTTTTTAATTGAGAGAAAAAAAATCCTGAGATACCCTATGGAACAATGAAAGACCTATAGCAAAAGAGCATTACACAAGGCACAGTACATCATTTATTCACATGTATTAGATGCTGCTGCGTGTGGACATACGTACAAGTATGCACATAGATAAATATGGTGCATCTTCTTTTAGCTTTGTTGCTTAAGTTAGCTGCAGGCTGACATATGATAGAGTTCAGGTTTAAATCTTCCAAGTAAAACACTTTGAAAGCAAACCTGTTAAGGTTAATAGAATGAACTTACAATGCCCATGGTTAAGGAGGGGGGAGTGAGACACTCAGTAAATTGTTCACCAAATAGTCTGTCACCTCTTAGTCTGGAGCTGAAGGCCTGCCGATGGATCATTCTATTATCTTTAATAAGCTTAATTTTAAAGTGGTATGCACATCAAATGTAAAATATCTATGTCAGTTTTGTTATCTGTGATCCCGGATCTATCTTAAGTATGTTAATAAAGAATGTATACAGTCTGAGAAGGTGCAAATGCATTATACGTACAATAATCACCTAAAAATGTCTAAAATAATAATTTTTAAAAAGTATTTCTGTTCCTTAAGCTACTCCGTGCATGAAAGCCAGTACAGTATGTACAAATGTACAAAGTAATTTCTAGAAAAAGAATTCAAAATTGAACAAACTTACCAAGTTAGTTGTTAGGGGGTTTTATACCACTCCATGATAGCCACTTACTCAAGGCTTAAGCTCATATTTTCCAAGCCTCTAATACAAATTAGAACTCTATGAGATTTTTTCTGTACTTGATTACATTCTTCCCTTGGGTACTTCGTCACCTTAGAAAATTCATTCAAGTATTTTGAGACATTTTAAGACAAACTACCACTTGCAGCTGGGCTCCTCATGCATTTGATGAAACATGCAGCACATTTTTACTCCTGCCTGACCCCTGCTTTTCCTTGCCTCGCCTTTAAGAAATTGTGCTCAGCATGCCACAATATCAATCACATTTGCTTGGCACCATTTCATAGAATCATAGAATGGTTTGTGTTGGAAAGGACCCCTAAGATCATCTAGTTCCAAGCTCCCTGCCATTTCAGATGCTTTAATTCCATTGTCTGTTGCTGAAGTAGCTCCTGCCCCAACAGTTCCAAGCCATGTCCCGGCTTCTACTGCAGGAGTATTCTGAGTCTTATCAAGGACATTGCTAAGAGGTTTCCCACCATGAAATCCAAATACCAGTGAGGGAGATGTTTCAAACTGAGATTCAATATGTATCAGTCCAGTCATGGGGGTATAATCACTAAAGTTCACTAAAGCAACATTATTATTCACATACCAAGTCTCTGCCTATGAGCTGTAAAGGGCAGACAGAAGGTTGACAGCACAGCTGGGAAAAGGAAGAAATGGGTAAAGTTACTAGCACAGAGCTCAAGGGTGTTCTTTCCCTCTATGAAGTAGAAGTGGCAAGTGGGACACAAGTCAGAAGGGAAGACCCAGCCTAACAGCAAGCTATGGCAGCTTGCAACTGCCTGAGTACCTAAGGATAATGTAATTCCAGTGAACTTTCTTGTAGGTTGATGTTAGCAGATGCTCATTTGTAAACTGAAGTTTATCACATCCAAAGCACTCCTTGTGAAAATGTGACGTGTACTTTTGCCTGATTTGTACTGGCTTATTAATTTTACCTGTGAAATCTGTTGTGTAGACTGGGATAAATTCACAAACATAACCAAGGTCTTAAATATGCATATTTTGGAACACCAAATTGTACTGGCTTAATTAGCATTGCATCATGCTACCTGACAGATTTTATTTAAAATAGTGCAAGTTTGTATTTAGACAATTCTTTTGGCTCAATGCTTCAAAGTATTTCAGCTATTAAAGCCTTAAAATTAATTCTTTACCTGAACATCACTGTGAATCAGGATCTCTATACTTTGTGTGTTTCATTTATTGTTTTCTCTCACTTTAGTATTTGTTTCCTCATGCCTTTCTTTTTCTCCTAGCTGCTCCCTGAGTTTTCCTTCCCTTCTGTTGAGTTCTAACCTTGTCCTCCCATGGGCCCACCTACCTGAAATAATGGAGCAGAGTAACTTTAGCAAAGCTGATTAATATTATTTCCTGCCTTGGCAAGAAGTGGAGAAGGGAATACTCTTGCAAATATCACCTACTTAAGATGCTAAGCCGAAGAAATCTGTGTTACACTTGAGGCTATACACTGCAAATGGTGTATCCCAAGAAAAGCTGAAGTTCTTTGTGGGGAGGAGGAAATTGCTGACTCTCAATGAAATTCTTTCCTAAAGATATTTAATCTGGGATATGACTCCTGGCTCAGCTCAATATCATTTTAATGCAGGCTACAATTATAAAAGGTGCAATTCTTTCTTTTCTGTCCCCTTGCACCCCATTTCTTTCATGCAGTTATACTCAGGGGTTTTTTCCAAGTTTGTTATTTTTGGGCAAATCTATCGAGTGAGGAATGACCTTAAAACTTCTTTAAAGAGTGTGTTGAGGGGCTGCTAAATCATTCACAAATTGTTGCAGGCTGTGAATTATGTTTTTGTTTTTGCCAGATGCATCATTAGAGAAATTGATTTCAAAATGTAGTAGATTTGCATGCCCTAAGTATAGGAATTGGTTACACAAGAATATTTTATAAGGAAGAGAGAAGCCTGGTAGGCCAGTTTTAATTAGAGGTGAATTTTACTCCAACAGTCGTGCTCTGAGATTTAAGACCAAGACAAAACAAAAAAACCCTCAGTTCAGTAGAAACTAGAAAGTAAAGATCTAATATTGGGTTATTTACTTCACTCTCACTATAGAATATATTTTACTACAATACTGTAATGTAAAATATTTGCTTTGACCATGGTATGGCAGATGTGAAGAAGAAGTTAATATAGCCAGTACTGTAAATAACACATACACTACCAAAAGGCAGAAAACAGACCATAATAAGTCACACATTATGTAGTGCCTATGGTAATTTAAAAGCATCCTGTATGCTGGAATACAAGCTTGCCATCATAGCATAATATGTTGCCTCAATAGCAAATCAAATGAAGAGAATGATGTGGACACATTTTTAGAAGTCTCTGCTGTTATTCAGAAACCCTATTCATAGAATACAAGACAAAGAAACAATCTCAGTGCTATTCTTTGATAGGTTAAAATGATGTTTTAGTCTGTTTTGCAAAGAAAAATATGCTTTTCAAAATTTCAGAAAGTAAATAATGAGGATCTGTACACATGAAATCATGGGGAAAGGTAAGAAAAAGAGAATTTGGTCATTCCTAGCAATTTCTGAATTTCCAGCTGAGTTTTCATCAATGTTGAGAGAAAAACAGGTTTCTTCCAGTTTCATGATAAAAAAATATGATGAAGGAAAGAAAATTGAGACTCATGTGTTAAAGACACAGGAGAATCCTCCTGGAACAACTTACTTTCTGAGCTTTGCAGTATGGAAGAACAGATTTATTAAGTATTTACAATCATTCTCACACAAGTTGCCTATCCATGATTATTTTAGCATTTCAGCCAAGTAAGGGAGAATGGAGTTTGGGGTTGAAGGGCAGAGACCTAGTAAATGAAAGCTTTGACAAGGAATATTGAAGAAAGGGAAAGACCAGTTTATCCTTGGGTAATGACATGCGTAATGTCCCACTTCCACTAATTGGAGAGCAAGGCACTAAGCTTTGTTTTGCTTCAGCTTGTTAGAATCAGAACAAAGGACAAGTCCAACTATGTTAGTTCAGCAAAATATTCTGCATTAAATTTAACTTTCTCTGGTTATTTTTTAGCGTCAAAATCTTCTTTGAGCAAAAGTTTACACATCATCTATTGAGCTAAGAATTAATTTTTACTCCACTTACTGTTTTAGCAGTCCAATAGTCCACAATGATGCCATTAATACAGAAAAACTGAATTGATGGTGCAGTTACATTTTTTATACAAAATGGCCTAATACCAGTCCTGTTCATTGTTTAGGTGTACCTCTGAGTCCTAAGCTTGACTGTTTCTGTCTCCCTTATCTCACAGTGATGGTGGGGAGTCACATCAGTACTATTCTGAAGTCTTTCCTGGGAGGACCTTAATGGTGGGATTTTGTTCCTGTTCAGCCTCAGGGCTGCTTGGGACTAATTTTGTTGATTTTCTCATCACAGTCTCATTCTTCATCAGCTCCCAGCCAAGGTTTGAAAGTTGTGCAACAGGCTCACTTAATCAAAGGGCTGCTCTTGTGTACACAGGGACAAGGGGGTCTGTCAGTCCATCACTCTCCATGAGGTTCACCAGGCAAAAGCCCATCAACTTGGGCACCGGTCAGGTGGCTGCTGGCAAGCATTAAGCCAGCTACAACAGGCCTAGGCCAGTGCAAACCCAGTTAAGTTCTGAGACCCTGTGCTGTCAGGTCGACATGAAGCTGTAGCCTTTTACTAGTGATTGCAAAAAATCATATTCCCTGTCCTAAAACAGCCCAAATAATTTTTACTGGGCTACAATTTATGCCGTATATAATTGATTAATGCATAAATCAGCCGGTATGAAGATAAGACGGCTGTTAAAGACTGGCTGTTTGGAGCTGTTCCCCAAGGTGATATCACAATGGCTGTCATTCACATTATCTCTGCAGTGCAGCGGGTGGGATGCTCAGGAAGTCTGTTTCTTGTTACAACTGACTTTGATTTTAAAAACAAAGAAAGCAGCTTTTTTTCTCTTTTCTTTCCTGTTGCAAACACAGCTCCTCTTCAGTGACTTCATCTGCAACTCCTGTAGAGGGATGGACATAACAAATACAAAGAACTAACTTGAGAAATGAACAATAGTAATGAGAAGTTAAGTGTAAGTTTAATGAAGTAGGAAATCTGGCTTCATTAGTTCCAGGTTTCACAAGACTGTTTAATGTGTAGCGCCTCAGGCTGGATAAAAGTTGCCCAGAGCCTTTCCTAGAATGGTTACAAAAATTAAGATCCTCAGTAGGACTGAAAATCCCCTTCCTCTGATGATGGATCTCAGAGGGCTGCAGTGTGTAAAATCCAGTAAGTAAAGAACTCTGTCAGAGTAGGGTATCGACAACTCTTGTACTGGATTACTATATAATAAATATGATGCTTGTTTCACCAAACTGCTTTGGTAGTTAAAAAGAAATCAAACCTCCAAATTAGTCCACCTCAACCAACAAAAATGGGTACAATCACTGCCAATCCCATGGAACTGCAGCCCTTCACAAAGAGCTCAAAATTCAGTGTGCTCACTTCCTACCTTCCAGCTGACAGTACATTATTACTTTTCCTTTGGGATGCCTGATTGAGAAGAAAATTCAGGACATATATAGAGCAGGTACTAGCAGTACCATCTAACAGGAACTCTGCTGGTGCTGCAGGATCAGGAAACATTTCTTTGCCTACCTAGTGGGAGTTTCAAGACCACTTCCAAGTATTAATCCCTTCAGTAAAGTGAACAAGCAGGTTAGAAAAAGGCAACTAACCACAAAACGAAATGAAATTGATTGAAGTTCATATCCTTACACAATCTTTCATGATTTAAAGTCTGTCTTTGAAATGAGATGACCCGGACATGATTGGTGGACAGATCTCTCATGTAGTCCAGGAAGGGAGGTGTTTGAATCATATGGAGAAAAGGCTGGAAAGTACTGTTTAATCCTCCTTAGTGCAAAAAAAAAGGTGAAGACAGGAGACAGAAGACTGGTGTTTGTGTTTTAAAGATGCATACACCAGGAAGTCTGATCTTTTAGCTATTTGTCTTCTGAAGTGACAGTACTAGAACATCTTTTCCCCCTCCACTCTGCATCCCATCCATTCACTTCAGTTCTTTCCACAATCAGAAGCTATACTACTATCTAAATCCACAAAACACCATGTGTTGCTCTTTCCCTCGCCTTGGCTTATAGCCAACACTGATTATTTTGGACAAAGCCCTTCATACCACCATTGCTCCTGACAGAATAAATGATAATCACTGCTCATTTGTCTCCTACTACTGAAGCTATGTAAATTGGACCATTGCACCATTCAAGTGAAGACAAATTTTGCTGGTTCCCACTTATTATTCATTTCCACAGCAACTTCTCATCAGCAAGTTGTATCCACACAGTTATGAAAAGTGGGCTTAAATTTGGAATTTTATCAGTGTTTACTTAAAAATGCTAATGCCACTGCCAAAGACTATTGGGAAGGAATTAATTCTCCTCCCAATATCTTTCAAAACCTGTTTCTATAGTAAACAGATCATAAACCATATTCTAACCTCAGTGATTATTTAGAACAAGCTCAATTTAGTCAACCCTGAATTTCCAACAGCAACAAAACAGAATTTGACCCCTTAATTAAGACTGCACTCAAAATTTGATTCAGGAGAGGATCTGACTAATGCAATAACACTGAAGCTGCCTACAAGGGAACTCAGCTGGAGACTCAGCTTCTTGTCTGTACTCCAATGAATTGATCAGGTGTTAAGTGATTTAGACGAGATTTTCACTGCTTAAAAGAAAAAAAAGGAAACATCTGTTAAAGTTTCTAAATGGAATAACTTTTGGTATAACAATCTATATGGTATAAGTAAAGAACTTAGCAGCTCTTTGCTTTGTCTTTGTTAATCTTTTGTATCTGGTCTTCATGCTTAATATTACATCATCTTTTTTGTCAGCGACCATCAAAGCTCCCTTCTGCTCACCAACGAGAAGGACAATCAAATAACCAGTTTCAAAAAGAGCTCTCTGTATGTATTTCCATGAGCCAATTTCTTTTCTTTGCCCTCATAAAACTTTGAACTTACTTACCCAGTGTTTTCAAAACCTAGGGAAATTCTGATGCAATAAGAGGTGGGGCAACTGACATGTCTGGAAAAGTGAGTCCTTTTAAGAGAAATTCAGACAAGTGCTTGAAGGGGAGGGAAGTCAAGGTAAGTGCTGTGTAAATCTGCGGCATTCTCAGGAAAATGAGAAAAGTCAGAAAGTAGCGGATCTAAAATAACTGGAAGGCCCTCTGAGCAGCATCATGAGTCAGAGTTCTTGATTACCATGAGAATAGTGGCAGTGAGAAAATAATAGGCAAATTGGTATTTGTTTAAAACTGTCAAATCTCCTCATCCAAATCAATCTAAATAGGTTCCACCAAGTCCCCAATCAACTACATCTCTTCAAAATGCATCTTTCTTGTCTAGAACAGTGAACACTGAAACTTTTGCTGAGCACCTACTGATCTTTAACGAATAATGATCTTTCAAACTAGTGAATGTTCTAGATGCAAAATATTCCAATACCTTGTTAAAACCAATAAATCACCTACATACTACTGTATTTACCACTAAAAGAAAGACGCATCTGGAACAACATAGTTACATTGCTATTTGATATTAGATTAAAAAAATACAAAGCAATAAATCAACAAATTAAATTAAATTTAAAATAGGTAAAAATTAGTTTAAATGCATTCAGAATAGAGTTCTTAGACCTGAAGTCCCTATTTATGAAGAATAATAATTTGTCATTTTACAAAAGGGACAGTAGAACTGCCTAACAGCAGTCAGAATTCCTCATATGTATGTTATCAAAGAGCTGGTGCCTCAACAATGTATTTTCACTATGATTTTCTGAAGTTCTCATCCCTGATTTAGCATGAGGAGCTCCCTTGAAGTCCTGAAACAGTCACCACCTCAATCTCAAGTACACATCAAGGCAGAGTTAATTCTGTTGCAGAGCGTAAATGGGGATAGGTGCAAATGGCAAACTATGGTTTGCTAAATAACCAATGCCTAAATGGTCTCTAAAATGAAGACCTTCCCATACTTCCAAAAATAATCTATTTTAACCACTTCTATTGCTACAGCAAACTGAAAAGCAAATAAATACAATGCTACCACTTCAGAAGAAGGAAATGCACTCTGATGGATTTAGCTGGATTTTAACAATCACAACACCGGAGTGTTTTATTCATATATCCCACTTAAAGCCGTATTTCTCACCTAAAGCCACATAACAATTCTGGGCAAAGCTTCTTACCCCTGTTTGCAAACAATTAAGACCAAACTGCAAAAAATTAAGATCAACCAAAACAAAACAACAGACCCCCTCCTCCCACCCAAAAATCCCCCCAAACACAAAAAAAGGCAAAAACCCAAACAAAACCAAACCAAAGGACATCCCAAGAATTTAAGGAAGCTTAATTAACACTTTGGAGAATCAAATTTGAAGGTGTTACATTCTGTAAGGATTTAATATGTTCTGACTAGTCTACGGAAAAATAAGGCCTCTAATTATATTATTGATGATGTTCTATGCTGCATATATGTGAACATTATTTCCTCAAACTCTACCCTTCAAAACTGCTTGAGATTTTAAATCTGTGCGACTTGACTAACAGATCTTTGTTATAAGGTGCTATCAAAAGATTTATGCTTTAATACACTTCCAGAAATTTTTCTTCTAAACTGTTCTCAATAAAATTTTTGCAGTATATTTCCAGAGAGAATTTATTTTATTCCAAGGTGGGAGCAAACACAGAGTGCCAGCTAACATCACAAATAGAAAATTTTTGCTCCAGCCAGCAATCTGAAATGAGGCACTCTAAAGGTACACCGGGTTTGCACAGGAAAGAGCATGAAGTTTCCTTATGAGAGCTCTTCACTACTTTTTCATACAAATAAAGGTGGCTTTGTAGAAAAAGCTTATGCTAGAAAAGCCAGTTTTCCCTCATGTCATGCATCAGTAAAGAGATTTTTAGAAACCAAACAAGCCATAAACCCAGAGCATGGTATGAGAGACACCTTTATAGTGAGTGAGTAGGAGCTATACTCATTAACATTGTCTTCCTACCTTTGAAATTTTTTCTTTGTTCCTCACAGCACAGATGAAGAGAGTTCATGAAATCTTTGCCAAGCTATAAAAGCTTGCCAGTTAAAGCCAACGTGGAAATATTACGAAGAGAGGAACAGTTATCATAATGACAGATGGACTGTACATAATAGATAGCAATTTACTTCTTCAAGGGTAATTACAAAAGTTGTTGGAAAATAATCAGGCCCTTATTTGCCAGCCAGGAAGATAGAAGGCAGCTGTACAAATATCAATGTTCATTATGAAGTGCAGCCAAAAACGAGAGCTGAGGCTGAACTGGGCATCCTGGAAAAAGATGTCTAAATGCATCATTGCTTCCTGATGAAACTACTCAAAGGTGGTCACGAGAGTGTATGGAAAAGGATAGTCAGAGAGAAAGTACAGTGGCTGGCTATTGATGTGGATGTATCAAGGGATGTTACAGGGGGTTTTTCTGGGCTCTATTTCTGTTTGCCCAAGTACCAAGAATGATGAAATGGAGAATAAGTTTGCCACATTGTCTGATGAGCTCAAGGTGGATGTAACTGCAACACACTAAGGGATTGGGACCAGAATTACAAAAAATCCTAAGGCAATTCCATGACAAGAAATATATGATACAGTTTTATAGGAACAGTCAAATTTCACCAGTAAGACAGCACCTTATGCACTTAACCATGGGGAAAAAATTGATTTTAGAGTAGATTTTAAAGATGTAAATCAATAGTGGTCTCCTATTACAAAGAAGAAGACATGCAAATGAGAGTGCTGCCTGACAGCATAGGGACATATTTTCACATCACTCAGAATCTGAGATAGATACTCTCAGAGTAGAGGGGTTTGGGCAGTTTTGAGCACGTTTGTTAATAAAGATGGAAAACAGCTGGGCATAACAGAAGCCTAGGAAACATATTTGGACAAGAGGGGGTTGTAAAGACAAGACAGAAGAATTAACACCATAGAGTTGACACCATAACTGTTCAAATATGGAGCATGCTGTAGAATAGAGGAGAAGCATGTCCTGTTTCTCCTTCTCCACGATGACTAGGACATGAATGAAGTCAAACTACAGCAAGTAACATTTATAGTAGCTATTAGGAAAAGAAATAGTGATGATTAAACAGTATAATACGCTTCCAGGCAAGACTCGGGGTCCTTCATCAACAGGAGTTTTTAAGAACAAGTTATCTCACTGAGAATGGTTTATGTACAACTAATACAGCCTTGGGAGGTGACAATTTTTATTTTCCTTGATTCTATCCTTCTTATGTGCACACACATACCATGCATCCTATACATATTCATGTTTGAAAAACTAATTAACTTCATCAAATTTGATCAAATTAATTTGATCACGATTCTCTTCTGCTCTTTCAAATCCTCCTATACCACTGCTCACTTTCCATATCTCTTGGAACCTGTCGTGTTTTTCACTTCATCTTCTTCATTCCCTACTCCCCTTTTCCTTCCTTAGAAGCTGTCATTTTTCTCCTCTGAAAATGTCCGCTACCAGGAAAGTGCACAAAAATCAGAGACTGATAATTTTTGACCTGGAAGAATGAAGGGTAGGAACATAGGATGGATTTGTCCAATTTGTTCTATCCTTCAAGTCCCATTTTTTAATGTTCAGTAATGTTTTTAAAAATATTTTCCTACTGTGTATTCCTCTCCTTTCCTGTTCTTTAACAGTTGGAAAAACTCAACTGCCCGTCACTTCATGACAAGTCTGATCAGAGGCTGCTGCACCCCCACCTGGCAGCTCTCCTGCCAAACTAAACCCTTTTGGTTGCTCCACTTCTCTGCACCTCTGCTGCAGCTTTGATCATCTTAGGCTCCTTCTACAGTCAGGAGAAACATAGAGTCACTTCCAGAGGACAAGTAAGCCTAGCTACGGCTCAGATCTGCCCTCCGGAAATACCTCTCTCCCCCGACTACAGAGGGCTTAAATTGTGAACTTGCCTGTGGGAAGTACCATACCCTGAAGAAAAATACACTGATTTGCCCTCAGAAACCTTCTTTCTTTCAAGACAGAAAGTTTTCCCCTGAGGCAGGGACATCTTCATGTTGCCAGTCAGTTGGCACATGCTAGGTGCTACAGGGAGAAAGGGGACATCTAGATTTTTAGACAATGTCTAGCCTTATTTACAGAGCTCCTATAAATAACATATAAACTGAGAAGACTATAGCCCCCTTGTGAAGGCCTTCTAATCAGAAATTTGTCCTCAGAGGTGAAGAGGCCCTGATGTGGGGACTCGAGATCTGCTGACAGAGAGCATTGCCTGGAAAGTAGCAGAAAGTAAGTGGGGCTACTAGGCTTTGGAGCATAGAGCCCTGAAAAAAGCCCACAGCGATGCAAAATATTAAGTACCTTCTCAGTAGAGAGCAAGCACTTAGTGAAATGGGAACATTTGATAGCCCAATAGACAGATAAATGAGACAGGCAGCTATAGATTACACAGGTTTCTGGTGACATGATTGATCATGAGAGCACAACTCATCTGGATAAGGACATTACTAGAATCTCTTTGTTTATGTACTTGTAATTTGTAGTGTCTGGATTCTCAACAACGCATACTGCCAGGATTTTTTTTGCTTCCTTTTTTTTTTTTTTTTTGGCAGAGCTGTATCAAACAAAAAATTGCAACTGTCAATTATTTTTTCTCTACAAGATGATCCTTTAGTTATTCAGATTCTATTTCCTTGATGACTGAGTTGAACAGTTTAGCTTTTTGGATGAAATAATGTATGTAAATTTAGAATTTCTCATTGTTGTCATGTTTCTGAATTACACTTTTCATACCCAAACAATAAGTAATTCTTGGGGCTTTTTTTTTCCTCCCTATATAAAGGAAATCTGAAAGCACATTTGGCAGAATATTTCCATTTCTCATGAAGCATTTCATGTTCAGTCTACACCAGTATGAAAATTTTCTGAAAATTTCTGATCCGCTGTTGCACTACCATTTGTAGTGACTGTAAAATAAGCACGATAGTGGGTTTTTATGACTATCACCTTTATTACTCTTCAGAGTAATTGTGGCAATAGGCTAATTTCAAATGACAGCAGCCCAAATTATCTGATTGTGTTAAAACTGGTTGCAATGTCTGCATAAACATATGATTATAAACAGTAGTTAAAGTTGAGGCAGGAATTATTCAGTTGAACAGGAGCTTTGAAGTTTTATTTAAAAATTCTCTTTGAAATCACCTATAAAAATAAAATCTAATTTTTGAGTCATAAAGTTTTCATGTCATCAATGAAAATTAGGTTGGCACAAGAAGACTTACAAATTAAACTATCAATAATTTTGACAGCTAGAAAAATGTAAGCTGATCTTTCTTCAAAAGAAATCTAAACCACTCTAATCTCCTCATCTTGTTTCAACTATTGTTTCTGATCTGGTCATCAGTTTTCTTTTGAAGATGTTTGCCTCGATTTGTCATTTTTTTCATGACAAATCACATAAATAAATAAATTTAAGACCCAAGCCCAAGTTCCAACCTCTGGCAATGATTACATTTTATGTCCAGAAAAGAAAGCTCTCATGCCATCGAGCGTGACAGATGACACATTGTCTTTTCAAATATAACTGGTCTGCCAGCAGAGGAGAACCTGCCGTGTTTTCCTACACAGTTATGTGCTTGCTGGGCATAAGTGGCTCCATGAACTGACAGTCTAGCAACAGAGTTAATTTTTTATTTTGTGTGTTTTTCTCTTCATTTACAGCAGCTTTGTTCTACCTCTAAATGCCCACAAAACAGGGCTTTCATCAGAAAACACCCCAGCATCCCAAATTTTGAAACATGCAAATGAAAAAAAAAAAAAAGTCTCTTGCAACCCACATTATTGTCCCCAAAAGATATTGAGAACCACTATACATCTCAGACTCAGGTTTACAAAGTGATAGTTGATGCTTACTGGTCATCGCTCCATCCAGTGGAGAAGTTCTACTGCCCCAAAACTGCTGCGAGTTCTTAGGAGGTTTTGCATTGGACTGTACATCCCATGGCATTTTGATGTACAGTGTTTTGGAAGCTGAGTCCATTAAAGACATAGGTTGATGAGTTTTTTATACATATGATAAACTTAAATGCAAATATATAAATGCACATACGTACTAAGGTACAAAAAAAAAGTGAGCTGCTGATTTCATTTGAGCAGAGATTGTTTTGTGCTCTCTCATGACTCAGGAGCTAAAAATACAGTGTTTACACACTGTTTTCAACACTCAGGTTCATGGGTAATTTTTTTCTTGTTTTATGACCTGCATTCATTCATGTATTTTGCAGCAGTTTTAATGTCAGTAATTACCTGGATCTTTGCATTTTGTAGCTTTCTTGTTCTTCCAGGGAACTGAAAAGAACATGGATATGATTAGAAATACTCATCTCTTACATTTTCAGTAGATCCTTTTCAGCTGTAGCATTCTCCAAATGTGCAAACACAGAATTCATGAATTGTGTATTGATATAAATTATTGAAATCACAAATGATTACAGTTGTACCATCCTCTGCTGCAATATTAATAAATGGCATAGAAAGTGCAATGGGAATGTGCATTTCTCCAGCAAGTTCTCTGCTGAGGCAAAGCCAATAAACTGTTCTTGCCTTTCCTCTCTGTGTTTTCGTTTGTACTGTTTCCAAATTCTAATTAAAGTGCATTATACCTGAGCAGAACAGCTCTAAAGTAAAATTCACGGTTTGAAAACACCCATTTCAGGTCACTCCTGCTTGAAAAGCTACCCAGGTTGTGCTTCATTGTCTTTCAGATACTATCCCTGATCACCAATCCCTGCCTGCTCTTCGCATTAAAAAACACACGGACATGAACCTCACCACCCTTTGGAGAATCTTGGGAGATAGGTAAATACCTGAATGGAATTTGCTGATGATTATTCCTCCAAGGCTGGATCTCCCGGGGATAGAAGTAGTAGGCCAGCAGGAGAACGCTGCTGTTGGAAGTATGCCACAGATAAGGTTGGCAGGTCCTTAATTACCCACACTTGAAAACCTGGCAAAATTCTTGTGGAGTTTGTGCTTTTATGTTATACTGTCAGGACCATAAAATAATAATTTATTTTTTGCTATGCCCAAAGTTAATGGGAAGTTTAAAGCACGTACGTGCCATTAGACACTCATGCCGTATGTACAGGATGAGAAGGAGTGCACACTACAAACATTTTAACTTCACAGTGTTTCTTTTACAATTCTTGCTGCCTGGAGACACTGGGCATGTAAAGATGCAGCTGCTCAGTTGGCCAGGGGGTAGTGGAGTCCATGTGGCTACATGAGTTTTTCTCTGAAGTCCTACTAACCACATAAGAATGATAAAAATAAAGTGAGGAAAAGTAAATGAGATGGGTAAAAAAAGAATATGAAAGGCAAAAGGGACAAAAATGTATAATAAAAATAATGATGATGAAAATAGAAAATGCATTCTCTACTGCCATGTGTAGCTTGAGTGTTGGCATGCATTCAAGGTAATGGATGCACTAAAGCTAGTCCAAAGAACAACCTCCCTTGTCCCCCACAAACTCACACCCTGAACCAGGCACAATGGGTTCACGATGCTCAACATCAATCCTTCCCTCCCACAAATCTACTTGCTTTACACTGCATTACCTGTTGAGGTAGACATAACTTTTGATGAAATGACATTTTCTTGAAAAAACACCATTCTGTGGCATTGTACTCAATTCAAATAAAGTTAGGAGTTTCCTTTCCAGATAGAAATTTGGATATAAAATACTTGTCCGCAATGTGACGTGTGCTTTTTCTATCCCATGTAGCCAGTTAAGATCAATCCTCTACTCTGGTTATAGCCCCTGTGACCATATCCTCTTTATAAGGCCCTTACCAGTCGATTAATAGAGATTCGACTTTCAGATTCCACGTCTTTTAAATGCATTTGGTCTAAGAATTGAAGCCCTTCAAGTCTGGCATCTGAAATGCATGCCCTTGTGTGTATCTAAGTGCTGACAGATCTCCAGAAGAAACATCACATGGTCCGGTTACCCAGGACCTTTAAAGTCAGAGCAGAACCGCTGAGGAAAAGAGAAAGTAATCATGCCATTTATCTTTAAACCCAGATTTAGATGCCCTCCATAGGCAATGGAGAGAAGTAGATATTCTCTAAAGACCAATCCTGCTAAACTAAATTAGGCTGCTTTTCTGAATTATCCTCCAGAGAAGTATTTGCTTTCCACTGACAGCGGAGGGAGTCCAGGGAAAGCAGCTGGCAATGTAAAATAACCACAGTCATGTTGTGTGAATATCCCTCTGTGTCAGGGTTAAAGCCAGAGCCATACACAGGGCCACTGAAAAGTGACACATACATAGATGCCATCCTCTCCCTTTATTGCCCTCTCTCTATTACAAGATGTCTTTCTTTCCCAAAGTGTCTCAAACCATCATACCTCTCCTCATTTCATTTGAGAATCCCCCTCTTTCTCTCTCCTTCCCCACTTATCCTTTGTGTGATTGATGGGGGAGAATCACTGAAAGTCACTGTCTGACCACTTATCTCACCTTGCTCAAATTTGCTCAGCATGAAACTCTTAAGCACTAGCTCTTTTACTAAAAATAAGGATGCAGCACAATGGTTGCAGTTCCAGCTGGAAAAAAAGACTTCAAGCGTGTTTCTTACTCTCTGAAAAATGCCCACCTTAAACTAAATTTACCAGCAAATATGTAGTGAATTTTCTCAGTTGTTTTCACTGAAAAATCAGAGGGGGAAAACAAAAGCCCCTGCAAATTTTTCTACTAAAGTGAACCTCTGACAATTTATTTTGTGTGTGACTTTTTTTGCTTAGCTGGAAAACCTGAAAGTTTGGCTTCATAGCCAGCCTGAAACAATTCACACTAAAGTGGTTCACAGGTCTAGCAAGTCACCAGTAAAAGACATTAATCAAGTTTCCATTCAAGACTGAGGCAGATATATAACATGGCTTAAAAAAAAAATCTGATTTGTGATACAGTCAAATATGGACAAAATATCATAAGCACCCACCTGCATGAATAACAATCAGAGAGAAAAAGGCTTATGTCTTGATGTGTTAGAGCCACGATCTGTTAGATTGTAGTCTCATTACAGACAACTTTGCAGAGAAGTCAGAACTCTGGTTTAATAGCAGTATTTCATGAAAAATGAAGTCAAGAATAATTTTGAAATTATTTCACTGGTTCTTATCCTTTGCCATTAGTAGAAAGGGGAGTCAAATATTACACAACAGACAGAAGTGACACAAATCCTTTGAGTTTAAGGGCAAATTATTTCAGTAGTTGAACAGTGTGCTTTGTAGTGAGGAATTTCAACCCCTCTAGTAAACTGGCAAGGCTGGTTAATTTTTTTATTTTCATCTCTAAAAATAACTAAATAGCATAAATTGACCTATGGCAAAGTTCATTTGATTGTATATACAGCACTTGAGCATCCCCACATGAAACCCACCATGGAACCTAAGATGCTGTCGACCCTTTCACCCAGTAGTCCAAATGTGCCCACAACTACTAGTGGTTCTGCAGGCACATACTGCATGGTAAAGTCAGCACAAACACAGAAGTCGTACAGAAATCAGCATAGAATAAATGCTACTTTCCTTTTGAGTTCCTCTGGATATAGGTTATTACATAGCTCATTAAAATCTGTTTCTAATAGAAAGTTACAACTGTAAATTCTGATCAGTAAAATTTAGGTTAAATCTGCATATCATTCTGTTTTCCTTGTGAAGTTTTTCAGAGTTGGTTCAGTACCAGATCTGGAAAATTTCTGGAGATGTTCAATAAACTCCTTTAATTTTATCCTTCCTTCCACAAAGTGAAATTTAGAACTAAATTCATTCTACATTTCTGCAGGGTTATAGCAGAGATAAATTTGGCCAATATGTATTCATTGCTCTGCTAAACACATTACAGTAGTTTTCTTATGATATTGCAGGGAAGAGCCAAAAATAACTTGTTTTTCCAGTGTCCTCATCTACTTTTACAACAAATATAGTTGGTGAATGTAAATTAATGGTTATTACAGCATCTGCTTTGCATTTCACTTATTTTTATAGTGAAAGGCTGACTAGACTTTTTATCTTGATATTGCAATAGTAACACACCTGCTGGAGCCTTCTATATTGCTACTCTAGGGAAAGATGGTTAATTGCATTTTCTGCCTATTAAAAATAGAGGGATTTAGATTTAGTATCGTTTTTCCATAAGGTTCTTTAAACATTTTATCAAAGCTATCTGAAAAAATAAACAACTCAGTCCCCCTTGCTGCCCACCAAGAAAAGCTCTGCCGAAACAAACTTTTTGGAGAATGATTCCAGTCTAATGAGTGTATTTTCTCTGTAGAATAACAAAAATTCCAACAACTACAGTTAAAACAATAACATTAGTTACGGCTTTCTTACATGTACTAAAATGACACTTCAGAGGAGGACTAGAGCAGTGACTAATGCAGTGTGAACTGTAAGACTTAAATCTAGCTCACCAACTAGAATGCAATTTTACAGGGGTAAAACTGCAGGCTGTAACTACTGGCAAAATGAGAGGAAGGGTCCATTTCTCTTCATTTCAGCAAGGAATAAAAAAAAATTAGAGGCCAAAAAGTTAAACTTACAGTTGTTTTATGAGCAGATTTTTTTTTGCACATACTGACTATAAAAGCAGCTATTAAGAATGCTGTTGACTTGCTGGTGGGTGAGTAGATAGTGAGTTGGCAAGGGAGGACACTATTAGTCAGAACTGACAGGTGATCTGAAAAAAAGGACCAGGAATTTTGCCCTCCTCTGATGGAAGGGTGAGGGGAACAAAAAAAAAAAAAAAAAAGCAAACCCAAAAACCAGAAGAACGACAGAAAGGAACATAACAGAGTTGGAGCCTTAGTCTTTGTTTACCTTGGCAATAGGTAATTTCTGTGGATGACACTGAAGGATCTGGTTAATGTGCCTTTTAGTCACCACCCAAAAGAATAAGAAACAGGTGTTGATGACATGAGAGTCCTGGAGGGACTATGGCAAATGAAAAGCAGCAGTGATCAGGTGCCCACACTAGGAACAGCTGCTTGATGAGGACCATAAAAAAAAAAAAAAAAAAA